>VYZX01020693.1:0-44607 GCA_013401335.1 Brachypteracias leptosomus | reverse complement strand
CAGCATGACACTTCTTATGGCATTTCAGTTGTGTAATCACCATGGATTCACTGAATAAGAGAAAGACTATTAAAGGCAACTATTCCCTATAGATACTCTCTTCATTATCACAAGCCAGGCTGGACAGATTCTACTTCATTTTGTTACCACAACTTCTACTTAGGGTGAAAATCAAAACACAGGTAAAAAAGCCTGAAGAAATTAAGCATGCTCAAAAAGCGTAACTGTTGAGCTATAGCCAGCTTCTTCTAATGTGGGTGTATGTATTCAATACAGACACCCTAGCAACTCACAGATAGTGTGAAGACAGCCAAACTTNCCACATTGCAAGTTGTGACTGTAAGATAAGATGTCACTTCCTCTTCTGCTTTCCTTAAAAGCTGAGACCCAAATCCAGGTGTCACCAACAGCCCCACTGGCTCCCCAGTTACCCCTGAAGATGTGGAGCATCTCCCCAGAATAAATTAGTCTTCAGCCTTGCAGTTCTGAGTTGTTCTGAAACACGAGTCCTGCCTTTCCCTTCTCCCCTTGTGGGTAGGGTCAGGTGAGTGGGTGGGAGAGCTGCCTCTTTGCTAATCTGCTGCAAGAAGTGAATAAACTTTACATCCCTTCATTCAGCTTCTTCATTCTGTGATTCCTCACCAATATTCACTTCTTTGCCACTAAGGCAGTTCAGTACCCAGATCAGAAAAAGTACCCAGATCAGTATAGATCAGAAAAGCCCCTTAGAATAGGGTCAACTACTGCTGTAAGAAACATTCTGCTCCACTTCCGTGCCTTCAATAACACAATGGTCACATGAAAGCTAGTATTTTTGTATCCATAATCCTGTGATACATCCATTATGAATTATTTCTAGCTAGCCGTTACCAATGTCACTGCTCAGTAGCACTACTACACTGCACAATCATGTTGAAGCACATTCTTTTGATAATCTTTTCTTCTTGGAGAGTCAGATGTGACAGACCACTAAGAAATTACAGAAATTGCTCAGTTGTCTGCCACTGAACACTGTAGTCTCTTGAAACAACAGAATAGAACAGATTTAAGAAAACAAACAGCATAGAAGAAAAGAAAGATTATATAGCGTTCTTGTGCATGCTGTAGACAGAGCACATCATTTTCTCAGAAGTTCAGATGACTCAAATTAACAGTAGAAACAGCACAAAAATTTACCAAAACTGTTAATAATAATAATAATACCTATGGGGAAAAAATACAAAAGGGGAAAGGTATATATATGTGTACATATATATATGCCAAGTCAATGAGATCTGCTAGGGGCTTTTCTGGACATTTTAGAAAAAATTTCAAAGGGCAACATAATTAGATTAGTAAACACACCGTAGAACATCCTGCAGGCATTTTATCTCGTAATGACTAGAGACACTAAATCATCCACCTAATGTATAGTCTTTAACATTTTCAAAAACTATTTTTAACTTCTATTTCTGAAAAACAAATCTAAATCACAATTATTTTTAAAAATTGATCTAAAGAAAGTAAAAAATGTGTTATTGCTTACCTGTAAATGGTATGGGGAACATATACTTCTCTAACTGGGAATTCTAAAATCTCTTTGTGAGGACGATTACGGTTTTCTGGAAATGGCTTCACTGGTAGTAATTCTGGTGTCAGGCAATAACCAAGGTTTTCTGGAGCTGGAGAAATCTCCATTTTGAGTGTTCCTTTATAAAAACAGCACAAAATCTCAGCAAAAATTGTAAAAAATAAACAATGTATAATATAACAAAAAATGAAAACAGTATATCACGTTACATGTCAACAGTGCAGAAATAAGAACTTGATCTTCAGCTCAAAGGCTGCAGGAAAATGAAAGCACAGGAGTAGAAAGACACACAGGAAATAACCTACACACAATTTTACACATCAGGTCAATATGTATAGTTCTTTATGTCTACCCCATGCAGTTTCAAAGGAACAGGAAAGAAAGAAGGAATACTGTATAGTGGGTTGATGTTCTGGTATGTTTCACACACATATTATAAAAATCGTCTGGGAGACAAATAAAAGATAAAAGGGCTGCTGTTTAATACAGTTATCTCTCACTTTCCCCACTCAGATTCTGCTCCGATTAATTTCTGCCAAAGTAGGCACCACCCACCAGGAAAGCCAGACTTTCCAGTTAAACGGTTAATACTGATAACATTTGCCCACGTATAACTAGACTTTCAATTTATATTCTCTGTTGTGATTAAGTGAAAATCATTTGGGGAACCCAGACTTGTCATTTCTGGCAATCAGCTAAAAAAGGCAAACCAGCCTTGCACTCAGATCATATTTTTTGAAGTTCCTCTACAATTCAGAAGACCTTGAGCTGTAAGTTAAGTGAAAAGAAAACATAAGCTGGTCAGGTTTTTGACATTAGCCAAACACTCTCTCTGCTTCTCCTCTTTGTTAACGAACACTGAACCAAATACCCAAATAAGATGAAATGTGTACACATTTTAATCTCCCTCTACAAAATACGACCCATTTAAAAACATTGCAGGTAAATAGCAAGGATCTTAGAAGTTTGCTTTAAAGCACTGTTTTCAAACAGTTTGAATAATAACAAAAAACATCCATTAGATACAGTGTAAACTAGGGGGGAAAGCAAATAATTTTAGAATATCAAGATAAATATGAATATCCATACTTACACACAGAGAAAAAAAAATAAAAAGCATCTGTGCTCAGGTAGACACAGGGAACCTAGGAGTTCTACAATAGCATACGTGATAGAGTTAAAACCCAAGTAAATTATACTTTGTGGTTGGAATTTACAGAACAATTTAGAGGAGAAAAGTACATATATCCTTTTCCATCTAAAGTGAATTATGTACCTGGTAAAGTCTTAATTCTTCTCTGCAAGGAAGATGATCTTTTGAAATCAGCTAAAAATTTGAACAGATCTTCATCACTGAGTCTGTCTCCTTCCTACCAGGAGAAAGATAAAAATCAGTAATTTATAACAATACTCCGTAACACAGAAAAGCTTCTAAGTGAACCATGTCCTTGAGGCATACAAAGCAAATGAGCTACTGCCTATTTGACAGCAGTTATCCTCTGTCCTCACATGAACATCGCAGGTAACTTTTGCCAAGACAGTTCACATTACACATAGGTGAAAAATGTCTTCATCAATCAGAAATAAAGAGTATCCAGTACCTGTTTGAAGAAGGTGCTGAGAGTTAGAGAGGTTGTTTTGAAGTTTGATGCTGGATAGCTGTCCTCCGAGCTGAGACTTCTCTCAGAAAGTCTTCTCGCCTGTAGCAGTGTGGACCTCTTGTCACCAGTGGATCCTCTCCCTTCAAAGGGAAATTAAATAAAACATCAACATACTTTGTGTTGCTTCAGTATAAAGACTATCAGGATACACTAGAAATCTGCAACTTCCCAGCAACATCAGAGGATAGAGAAGAGCATCTAAAACATTCCACTGCTTTTATTTCAGACTAGGTAAAATAGTGGAATGCCAAGACACACCTAGTGAAGTGACATTATTTCTGCTGCAGAGCACAAGCATATTCAATTCTTTAGTTCATGAGTTATAAAGCACATTGATCAATGTTGTTGCCCACTGGTCCTGTACAGTTTAGAAACTAACAATATATGTATTTTGACTGCCCTGTATGCAAATGAGCTTCGTATGGCAAACTGAGTTTTATGTCTACAAAGCAAGTGTTCAACAAAAATTTGGACTAAAACATGGAAGAATATTTAGCACACATAGAAAAATATGCAGAGATGAATCAACGAGCATATTAAGTTGTGTTTGTAGCACTCAAAGGAAGGCTGAGAACACGTTACTTTGAAACTATTTACCCTTGGTGCCAGAGTGAGCGACAGTGTTTCCTATGCACAGTCCTACCCAAGAGTTAGTTAGAGAAGTTAGACAACTACCGTTTAAACCTTCAGCCTCAGGTAGTTCTCGTTCAAGAGTCGAAAGATTGAAGAAATTAGTTAGGCTGACGGGAATCCAGGCGAACGGCATTCTGTATTTGCCCAACCGCTGACAAAAGGATTCAGCTTGGGCTTTCAGTTTTTCAATCTTTTCTTTTGTCTAAGACAAAGAAAATAATAACTGTTTAAAAAGCAATCAGTTATTTTAATGCAACTCTAGACAAAACTGGAAATTACATATTTTCAGTTCAGTAAATAATTTGCATTCTTATCTTTTGTGCTTTCTTCCTACATCACTGTCAGGATCATAGCTGTTTTTATTTGTACATTCACTGCTCATTTCTTTTCAATGTGTTAATTTTTGTTACAAAAACAGAGAAAGCAGATGTTTTTGCAGACACTTTTGCAGTGACCCTGAAGCCCAGTCTGAACAATCAGCATGAAACATTAGCAGTTCTCCCTCATCAGATACAGAAACAATATTCTACTGAAAGCAATATTCTAAAGGTGAGAGATGTGTGGAAGTCCAGCAAACATTGTCGATTTGCTTCAGGGAGGTAAATAACCATGAATTCCTTGAACAGAGCTTGTGTTATTTATGGATGAGAGCACAGAACTGGACACATACACACTGTAACAGGCTGTTTGCCCATCCAGATCAATAACATGTCTCTGAGGTACAAACATTTCTGCTAACTCCATATTGCATTGTTATCTCCTTTGCTCACCCCTATCTTATTTTGTGGCTCAAGACTTTGTCAGTACTGATTTCCAAAGGGATCAGTAAGGAAACTGCACCTTGCATTCTCATGACTTCTTTCCATCAGTGACAGACACCAGACTGCTTGCACCATGGATGCACCAACTGGCTTCCTCCTTGGTGTTCTTGGGATTCTGTTCTATTCCAAAGAGTCTGTTCTTTCTCTCCTTTTTTCTTGTGCATATGCCCTAAACACTCTTTATATTTATTTACTTACCTTGCCAGCCTCACTTTCTTTAAGAACCATGTAGGGTTCTGCACAGTCTCCAATTTCTCCTTGCTGAAGAACTTTTTCTATCTACAGAAAGCAGTAAAATAAAACACACAAAAAAAATGTCACCCAAATAGTAACTTGTTGCTTCTCCAGCCATATGAAAGAGCCTCCCTAAATGTGTAATATAGAATTAAAAAAACTATCTTTATGGATTAACTGATAGTAAACCTTCTCCTAGTTTTCCAACTGGTTTGTTAGAAAGTAGAAAATACTTATGTGACAACACTGTCCATCAGGTACTACTGCTTTTTCACTAAAATCAGAAAAATTAACACATTCCAAGTGAAGTGGTTCAGGTTAACTCAGTTTCAGAATTAAATAAACAAAATTATGCAAAGTGCATTAAACCAAAGCTAAAAAACCTCCACAGAATGTAATTACAATTTAAAAAAATAACTAATTTCACTTTACTTTAAATTTACATTAGTCAGAGATATGAAATTCTAAATACTTAGTAGAACTAGAACACAGGTTATCAACATCACTTCTTAGCTTGGGAGTGAGATATACCAGTAGACACTTGCAGATGTCCTAGGAAAAACAGAATTCATCTCAGCTACAGGAAACTCATGTTTGTCAGCTCCATGAACTCAGACAACAGGCACAGCCTGTAATGGGAAAAACAGTGCTGAAGTAGCACTGAAACATACCTTTATTACCAGGTA
This sequence comes from Brachypteracias leptosomus, assembly GCA_013401335.1. NCBI lineage: Eukaryota > Metazoa > Chordata > Aves > Coraciiformes > Brachypteraciidae > Brachypteracias > Brachypteracias leptosomus. Next base: position 39,002 of record VYZX01020693.1, on the reverse strand, counting down.
AATATCCGATGAGGGATAAGTGACAGAAAATACTGCTGATCTTGCTTGAGTAGACAAGTCAATGGAAGGTGTATGTGAATGCAAGAATCCTCTTAATGAATCAGAGTTGAGGTCACAATGAAAATTTTCTGAGATCTTGAAAAGAGAAAGAATTCAAATGTATTGCAAAGCAAAAATGCATCACATTTTATTTTAAAATAAGACAAAAGTAGTAGCTAGAACAATAAAATGAACAATTGCAAGCACGTGACTTTGACTGAATAAAAAGAATCCTGAATTGGACTGCTTGTGTGAAAAAGTTTCATGTATTTTGCTAAGTTTTCCTAAATTATTACTCCTGAGATAAAAAACCCAAGCCAACTGAACAAAAATACTGTATATACACTTACCTTTTTTCTTTCTTTTACATCATAGAGAGCTATGCACGCAAACAAAGGTTCAATCTCTATATCAAACCTGTTAAGGAAAGACACATAGGACACTGATTAATACTGCATTCATATGATTCCATGTAACAAAATACAAAAGGGATAGATTTCAACTGGCACCTCCACTAGAAAATAAGGAGAAATATTTAATTCTAGACTTCATCTCTCTCAAAGTCTGGAGGATCCTTTTATTAGTGCATTTTATTATGTGATTTCAAGAAGAAAAGGGAAGTAAACTGCAAGCAATGTATTTTATAAATTTGTCAGAAATGTAGTCTCAGATATCAGTTAAAAATGATCATATCTTTCTTGATTTTTTTCTATTTATCCAGTCCAATAGTGTGTACAGAGACCAATCTAGTTTGTTGGAAACATAATTTGGGCTCATTTTCAACTCCTTTTCACCCTGACTATTAAAGTTTCTGTAATAATGGATAGAAATAGTCCTCTCTAACACTAAGAAAGATCACGCATCATGTAAACACTTGCTGAACAGGACACCTGCAGTGGTGTAGCAGGATCGGCAGCAGTGCACTGGGGTGAACTGAGAATGGTGAGGGAAGCCTGTGAAGCACACTTACTTCAGAGTCTGCAGCTTCACCAAAATCCTGTTGCCCAGATGTTCCTTTGGCCGATCTGGCACTGGCCGTATCTCCACCGCATCTTCCTATCATTAAACAGTTATTCTAGTCATACTAAATTAAAAGAACTGTACATTTACATATTTACATAAAACCTTTATGTGATGTTAACTTGGTCACCATTACAGACTAGCACCATCACCCACTCAGTGTGTATTTTATCTCTTCAGAGATGAAAGAAAATTGATTTACATTTCTGAATTTTTACACTTCTGACTTGTAGCTGGCATTTACACTGAATATTTACACTTCTGGACCCTGGCAAGAATTATAGCAAAGGGTGACACCCTGACACAGCTCTATCACCAGCACGCAGCTTGACCCACACTGAGAGGAATATAACGAAGGCTCAGGCAATACCATGGCTCCAAGTACAATCTCCTGAATGCACGTTCAAGATAGCTGACAGGAGCTCACAGTGATGTACCTTCACTGACCAAGGGAGAAACATATCATTTCTCACTCAAAGGGAGAAACATATCCAGGCCACACAGTCTGCTTTTCAACCATGGTGCAGCTTTAACCTTAGACGTGGCAAGAAAGCCAGCTTGGGAAGGCTTGTGTCAGCCTCCGAGCTCACCTCATCCACGGAGGGGTAGAGGGCGAGGAGCTTGGCATGCCGGTTGGTGCGTCGTGCCTCCTCGTTCTGCCTCTCGAATTCCTCAGTACTGACATGCCGCAGAAGGTTCTCCAGGCGGGGATCCGGCTGCAGGTTGTGCAGGTCGAAGTCAGAGGCACCGAGGTTCGTCCTTGAGGTCTCCTTGGGGAGTGCATGGATGTGTCGGGGCCCTGCCTGTTGGAAAACCACAAAATGGCGAGCTGTGGCCTGGATACCAGAGCATCATGAAGTGTCTTTTGATTGTCTAGCAGAGATGGCCTTAATGCCACTTCGGTAAGCACGGCTCTCAGAATGACAGAATCACAGATTCTTTTCTAGATCGGAAAAGACCTTTAAGATCATCGAGTCCAATCATTAACCTAACACTGATAAGTCCTCGTCTAAACCATATCCCTAAGCACTATGTTTATACATCTTTTTAATACCTCCAGGGATGGGGACTCCACCACTGCCCTGGGCAACCCATTCCAATGCCTGACAACCCTTTCAGTAAAGAAATTCTTCCTAATACCCAACCTAAACTTCCCTTGGCACAACTTGAGGCCATTTCCTCTTGTCCTATCACTTGTTCCTTGGTTGAACAGACTGATCGTCACCTCTCTACAACCTCCTTTCAGGTAGTTGTAAAGAGCGATAAGGTCCCCCCTAAGCCTCCTTTTCTCCAGGCTGAACAGCCCCTGTTCTCTTAGCCACTCCTTATAAGACATGCTCTAGACCCTTCACCAGCTTTGTTGCCCTCCTCTGGACACGCTCTAGTGCCTCAATGTCCTTGCGGTGAGGGTCCAAAACTGAACACCGTACTCGAGATGCGGCTTCACAGCACCAAGTACAGGGGTAAAATCACTTCCCCAGTCCCATAGACCACTCTCCACTTGACACCATTACAGGTATCCTAGGATGCTTCCTCTGAGAAAAGCTGCTATATTTGATTGCTTTTCCCAAAGTGAAGAAAATGTACCTGAAAGTTTGCATCACCAGAATCCAATGTTTCTGATTCAAATGTTTGTTTCTGAAGCGTCTTGTGAAAATCTTTTCGGGAACCCTTATTTTTCAGGCTGCAAATATCTGGATTCCCTTGGTTCCTTTCACAGAGAAGTCCAAGCAAGCCAAGGAAGCATGAGGAGGAGTTAAGGGAAAATAAAACAGAAAGGATATATTAAAAAAAAATAAAAATTAAGCAACCAGAAACATTATTGTGCAAAACAGCAGTGTAGTGCAGCTTTTATGCAAAAATGTGACATTTCATATCGTTTACTTGTTTTATCACACCACTGCAACACTATCATGTATATTAAGAAAGGTTTTAAAAGGAAGAAAATGGATCCAGATCACTTTTGCATAGACTATGAGCCTAAGACAGCAGTCAAACCTGACTTAGGTACAAATTTAGCTCTGAGCTCCTCATCAGATATGGTGATTATTTCAGTGACCTCAAGAACATGGATCAGGATTGCTTATCTCTTGGCTGGCTCTTTGCTCCTGCAATTATACATCAAGGAGCTTACTGCTTTTGTTCTGGACCTAGCTGGTATCCCAAGTCAATCACACACAACATACTTTTCAAACGGGGCCTGTTTTTGCAAAGGGCTATGGCTATGGCACAACATAACTCTCTTTGCTGGCAACTTCCCAAAATTTTTCAGCAAGGTACCAGATGGCAGATGGAAAAAACCAGCAGTTATCCTGAAAAAGGATACCAGATGCATCCAGAGCTCTATTTCTTCCACTTTAGTATGGCCTTTTTGTAATCATCCTCCTTATTAGTTACAGTGTCCTGCTTCATTCATTTTCCTTCCTGTAACACTCCCAAAGCAATGCTCAATATCTGAGTACTTTCATAAAGATGCCATGATAAACAACCATTGATCAGGGAGACACCTTTTTACTACATTTTGGGAGTAACTGAATTATATGCTCTGATGTGTTTTAATTTTAATTGTTTGCATTTTAATCATTTACCAGTTCACTGAAAATGAAAACTGCAGCCATAAAACAGACAATCCCAGCTCTCCTTGGATGTGACCTTGTTTTAGAACTGTGTTAATCATCAAGAATGAAAGAAAGAAATTCTGAACAAGTTTACTTTAGGATATTTCAGCATCCCAAAGAGGTTTTGTTGATTATTTTTTAACTATTTCCAGTGGCAAACAAATGATTAATGGAGAGATTTATGTACCTGAGATCATACTTTCCATGTGGTGCACAAACTACACTAGAGATGCCTTTCCCCTAAAGTATTCCTGGAAAATTTATTTATACCATTCATTTATTTTGAAAAGCAAGGTAGCAATGAAAACTCACCAAGAAGAAAACCCTGCTTTTAGCGCACATGTCAATTTAATGGCCACACTCTGAATTAAGAAAGTGGGACAAGGAAAAGAAGCAAAGAACAACTGAAAGACTGACAGGCAGAGGAATAAGCCTCCCATTCAGCCTCTGTCAAAAACAAAAGGACCCCTCAGCTGTGTCCAGCCCCTCTATCACATATCTCTCTGCCCTGGGTCACAAGGACCACTTAGGCTCATGCCATCCACTGAAAACACTTCGATCTCCTGTTCTGAGCCTTCACATCCATGAATGGATGGAAGTCACCTACACACTCCTCTCAACCATAGGTCACCAGATCATATGTTCAGCAACCTATCCTATCTTTGTCTCCCAAGTAGACAACTACAATTTTTCCAGCCTTTCTCAAAACAACGGAAAGCTTTTACAACTATGTTTTTTCACTTCTACTCTTGATATCTTTTCTTCCTCTCTTGCTGTTCAAGTGTTAACACAGGACTTCCAATAACAATCTATTGTTGGTTTATGTGACACTGCAGCATCTTTTACACTGTTTTGTTCTTTGCAATTTTTAATAATTTGCTTGCTTTGTTAGCCATCACCATCAAAGTTCAGTTCTCTGGAAGGGCCCTTCATCACTTTTACTGCAGATTCAACTGCTCAATAAAGTTTTTGAATACAAATTTTTCGTATCTGAATGAATGAAATAATAAAACACATGACAAATCTTTGCATGTGTGTGTATTTTTGTGGCTCTGCTCACATTTCTACAAGCACATGTAAGTCCAAAAATAGCTATGCTGTATTTTTCACCTCACCTATTGTACTGCTTGCTACCTGCTTGTGTACACAGACAAGGCTGTACACTCAGCACTCACAGCACACTCAGAACACCACTGCGTGAAAGAGCTAGCACCTGTGCTCTGAATGGTGCAGGTGGAGGCCCTGAAAAAACCTCTAGCTTATTTTTAGTGACTCACTGTGGAACAGTTCTAAGAACTCAATCAGTTTCATCAGCACCCATGGAGGAAGTCTCTTAATAACCCTCATTGGCTGCTTCATCACTCTACCGTTCGCTGCCTACTACTGCTTCTCAAGAACAGGGCATGAGCAGGATGAGATGAACAGGAAGTGGTGCAGAAAAACAGAGTTCCAAAAACCTCTTTCTGAAGAACAGAAGGGGGTGATGGGGAAGGAGGTGAGCACACTGCCGAAGTGCATCCCTGAGAGTCTGGGGACAGGCACTCCGCCACAGAAAGCACATTCAATGCACCAAATGGAATGAAAATAAAATAAATTTTAAAAACCTTATAAAAGTAGAGGAAATTAAGTCACTCGTAGTAACCAAAGGTCCAATTCTGAGTGCTGAATTAAACTGAGCCCAAATGCAGAAATTGCTTGCTGATGTCAAATAGTAAAATTGGATGTTACACTAATAATCCCATGAATACAATCAATCACTGCTGGGAAAGCCCATAACCCTCAGTTTTTTGCTACTAACACTCGCTTTTGCTTTCAGATACCTTTAGAAATCAGATCATCTTGAATTTTCATGGCATGGAGAAGAAAATGAAGAGCATAGTAATATAATCTTTTTCCTTGTTATCTTTCCTTTTAGTGTGATCAAATAGTTGAAGTAACTCTGATTTAGATAAATCATCATTACAGACAGTTGATTTTCTTCCAATTAATTCCCCTAATAATTAAGAACCAGAATCAACAATATTTAGCTGTAGCCCACTGGCTCAAACCAACCAATCTAGCTATGTATACTACTGAAAAGTCAGTTCTTGTCTTCAGTCACTGATTCAAATCATTATTCTTTTTTATTCTTACAACAGTATACATCTCCTTTTTGACAAATAAGATGTGAGGTATTTTTTATTTTATTTACTTATATGTAGCTTACTTTCGATTCACAATCAGACACTCCCGGATATATGTCTGAACACAGTCTTTGACATGTGAGTCCAGCTCAATCCTGGGGAAAAAGAAACATATTGTAAATGTTTTAGTGTCTAGGTCATACCTTAAGGACAAAGAAATCTACCTAAACATTCTGCTCAGATAAAGGCCTCTCTATTAGTCCTCTCCTGTACATTTATTTTACTGCTAAATTGTTGTTTGAGGTTTAAAGAATTCTGTGTACTGCATGAATTCCCCAATGCAGGTCTTTGCTTCTGTGTTTATAAATTAAGAAATAGGCATTTGACATAGATAACCATTTGCCACACTGTGCATTTCATGAATATAAGAATATTACAATAAAATACAGCATAATAAAAGAAATTATACCACATATAATCTTTGTGATTTTCAAAACTTGATAACAAGTCTCAACATATAGAGATATTTTTCCAGAGGCGTCAGCTCCTGGACTTTTGCAAATACTTAGTGTCTTTGTATGCTTATGATGAAATTTTCTCTTTCTAATAGGAACGAAGCAAATTCTAAAAAGGGACCCTGAGCTTTTAATCAGATAGCATAATAAAACTTTAAGATCTAAGAATACATTATAATTTAATTACTTTATTTTCAAGTAAGTTTCATTTAATGTAGGGGTTGTGAGGGCTGCCTGATTGGATACTGATTGGAACTGAAATATAAGCTAAAGTCATTGTTTGTGAATTTGCTGTTATGATGCTATAGTATAATTTCCTTACCCCTATTTAAAAAAATTCTAGTGACCTGTGTCAGAATCACTTGCTGCGTCTTCTGATCCAAGTGAGTAAAAGAGTATGCATGCAGTGTAGGAATGGGTGGAAGGTGTGATACTTTTTCGCGCTTTCCACCCAGAACTCTTAACAGATTTGAAAACGATTACCAAGACTGGCTAACAACTGATTTGAGTTCATGCGTGCACCACAGGACAGAGCTCTAACCAACTGCTGTGAGCCCCTGATGCTGATGGACTGACACAGCACACAGCCTCTTCCTACATGTGGTTCAGGTGGGACGTGTGTTTGTGAGCAGACAGCATGTTAACCCAGTTTGGTCTGTGGTATCTATTTCCTGCTCTTGGTGCAGGAGGACACCACAGACTGCATCACCTGCAGACGAATTTTTGGTGCGTGCCTTTCTTGTGCTCTCATCTTCCATAACACTCCTTGGCATCTTTGACCAGGATTTTCTGTGAAAGCACTGTGGTGCAAACTAGGCCTAAAACTCACTGTACAGCATGAGTCTACACACTCTCCCACTGGAAAAACAAATAGATAATTACTGATTTAAATGGCAGGCATACTGTGGGGTACTTTGGAGCAATGGTCATCTTATCCTTTAAATCTCGTTTCAATGCTGTAGAGTTTTTTACTATTTTTGTCTATCATTTAAATAAATCGGAAGTTCAAGCACCAAAATATTCAGTTTCCCACATTCGTTCCCCTTCCCCAGTCCACAGGAAAATAAGAATTCAGGATAAAGACTGGAACATTTTCTATGAGTAACTTCAAGTGAAAACCACCTTTTATGCAAATGTTACAAAATCCCCTAGGACCTGTGTGATTAAAAGTGTTCTCAAGTGACCTAGCATGACATCTTGTCTCTACTGCCTTTGCTATCCTGAACTTCCTGAGAGATGCACTAGGCCAAGAAGGAACTTGCATGCTGAGACCTTGCTTAGAGAGAGGGAGTTTTCAGCTAGTCTACAGCTGGCAAAAATCATGAAAACTGTGGTTCCTGCTTAGCTTTGTTGCATTTGGTATGCTGGGCAGAAAACACTGAACAAATACCACTATTGTACAGGGCTCTAGTTCCTACAGCTGGACGGTATAAATTAGAGAAGGCTGTAACAACTTTTGCAGGAACAGAGGAGGAGCCAGGACACCATAAGCTAAGCCTGTTTGACTCATCAGTGTTCAGGTTCAGTCCATATAGACTGTGCTGTTCACTTCCTGAATGTACCAGAAGGAGCCAGCCCTCCATCCCGAACATGTTGCACAGTTAGCAGTCTTTGTAGATACAGCAGTTTAGGGCTAAACTGGTGCTGTCTTCTCTTTTATCTGGCTGTTACTGCTTGCAAAGCTCAATAGGCCTTTGTGGTTCTACTTGAAGGTAGCATTTACAGTGAAACAGTCCTTGAAGAGCATTTTGTATATGATGCATAGGGCTCTCCTAAACTACATCAGAAAACTCCAATGCATCCCTTTTTCTCATTCTGAAAAATTCCATTGCCAATAGCTTGTCTATCAAACCAACTTAAATATTTCCAGGATGGCCAAGAACCAGTAACAACACATGCTACTTAATTTAATTTAAAAGCTGTAGAAAACAGTGGAATTATTTCATTAATGTCAGCCTGAAACCAAAAGTGCCTCCTACACTAGAAAACAACACTTCCCCCACTAACCTTGTGAAGTATGAACTATTTCCCTCCATTTAAGCAAGAAAGGTACTGAGAAAGACATGCTTAGCGATCTGATCAATGCCATGTAACATAGCTGGCAGAAAAAAAAGAAAAACAAAAATCCTAAAGCTATGCTTACTACATCATCATAATCACAGCTACAAAATTATTTTTCATACTAGTCTACTTCCTGGTCTACCCTTACCTCACTTCTGCTGCTACCAGCTAGCTCAGGAAGTCATGTAAGCGCTTGAATAATTTTCAGTGTGCAAACAGACCTAACAGAACTGATGGCAAAGTTCAAACACTTAAAGTTCAGCGAGCGCATAATGGTTGGATGGATGGCAGAGTGAGGTGTCTGGAGCAACATCTTCAAAACTATTTTTAAGCCTGCAGCATATGAGAGGGAGAGTAAGTCTCCTTACCCATCTTCTGGCATAGAGGGTTGCAAAGTCCTGCACTCTTTGGGTGTAAAGACAACGTCCAAATCATCTTCAGGAAAGTCACCAAGTTCTTGTGCTAGTTCTGAGTCCAAGTTGTTCATCCGTGTCATTAGGAAGCCTTCAAAATCTACGGGCTCTACTGCATCATAAAAAGAAGGCTAATGAGAGAAATAAAGAGGTGTTTATTTTAGCAACAGAAGTTTTTTCTTAATAGTGTAATTTAGGTTTATTTATTTAATTCTTGTCATTGTCTTATTTACTAAACATTGGAAAGTGACTTCCAAGCCTATAAACAGTGTCACTGCATTTAAGGCAGTGAAATGTTGCTAAAAAAAATATTCATCTGAAAAAAGAAAGGGAAGAAAGAGAGAAAAGTTTTAAAATACAAAGAAGAAATGGAAGATACTATGCCTAAATCCAAATTTGCACCTATTTTCTCTATTGAGCTTTCCTAGATGCTGGTAGAAGGAGGGCACATCCTGGATACCCGCTGTTTTACTGGATTCCTGTGAAGTGCACTCAGTCTCCCTCGTCTAATCCATGGTGTTAATAATCAGAGTTATAAAAAAGGCAGCCATCCGTAGGGATAACAGAGGAAAAGGACAGGTGACCACAATGATAGTGACAGGCAGCGCCAGCTGGCACAAAGATGTCAATGGACTCTACAGCACATGTGACAAAAGGCACTAGCAGTAAGAAGGCCAAGGCAGTAAGTCTTGGAAGTTATACTGAGCTAAGAACCACCTATAAGCACCATGGCGGCCATCAGGAAGATGCCACTCATTTCAGGTGCTGTGTTTGAAAGGTATTGACTATTAGAAATGCTGCATGCTTTCAGCTCCAAACAAAGCTGAGGACAAGATATATCCAAAATCAGAAGAAATTATTATTTTCCATCTCTGAATTTTACTGGTTTTCCTATTATTGGAGTTCTAATTTTACTGGATTTTTCAAGCACTAGTATAGTAACTACACAAAAGATTAAATGGAACTACTGAAGTTATTACTGCAAACCTTAGATATTCAGCATTTCTACAGCACATGGCACTGCACCTTGATATCTTAGTTGTATTTGATTACACCAAATCAGCCATTCTTACACAGAATGTCTGATTCGAACAAAATGCAAGCTCTGCCACTCACACACTCTATGAAGCTGTCTGCCTCTCTTCATCTACTTTGCCTCAGAAACAGAGGCAGAAAATTGTTTGATACGGTACCTAGAAATGTTCCACATAATTATGACTTCATATGTTACAAGTATATGCTATTCTATGCATAGATAAAACTGAAAATTATTTTACTTACTATATAGCCAATAAAAATAGCCTGTGTATATTTAGAAAATAAAAATATGTCTGGTTGAGTATAGAAACCAGCGTGTCACTTTGTTGGCTTTCTTGACAAGTAACAAATAGTTCTAAAAGCCACACTTTAGAAAACATACAGTTGATGTTCTGTGAGTTCCAGAAAGGCTGAGGACACCTCCGCACAGTAACAGCACAGAAAAATAGTCAGAGCATTAGGATAATAGCATTCGCATAACTTATTTACTAGGAGGAAGAATTCTAGCAAAAAAATAGCTAACAAATCATCCTTGTCTGTAAGGAACAAGGATTGCATTGCACTGATTAGCCTAAATACCTTTCACAAGACTGCCTTCTGAAGCTGCCAGCAATAGTCATCATAGATCAGATAATTTACCTCTATGGTGCTGTTGATGGGGTGTGGGGAAAATAAGGCACCCAATGTCCTTGATACCAACATTGCCTTTATATTCAATGTTACTGTGGCTACTGACTCAGCCAACACGCATTCTGGAGCAATGCTTCTTATACTCCAGTGTTCTTCACCACAAATAAAATTTGTGAGCCAAAATCATGAAGTCTTCACTTACTATAACAGAGTCCTACTCATGCAAGGCTCTCACAGAAGTTGACAGGATTTTCACCTGAGCATGAAGTGACCTCTGCACATGACATCAGGAATTTTATTTCAATGGGACAATGAGGAATTCCACAATTTATGGAACATGTAAAGGTGCTCAAAAGTGGAAAAGCTCTGGGTTACTCTGAACTAAAATGGCTCATGCATAATATGCCATGTCAGCCACTGCAGATGGGAAGATGACTTAAAGCTTATAGGTGATAAATACGAGGTTTTGAAGCCTTTTTAGTGCTGTGGAAATATAAGTGAGGAAGTTATTCAGTTAATAAAAATCCAGAAATATCTTGCAGAAAGTGAAGTGTATTTAGAAGAAAAACAGAGCTAAAAACATCCAGGAGAAGCAAATCAATTTAAATTTAAAAAAAACAAAACCAAAACAACAAAAAAGTGGGAAATAATACTGCAAATGATGTAGCAGAGACATTTGAACACAACCAACCACCACTTCCCCCCCCAGGTTCCCCTTTAATAGGGAAACTGTTTTGGTCTCTGCATAAATAAAGTCTCTAAACTCATACCTCTGCCTGTACATTTCAGGGATTGATTGAATTCTCTGAAAGCACCTTTGGAAGAATCTCTCTTTCTTTGCTCTTTTTATCCAAAAGGAAAACCTAAAACTGACAGTCCAACTGACCATGAGGCAGCCAGCTAATGTGTTCTTAACAAATTTTTAGGTTAAGCACTATCTCTGGTTGTACGTAACATAGTGCTGAGCATACAGGATCAACGGTTATGAGTAAATAGTGAACTTTATTAGCTATTGATTTTTTATTATTTGTCACCATAATATCCTTGAAGTTCACTTACTGTACTGCCAGCGAGTAAAATATTACTTGTTATTATATATATGAAGATCTACTAAAAAAATCATTCATAAAAGTTTGAAGTAAAACACATCTTAAAGTATACAAAAATGTTATTACATCTTTTCAGTTGCTGAAGATGTAAAGTTTTGCATGCAAAATATTTTTACTTAGTACAATGTAATTTTTGGTTAAGTATTGCAATTCCTTTCAAAAATCACACTTTTCCATTCTGACAACTCAAATCCATCACATTTCATTATGACTTCTAACTTTTTCTAGTTCAAGTGTTAATAACAATCTTTAATCACTAGAAATGTGTGCTTCTGACTATTGTAAATTAGATACAAATGTAAAAAAGGTGATGAAAAATGTAAATACAGATGGAGCGTTATGGTCTCCCTAACACTTGGTGCAAATTCTCAAAGGAAACAGAAATACTGTTTCAATCAAAATCCAACACTCCTTTTCACACATCACAGTAATGTGTAAACAATTATTCTACAGAAAATGCCACAAAAGATCACTGCAAACATACCTTTTCAAGGATGGCGGATCAGAGGCATGTAGATTGTGAGAGCGCACAAAATGGCAGCTATGTCGTAGCGCTCGGCAAATTAAATGTTATCAAGTTTCTCAAGAGCAAAAGCAGTTGTCTGCATGTAGAAGAAGGGACCTGGCCTCACCCGGGCTGCACAACCGCAGGGGACAAGTTAAGCACCACAGTGTGTCAGATTCAGGAAGTGAATGAGTGGCGGGAGGCCCCGACACACAGGAAGCAGCTGCCTACATCTACTGGCTTACGCTTTTCACAATCACTGGTGCGCAAAGACTTTTCCTGCTTCTACCTATCAGGTCTTACAAAAACAAGAAAAAAATTAAAAGGATAGGAAGAAGGAGAGTATCGAAGTCTTTGTTTTATTTACTGCATAGTATGTTTGCAGAACACCCATCCTCCTGAAAGGCTGTTAAGAAGATCTGGCATTTTTTCCCTTCATCTTAAGGGCAGTGTCATATGGTCTGACTTCTTTAGAGGGAGATGACATGTGGAAGGATGAAGATGATTTGGAGATGAGTAACAGTTGACTCAATTATATCTATGTCAATCAGGGCATACTTCAGCCTTTCTCACTTAACATGCTTACCTTACAGCACTGAAAAACAGGTCAGTGTGCTGAGTCTGCTGCTAGCTTTGGGAACTCTGTATTAGGCCAAGCCAGCTGAGCCCCTACCTTTCTTTTTTTTCCCCTTTATTCACTGACATTCTTTTGCAAATCGTCAGTGATCACCACATAATGCATCTTCTCAATGGAGCTAAATGTTTCCAGCAAGGAAAGGATGTAATATACTCCAATACTTACTAATTAACTTTGATTTATAGTAGTATGCAAAAAGACTATTTCAGGCTCCAAGGACCATTCTCAGCTTTTTCAAACATATGATTTCCTCAACTCACCAGGGAATATTTTTTAACAGCTTCAGGCAGAAGCCAGTGGAAAGCAAGACAGCTTAAAAAACCCCACTTATTTTACCCAAAAAGTCATTAAACAAAGTAGATGCCAAACTTGTATAAAGAAGATAAACCCAGAACTTACCAGATGAAGAGCAGAAAAGCCAGGGATACTTAAGCTTCGTTGACAGAACTGCGCAAGGCCTGGCTGGAGAGTAAATTGCTTTCTTATTTCTGCAGAGGAGTGCCTTTAATTAAGCAGAGAAAAATCTCTTGTGATTACAATTATCCTCATATAAATTCCAAATGCCAGACCTTAGCCGACTTAGTCTCATGTCGCAGTGTTTAGAAATGTATTTTAATGATGTTCTAGAATCCTCTTCTTTTGCAATTGATGCAAACCTCAAAAAACATTTACAATCCCATATAATTAAGATTCTGACACTCTTCCAACAGATTTTTATCATTATATTCTCATAGAACAGTTTGGGTTAGAAGGCACCTTAAAGACCATCTAGTTCCAACTCCTCTACCATGGGCAGGGACATCTTCCACTAGATCATGCTGCTCAGATCCCCATCCAACCTGGCCTTGAATGCTTCTGGGAGGGGGCATCCACAACTTCTCTGGGCCTGTTCCAGTGCCTCACCACCTTCACAGTGAAGAACTTATTTATCACTTCTAATATAAATCTACCCTCTTTCAGCTTAAAATTGCTACCCCTTGTCCTATCACTACACTTCCTGATAAAAAAACCTCCGCATCTTTCTTGTAGGCCCACTTGAAGTACTGGAAGGCTACTATAAGGTGTCCCTGAAGCCTTCTCTTCTCCAGGCTAAACAACCTCAACTCTCTCAGCCTGTCTTCATAGGAGAGGTGCTCCAGACCCCTGATGATATTCATGGCCCTCCTCTGGACCCACTGAAGCAGGTCCATGTCTTTCTTATGCTGCAGGTTCCAGAGCTGGACACAGTACTTCAACTGGGTTCTCAAAAGATTGGAGTAGAGGGAGAAGGATAAGCTCCCTTGACCTGCTGACCATTCTTTTGATGCAGACCAGGTGTCCTAGTTTGTTAGAACCAAACCAATTCTATTCAGTGATTTTACTTGTCATCTGAGTCTCTGCTAACTAATTACACTTTCTGAAGCTAACAGAATGTTTCAAAGACAGTGTCTGCTTCTAGCAGTGATAACGTTTGATGTTTAGAGCTACTACCAAGGATTGCTGTGCAGACCAAGGCCACTGCTAGATCTTGTGTACCACATCAGGAGGTGCAGAAAGTGAAAGAACACATCTGTGGGGAGAAGTGGCCAGGACAGGTGACCCTACACTGATCAATGAGGTATTCCATCCCATATACATCATATATATCCTTCAAGCTGAGGGATCACGAGGGTCTTGATCCCTTTTCCTTTGGTGGAGCCCTTCCCTTCAATCTTCTGCCTTCTCGGTGCTGCCTTTGATCCCAATTTGTGTTTTCCTGAACACAGAAGCTGAACCCTGTTCCCGACAGCTGCTGGGACAGTCCCAGTCTGGGACTTTGCCAGTGCCTGCTCCACAGCCTCAATGGTGACGGTGACATAATTGCCATCAGCAGGAGGTTGGGTTTGATACTAATTTTGTATATANTGTAGGCCCACTTGAAGTACTGGAAGGCTACTATAAGGTGTCCCTGAAGCCTTCTCTTCTCCAGGCTAAACAACCTCAACTCTCTCAGCCTGTCTTCATAGGAGAGGTGCTCCAGACCCCTGATGATATTCATGGCCCTCCTCTGGACCCACTGAAGCAGGTCCATGTCTTTCTTATGCTGCAGGTTCCAGAGCTGGACACAGTACTTCAACTGGGTTCTCAAAAGATTGGAGTAGAGGGAGAAGGATAAGCTCCCTTGACCTGCTGACCATTCTTTTGATGCAGACCAGGTGTCCTAGTTTGTTAGAACCAAACCAATTCTATTCAGTGATTTTACTTGTCATCTGAGTCTCTGCTAACTAATTACACTTTCTGAAGCTAACAGAATGTTTCAAAGACAGTGTCTGCTTCTAGCAGTGATAACGTTTGATGTTTAGAGCTACTACCAAGGATTGCTGTGCAGACCAAGGCCACTGCTAGATCTTGTGTACCACATCAGGAGGTGCAGAAAGTGAAAGAACACATCTGTGGGGAGAAGTGGCCAGGACAGGTGACCCTACACTGATCAATGAGGTATTCCATCCCATATACATCATATATATCCTTCAAGCTGAGGGATCACGAGGGTCTTGATCCCTTTTCCTTTGGTGGAGCCCTTCCCTTCAATCTTCTGCCTTCTCGGTGCTGCCTTTGATCCCAATTTGTGTTTTCCTGAACACAGAAGCTGAACCCTGTTCCCGACAGCTGCTGGGACAGTCCCAGTCTGGGACTTTGCCAGTGCCTGCTCCACAGCCTCAATGGTGACGGTGACATAATTGCCATCAGCAGGAGGTTGGGTTTGATACTAAT
Organism: Brachypteracias leptosomus; assembly: GCA_013401335.1. Taxonomy (NCBI): domain Eukaryota; kingdom Metazoa; phylum Chordata; class Aves; order Coraciiformes; family Brachypteraciidae; genus Brachypteracias; species Brachypteracias leptosomus. Next base: position 23,561 of record VYZX01020693.1, on the reverse strand, counting down.
TTTGTATATATTTGTATATATTTCCTTTTATTAATATTATCTTTATTAAAGCTGTTTTAGTTTTCTTTTCTAATCCAGAAGCCTCTCTCTCATTCCCTTCTTCTCCCATTTGGGAAGGGAGGGGGGCCGATGATAAGTCTCTCTCCCTTATCCTCTTTCTTTTCCTCTGTTTGGGAGGGGAAGGAGGGGATAAGAGACAGCATCTGTTGTAGGTTTGGTGGATTGAACCTAAACCTTGACACCAGGATGCAATTTGCCTTCTGGGCTGTGAGCGCACATTGCTGACTAAAGTTGAGCTTTTCATCAACCAGCACGCTCAAGTCTTTCTCCTCAAGGCTGCTTTCAATCCACTCCCAACCTGTATCTGTGCCTGGGATTGCCTTGACCTAGGTGCAGGACCCTGCACTTGGCCTTGTTGAACTTCATGAGGTTGGCATGAGCCCTCCTCTCAAGCCTGTCGAGGTCTCTCTGTGTGGCATCCCTTCCTTCCAGCATGTCTACCACAACACATAGCTTGGTGTCATCCACAAACTTGTGGAGGGTGCACTCAATCCCACTGTCCATTTCACTAACAAAGATGTTAAATAGTGTCAGTCCCAATACTGAACCCTGAGGAATAACATACGTCACTGATCTCCACTCGGACATTGAGCTGTTGACCACAACTCTTTTGAGTCTGACCATCCAGCCAATTCCAATATTGCAGTCCTCACAACTGGAAAAGGTTATACAAGAAAGAATAACCTTGTCCTTAAGTGAAGTGTGACTGCAGCCTGTACAGCAATACTTGCAGATTCATTTCTACAAAGCAAAGACAGAGGATAATAGAGCGGAGAAACTAAAATGAACATCACAGAGGCAAATATTTATTGAACTAATAATTGATTAAGGGATAAAAACAAGACAGGAGCACTCATTGAACAGAGTAGGCCCAGGCTTATGTTAATAATGCAGTCTGCTGTGAAAAACACAAGACAAACCAAAGCACGAATTTAAGAATCAGCCTATACTGTATCAGCTGAGCATGTGAGGAAAAAACTTCTTAATGATAATTAATTTATTTCAATGGGAGCAAAAAGAAGCCAGTACTGAATTCTTCAGAAATTCCAGAGTAATAGTACAGTTGCATGTACTCCATCTGAAAATTCAGTCAATCAGAGTAGCTTGGTCATTTTTCATGGAAACAAATAAATTAATATTTAATATGATTTAAGAATAATCAACCATGAAATGGTAACAAAATATCTATGATGTATTTCACCATGAATGTTCAGGATAAGATCTTCAGATGAATAAGATGCAGTTAAGCAGGTTCCAAGTAAAAAAACCACCCTGCAGCCCACCAGGGAAGCCAGCTGGGGGACAGGATTATATAGAGGTAACAAGACTTTCCCTTCCATAAGAGACTCTCTTCCAAATCCAGCAAGCATTAATAGGCATTTTAGAATTACTAGATGTCACAAGACAGTTTGCATGTTTGGTCTGCACCTTCTCTCCTCTGTGGCCTCTTGATTTCTGTGAATACTATACCTGTTCTGTGACACACTTCATCTCTTACTACTGCTTTTCTTAATAAGCGCAACAAAACCCTAAATTCTGCCTGGTGCAATTCTGCCAGTGTGAAGGGACAGGTATCTTCACAGAAGGTATAAAGGTATCAGAGATATTAGGCCTGGTTTCTAAAATAAAAGATGCATAAGTAAGAGTTGTTGCTTGTAGATCAGAAGGCCATGCCAGATGTGAGTGGGACATTGCTCCAATGGGAAGGCAGCAGCAACTGCAGACAGAGCAAATCCAGAGTTACAGTAGTAGCCATCAGTGGTATTCCAAATATCAGACAGGATGAAATAGAATTTTTTAAAAGGTTATTCAATAATTGCATGATCAAGAAGCCCCATAGGAAGAGTGAGGAAGTCTGTGCATTTCTCAGATTATTGTTGCCCTGTTCTAAATAAGAAAAGCTGCTTCTACATCAAGGTTATTGTTAGTTATTTTCCCATTGCAAATCTCTGATCATGAATGTATGTAGCAAGGTGTAACACAAAATTCAAATTATTCAAAATTGTTATTTTTCTTCAAACTGAGTCTGTTTCTCCCTTGTGCAGAAGTATATATTACTGATGTAAGTAACAGATGAAGCAGAAGATGTTTGCTTAATATATGTAAAAAACTGTTACAGTGTATTGCAGAAATTGCTTCTGTAAACAATGATATAACATATCTCTGAATTACACTAGACATGGGGTCATCAGACTGTTTGAAGAGCAAATGGTATGAGTTTTCATCTACAAAAGAGAAAGTATACACGTGGATGAAGGGCCAAATTTGCTGTCTGGTAAAAGCCTGTGCAAGCAGAGCTGACTGAGAGGAAATACGTGTCTCAAGAGCTTTAGCTCCAGAATCTCCCCAATGTTCTAAGAAAGAACCTGCAAAATAAATCACTCTAATGTAAGAAGAATCCTGTCATCCATAAAGGTTTCAAATAGTATTCAAATTTAAGAATTTCAAATAGTGTAAGAGTAGTTCCATTGATTGAGTTCATGTTTTTCATATTTCTGAAAGAAGAAAATAAAATACAGAACAACAGAAGACAGCAAAGTTGATTTGAACCAACTCAGAAATGATTGGAAGGATCTACTAGGACTAGGTAAAGGAAAGATGCAGCTGCTAAAAGATGCTAAATCAAAAGCACAAGTCAGCTACCCCAACATGGAGAAAAGGTTAGTGTTACAGTCACGAGATCAGCACAGAAAGTTTTGAAAACCTGAGAAAAAAGGTGGAAACAGAAGTCCTTCTAGTGGGTTCTTTGAGCCTGAATGGCTGTGGTCTGCAAGATGTCCTTTTTCTGATCAAACCTCTGACACTGCCTGGGTACCCATGGGAAAATGTGTGTCTGGAGTAACTTAGTGTCTGTAGCGTCCCGGGTTTTATGGAGGCTGCAGTCCATCTATACCATGGCCATATTTTAACCCTCCCTACCTATACAGCACCCCTGTCTGATTTCAAGGAGAGCTTTACAGTCACCCTTAACAGCAAGCACAGTCTAGATATGTGCTAAAATACAGTAAGGAAAAAAGGCAAGTGACTAAGGATGAATGTAAAGCAGTCACTGAAAAATCTGAGCAGTATCTTTAGAAAGGAGGGCTCAAATAATCATGGATCAGTCAGCTGGTCTCTTGACACTCAAAAGGGTAGCAGAGCAACTTACTGGACGATCAGTTTGTAAGTAGCTGAATCATCAAGTCCCAAACTGTGGTCTCCAGTTGAAGCAAGGGGACCATGAAATCATACTTAACATGACAATGTACATCACCTTAGTAATGACTGTTTATTAACAGTCTGATGATGAAGTGTATGGTGGGCAACTAGAAACTGTGGACTGTAGTAAGTTATGGTCCAAAAAGTTAGGCAATTACTGGTATATTATTGGCAAATATTAGGTAATGGTGAACAGCCAATATCGATTTATCAAAGGGCAGCTTCATAAAACCAATCTAATACCTCTCTGTGACAGCTTTACTGGCTTCAGTAAGGCTCTTGATAGTGCCCCTCATGACATTCCTATAAGCAAAGTAAAGAGATAGTGGCTAGACAGAACCATCACAGCTAGTTCCAAAACTGGTTAAAAAAACTCTATTCATGGTGTAGTCACTGATGGTTCAAAATAAGATTGTGAATATATTTCAAATAATATACTACTGTAAGTAAGAAGCAAGTTAATTTTTCCTCAGTCTAGGAAAAGTTCATATCCAGCCCTTATTTTATTTTACAACACCAATGATGGTATAGGTAACATAGTAATATAATCTGTGGATTACATCAGACTGAAAGGAGTTGTGAGTGCTCTGGAAGGCAGGACTAGCACTTAAAATGATCTTGCAGTTTAGAAACAGACTGAAATCAGCAGAGTTAAATTCAATAAAAATCAATGTAAACCTCTAAAATTAGGAAGAAAGAAAAATCAAATGTAGAAATACAAAAATGGAAATGAACTGTCTAAAAAATAGCTATGACACAGAACAGGCCCTGAGAAAGTATCCTGGGACACTTACAAACAAATCATTGTAAGTGAGGAAAACGAGAATTTATTTCCTTTTTTTATTCCAATGAGAGAGTGCTTAGGCTGATGTACACGCTTAGAACATCACAGAGTAAGATGTAATCAAACTTAAAAGGCTTCAAGAGAGCAGTCAGAATGCTAAAAATTTTGGGAAGGATGACCCATGAAAAAATAGTGAAAAAAATAGACATGTTACATGTTACTACTCAGAGATAACTGAGGGGAGACAGCAGTTGTCCTTGACTACAAAAGGTAGCAATCTGTAAAGAAAACAGTGAGCAATTCATACCTATAAAGGGAAGAAAAAGAAGTCATTTGCTTAAACTGAAGCAAAAAAGATTTAATAAGCTATTAGGAAAAATGTTCCCTCTGCAGCAGCAGCAGGACACTGAAAGTGGCCATCTGATGATGCCACAGAGACAAGAGCACACTGATGACGTAGATCATGCCTCTGAACTACCTGGAGAACAGCATCTGTGCAACTTCAAGCCTTTCAGAGACCAGTAATGGGACTCAGCAGTGTTAAAAGTTCTACAGACCTCTCACGTAGGTACCTCTCCCTTTTTTAGGGTAAAGAGGAAATACTAGCTGATAAAAAAAAGGTGCAGATTTATGGGAGTTTTTATCCACAAAAGTCACTGCTAAATTCAGTTAGTCATCTCTCACATGGCATGTTACAAGACAGTGTAAGCATGTGAAAAGATGGGAAATGATGGCAGCATAAGGCTCTTCTGGACTTTTTAGATCCTTGGCTGCTCTGTGGTGTTGTAGCAAATTAACGTCAACTGGAATTCATTGCTCCACTCAGTGTTGCCTTGGCCCTACATAACTGATGATGATGTGCTCCTCTGGTGTAAATCTTGTAAAAGCTGGAACTCCTTACATTTGTATTCCACAAATACTCTCCAATGCAAAGCGTAGTTTGCATAATATATTAAAACAAAAATGTAACTGAAACAACAGACTACACCTGGGAGTTTTTAGAATTAAATTCAACTTGTAGGTCAAATTCTGAGACCTTTTTTTCAGGGCAGAGCTCACTGCAGGATTGGAAACTTGGAGATTTGAGTTATTGGCTAGGCCTAGGTAAGGTATCAGGAACAGAAGATGAAATAGCCATTTATGTCAGATCTGTGGCTGAACACTGCATGGTTCTATAATTAAAATTATATGAGTGCTCATAATGCATAAAGCTGGTTCTCTATTTCACTCTACATTCTGCTCAACAACATAGTTCTTTGAAATATGTAGTTTAACAAGCAGGCACAATGGGTATTTTGCTAGCATGTAGATAATACGAAAACTTAAACACAGTACTTTAGAAATAAAAGAAAACAGATAGAGAACAGCTTTAAATCTATTAACTGAAATCATAAACTTCGTAAGAAAAAAAATGAATTTAAAAGCATGCTTCTGGATCAAGTTACCTATTACTACAAGGTATCTACTAGAGAGATGCAAGGCGACCCTTACAAGCTCCAGCAGACTTTGAGGAACAGTGGGTTGTTTTCTGCAAGAGCTGCATACCCAATCAGCCAGCAAGGAAAGATGAAAAACTGAAATAAAAAGAGACTATATAGATCCCCAAGGATGGGGAAACATTCACATTTAAATGTATACAGATGGCAGAATCATAGAGTAAAGTAGTGAAAACTTTTGCTTAACAGGTAAAATATTCAGTCTTGACTATCCTGAGGATTAACTCCTTTCATCTGACACTGACATAGAAAATGCTGAGCTAGCTTTTGTTCTTTTTCATGAGCCCAATATGAAAATTCCCTAGCTGCAACTAAAAAGCAGCAAAAACTCTGGGAGAGGAAAAGGTAACCATTACCTATCACTCTCCTTCAGTCCTCCATACAAAGTTTTGGGCACAGCCCAGATATTTTACTAGCAAATATGGGAATCTTGCTTAAAAGTCCTTTTCTTACCGCCAGTGGAACTTCTTGTTTTTCTTCTAGGTTTCTACTTAGTCCTTAAGGCATCAGAGCTCTGTTTTGTTAGTCACTATTTACAGCAGTGGTGGATATGAACTATCTGCTATTTCATTGATGGCTCAGGTAGGTTATACACCCTCTGGCACACCCCTGCTTTAGGGTCCACCACATTAAGACTCTATGTCAGCTAAGGCAATATAGATCTTTTATGAGACAGATGAAATTTAACCACAATCTTCTCAAAGGAGATGGTGCAGGAGCAAAGAAAGAAGTCTAGGAGAGGAAATAATCAACTTCATTATGCTAGCAGCTTGTTACAAAGCAAAACACACAAGACATCAATTTTAATTTTTGTCTCAGGTCATGTATTCCATTCATTCAGTGGAGATTTTTCACTGCCACTCAATTTTGCTGTTTCTCCCCCTGGAAGAGACATAAACACACACAAAAATTAATTTTCCAATCATGGCAGTGGAGGAAAAGGACAATCATACTTCTATGCTATGCAAAGAAACTGAAGACTGAGGATTTGGTCCTGATGAATCATGCTTTTAAGTGCTTTTTAATCACTGTGATCTATGGATAATATGGAAAAGCTATGATATAACCTTTGAGAAGACATTACGTATGCACTGGTCACTGGCTGGCTCTTGCAATGAAAGTTTCTAATATTTCATATGATGCTAATCAATGGTAACAGAAGAAAAAATTGTGTGAAAACAACAGAATACTTTGTTGTCCCCATTATCTTAAAATCTATCAGTATATAGCAATATATACACAAATCTTTCATACAGAAGGGATTAACCTCAATTTATCTAAGGATGATTTTCTGTGGTTGGCTCAGAGCACCCTGCTTGAAGTACTAAAGCTCACATTGGTGCCTCAATTAAATCTTTGCTTCAACTGAGATTTTTTCTCAAAAAGCTTTTTAACAAATGTGCCCCTGAAGCCTTCAGAAGTCTCTACAGGTCTATATTCCAGGGCATCAGTTTGTAGTTAGGGCCTATCTCTTTTTTTTTTTTTGTCTTTTTTTCTTGATCTGATTATATGTCTTCCAAAATCTTAAATCCTTCACAATGATAACAGCATTTTCAAAAGCACTAGTGATCATACATGCCATCTTCCTTTTATACTATGATTTGAAATATAATGGAACAATATCAATTTGTGCTTTTAGATTCTAGTTTTACCTGCATTATTTTACCAATTTACAACAGGATGATTATGAAATAGATACAAGGATTTATCTTTCAGCTCACATGTATTATCTGAGTTTCACAAGGACATCACTAAGAAAATGCCATCGTAATGCAAATAATATTGTAAAACCCATACCAAGTTTAATAGTTTGTGTTTATTTTCACTTTTTTTCCTAATGAAATGTTATTAATAGCAAGTTGGAAAAAAAAGTTTGCCATTAAGTATAATAAAGACCAGATAATTGTTATTGTAGGGATTTTTTTTCTTTTTGCTCCTGCAGGGTTGTTTTTATTTTATCAAGATGACAATTGGATTTTTTATCAACATGGAAAAAAATGTGTATTTCGCCTCTTTCATGACTGATAACTTTGAAGAAATTCACAATATATACATTAAAATAATGAGTTGGGTTTTCTTCCAATTACTTCTTAGAATAAGATTTTTTCTTTAGGGATTTATATTTAACTAGATAAAGTAGGATTTTTTTATTAGGGCAGTATACCTGTAAAGAATTGGCCCAATTTCAAGTATATGATGAGGTACTGCCATTTTTAGAACAGAGAATTTTGACTCAATTTCAGCATGACCCAGAGCAGTAACTAAGATATCCTTGAAAACTGGATCTTCCGCTCACACTTTAAAAAATAAGAATGTCTGCAGAACTTGGCATACATTAACAATTATGTTGTTAAAAAGAATATATTTCTATATGTGCTGACTACCACTACAGGTACAAATTCCACAGAAATTATATTACACACACTCACAAACAGATTTGGATGATGCAAGACATTTTATATCATCAGTTACAAACTGACTTTCACTTCACAATTCACCTGGAAAATTCACCTTTGAGAAAGGTTAAATTCACCTTGGAGAAAGGTTAAATTTTACTCTAACAATGTTCTAAGCATGAGGTTTTGTTATTATAATGATTGTAAAGCTCTGATCAAGTGACAACTGAAATAAAATATGCTCTTATCTAATCCAGTTTGCTTGACTTTGAGGAAAAATACTAATACCAAGTCCAGGTGTGCTGACTCCTTTATGAAAGGTCTTCAGGTCATTATTACTGAAGCTCAGCAAACTGTGTGATTCATCATGTGCAAGTATTATTCTACAAAGGTCACAAGGAAAAATCTGTAGACCTTTTATATGAACTTGGCTCAAAAGCTGATCTAGACCTGGACCTATTTTTCTATAACTGCATTCATGATGGCAAGCATTTAGTGTGAGCAGGTTATCAGGTAAGCACTTTTCACAAGCTATCCTTTTTCCTACTGCTACAGGCAACAGTATAGTTTGGTGTGTTTTTAAAAACAAATTAAAAACCCCCAAATCAAGTCAGAGTAGGAAAAAAGACAACTATGCTGAACTATGTTCATGAACTGTCATTTTTAATGACCATAAAACCTAAACTTGGTAAAGGGTATAAAATACAATATTAACTATTTCTTCCTTGCTGGTTTTCACTTCATGCTTGAAAACAAAAACTGTTTGGAAAGATAAATAAAGAATGTTCATATGCAGGATCTAGTGGACATAAAGATGTTTCTCATTTGCAACTACATTTTTCTTAGGTAAGATTAGGATCTCCTGTACTATAAAAAAAGAACCTCATCATAAACTGCAGCCTAGATTTCACAGTGCACATAGATGTCTGAAGTCTAGGAGGAACGTAAGCTCTTAAAAAAGGATCTTAAAATGCAGCTTTTCTGCTCAGAACCCAAAGTCCATTTCCTGCTCACCATCTTCCAGAGACAGAGCAAAAACCTCAGTACTCTATGTTGCAGGGATTATTATGTCTGATTCCAGTGAAACATAGAAAATAGTTATATTTTAAACACAACTTGAGTACACAGACGAAAAGATTAGTTTCCTGCTAACAACAGCTGTCAGTAACATCTGTCTCAATAGGAACAACAGTATTCCGCTTGCATGATTAACCCTTCTCTAAAAACTTTGTTTCTACAGCTGCTTACTTGCTGATAAAGAGTACACTTGTATTAAGGAGCCTATCTTTCCTGCACTTGTAATTTTTCGTAGAGACTTGGCTGGATAGGGCTGTGTTTGTCGTTAACCCCCTACTTAAAGTTACTACTATCACCTTTAAACAGTCAAGGCAGACGACTCCAGAAAAGGTAATCATAAAGCCTGGGGTAAACAGCAGAAACCAAAAGCAGATCACTGTGAAAAATCAAAGACTTCAGTATCCTCTGAAAAGTTGTTAAGAGGGTATTTTTCTACTCTTTCTTTTCTACTTCCTAAAATTTAGATTTATTTTAGGCAGGAAATGTTGTAATCTTTCATGCAGTGCACCAGAGGAAAGGTCTATGTATTTAGTCTTTGTGATGGCCAACAGGATGTCAAATCTAGTAAGAGCGTCCTGAATAATCTTATCTTTGAAAAATGTGTAGATACTTACAGGAATCTATATTAGCACTATGAATTAACGCCCTATGGTATAATCTTGATACATAATACTGCTTTCTTCCTCAATTTATTCCTGTAACTGATTTACAAGCCACCTCTACTAGAGGAAGAAGCAATGTTCACACAGCTCTCCATCAGTATTAGAAACATCTTAAGGACACAGTTTTGCAGAGATGAGATAAACATGGCTTTGAGCGTTGTTTGCTCTTCTTTTTATTATTTTTGTGCTTGTAGAAAACATGACAGCTTGCAATCTAAGTCTAGCCCATAACAAATATTACAGCAGTGTTCCTCCTTTCACACAGTTCTGTCTTATGGCCTCCAGCTACATTCTAGCTCATATGGCCAACAGCAGAGCTTACTCCCAGGTGTCATTCAACAGGCTATGTGGATGTAAACAGGCTTTGATATAGTGGGACTTAAATGCAACAATTATCAATGCCAGAATGTGAGATGTAAATCAGCTGGTTTTGATTTGAATTATACATGGTGACCAGCCAAACTGTATACCGCTTAAATTTGTCACTTGTGCTGCACTGACATAGGCTTAACCTAATTTGACTGCTCACTGGAAACACCCTTGCAAAGACAAATGAATTATCCCTAGGGCTGCTGAAAAGAGAACCTCATAGGCATTAGTAAGTTCCTTTTATTATATTTAGAGATATTTACAAAAGATAGGATTCTTCCCTATCCTGCTTTAATATTCTTGGCTTTGTGGTAGATTAGAAGGTTGTTATTCCTGCAGTTTACATCTCTCCCTTGGAGTGGAGGAGCACCTATAAAAATGCCCACTAGAAGAGAGACAGGTTAATATACCTAAGGCAACAGCCATCTGTGGTATTTAATGCTGTTCAGTTGTTCACATGTGGTGAGTACTCATAACTGATACAACAGGGATGGAAACCATGGTTTCAATTCCTCTTTTTCTCCTCACTCAGATTGTCTTGAATCCAAAAAGTAGTGGGATGGGAGGTAGAGAAGCTTTATGCAGAGGCTGCAGTGGGGACTGGTCTAGCATATGAAGTAGCAGAGCTCCTTTGCCTTCTCTCCCTCCTCTGCAGCTGCATCAGAGCCTGGTACAATCTATTCCTTATGCTGAATACAAATCCAGAAGACACCAAGTTAATGACGCCATAAAAAGCTAGGAGAAATCAGCTTGCAGCAAGTCAAAAAGGCAGGAGTGACTTTTTCTGGGAAGAAATAACACTCAGGAGATTGGGTTCTTCATGTATCTAAAGAAAACATGTCTAAAGCTGGTGAAGCATGAGCTGGATGAGCAGACAATGAATGGGACTGAAAACTGGCTGAACAGCCAGGTCCAGAGGGTGGTGACCAGTGGCATGAAGTCTAGTTGGAGGCCATTAACTAGCAGTTTACCCCAGGGGTCAGTACAGAGTCAAATCCTGTTTAACATCTTCATTAATGATCTATATGATGGGGCAGAGCATACCCTCGGCAAGTTTGCTGATGACACAGAACTAGGAGTGGCTGATGCACCAAAGGGTCATGCTGCCCTTCAGAGGGACCTCAACAGGCTGGAGAAATGGGCTAACAGGAACCTCATGAAGTTCAACGAGTGCAAAGCCCTGCATCTGGAACAAACCCATGCAACAACATATGCTGGGGGCCACCCAGTTGGAAAGCAGCTATGCAGTAAAGGATCAGAAGGTCCTGAAGGACCACAACCATGTTGGTGCTAGGAAACCATAACTCCAACCAAGTTGAACATAGGCCAGCAATGTGCCCTGGTGGCAAAGAAGGCTAATGTTATTCTGGGGTGCACTCGTCAGACTGCCAGGAGGTTGGAGGAGATGACTCTTCCCCTCTGCTCAGTGCTGGTGAAACATGCCTAGGTTCTATGTCCAGGTCTGGGCTTCACAGTAGAAGAGAGACATGGGCCACAAAGGTGATGAAGGGACAGAAGTGTCTCTCCGCTGAGGAAAAGCTGAGAGGTCTGGGACTGCTCAGCCCAGAGAAGGGGAGGATCAGGGGGAATTTTACCAGTGTATACTAATATCTGAAGGGAGAATGTAAAGAAGATAGAGCCAGGCTCTGTCCAGTGGTGCCCAGTGAGAGGCCTAAAGACAACAGGCACAACCTGAAATACAGCAGGTTTCACCTGAAACATATTTTTACTATGAGGGTGACTGAGCCCTGGCACAGCTTTCCCAGGAAGGGAAGGTTGTGGAGTATGCCTCCTTGGAGGTTTTCAAAAGCCATCTGGACATGATCCTGGGCAGTCAGCTCTAGGGAGCCTTGCCTGAACAGAGGAGTTGGTCAAGATGACCTCCAGAAGTCCCTTCCAACCTCAACCATTCTGCAATTCTGTTAAAGAAATGAGGAGATACTTCAGTCAGTTTATAATTTAACCCTATAAATCAGAAAAGGTGGATACATGTTCTGGCAACTAGGAAAAGACATATGCTGAACTCAGCTGAAAAACTGGAAAAAATTGAATATAAAAGTTAAGGAAAGGTTAAGAAAGTATGATGATATTCCTGAAAGACAACCACCCTAGTATTTCCTATAGTCAAATGAAAAGGATCTCAAACAAAAACAGTATGCAGGAACAAGATGAGTCAGGCTTACCTCAATGCCCAGTAAGATCATGGAACAGATTCTCCTGGAAGTTATGTTGAAGCATATGGAATACCAGGAAGAGATTAAAGACAGACAACATGGCTTCATCTAGGGCAAATTGTGCCTTCTACAATGGAGTGACTGCCATCAGTGGACAAGGGAAGAGCAGCTGATGTCATCTGCCTGGACTTCTGTATGATCCCCCACAACTTTCTTACCTCCGGAGAGATATGGATTCAATGGATCCACTGTTAGGTGGATAAGGAACTAATTGGATGGCCACATCTGAAGAATTACAGTGAGTGGTTCAATGTCCAAATGGAAACCAGTAGCAAGTGGTGCTCCTCATGGGTAAGTACAAGGACTAATACTTTAACATTTTCATTAATTACATAGATAGTGGAACCGGTTGCACTCTCAGCCAGCTTGCAGAAAACATCAAGCTGAGTGGTGCTATTGATTCATTTGAGGGAAGGGATGCTATCCAGAAGGACCCTGGCAGGCTTGAGGGGCGTGCCCATGTGAACCTTATGAAGTTCAACAGGGCCAAATGCAAGGTCCTGCACCTGGGTCAGGAAAACCTCCAAGATCAGTACAGACTTGGGGATTAATAGATTGAGAGCAGCCCTCCAGGGAAGGACTTGAGGATATTGGTGGATGAAAAATTGGAAATGAGATGGTAATGTGTGCTCACAGTCCAGAAAGCCAACTGTATACTGGGCTGCATCAAAAGAAGTGCGGCCATCAGGTCTAGAGAGGTGATTCAGGCTTCTACTCTGCTCTGATGAGGCTCCACCTGGAGTTCTATGTTCAGCTCTGGGGCCTCCAGTACAAGAAAGGCATGGAGCTGTTGGAGAAGGTCGAGATGAGGGCCACAAAAATGGTCAGAGGGCTGGAACACCTCTCCTATGAGGAAAGACTGAGAGAGTCAAGGTTGTTTAGGCTGGAGGAGAGAAGGCTCTAGGCAAACCTTATTGTGGCCTTTTGATACGTGGCCTACAAGAAAGATAGAGACTTTTTAGTAGGGCCTGTAGTGATAGGATAAGGGGTAATGGTTTTAAACTATAAAACGGTAGATTTAGACTAGATATAATGAAGAAATTTATTTACAATGAGCATGGTGTGGATAAGGGAAGGGCAACTGATGTCATCTACCCGGACTTGAGCAAAACCTTTGACACTGTGCTGCACGACATCCTGGTCTCTAAATTGCAGAGACATGGATTTGATGGCTGCACCACTTGGTGGATAAGGAATTGGCTGAATGGTTGCACTCAAAGATTTGCGATCAATGGCTCAATGTCCAAGTGGAGACTGGTAACAAGTGCTGTTCCTCAGGGATTGGTACTGGGACCAGTCCTGTTTAACATCTTTGTTGGTGACATGGACAGAGGGATTGAGTGCACCCTCAGCAAGTTTGTGGATGACACCAAGCTGTGTGATGTGGTCAACATGCAAGAGGGAATGGATGCCATCCAGAGGTACCTTGACAGGCTTAAGAGGTGGGCCCATTCCAACCTCATGAAGTTGAACGAGACCAAGTACAAGGTTCTGCATCTGGGTCAGGGCAATCCCAAGCACAGATACAGTCTGGGCAATGAGTGGATTGAGAGCAGCCCTGAGGAGGAAGACTTGAGCATGCTGGTTGATGGAAAGCTCAATATGAGCCAGCAATGTGCAAGTGCAGCCCAGAAAGCCAACTGTATCCTGGGCTGCATCAGAAGAAGCGTGGTCAGTAGGTCAAGAGAGGTGATCCTGCCCCTCTACTCTGCACTTGTGAGACCCCATCTGGAGTATTGTGTCCAGCTCTGGAGCCCCCAGCACAAGAAGGACATGGACCTGTTAGAGGGGTCCAGAGGAGGGCTACAAAGATGATTAGAGGACTGGAACACCTCTCCTACAAAGACAGGCTGAGAGAATTGGGCTTGTTCAGCCTGCAGAAGAGAAGGCTCAGAGGAGACCTTAATGCAGCTTTCCAGTATCTGAAGAGGGCCTACAAGAAGGCTGGAGAGGGACTTTTCAGAAAGGTCTGCAGAGATAGGATGAGGGATAATGGGTTCAAACTGGAAGAGGGTAGATCTAGATTAGAAATTAGAAGGAAATTCTTTACTCAGAGGGTGGTGAGACACTGGAACAGGCTGTCCAGGGAAGTCGTGCATACTCCACTCCTGGAGGTGTTCAAGACCAGGTTGGATAAGGTCCTGGGCAGCCTGGTCTAGTGGGAGGTGTCCCTGCCATGGCAGGGGGTTTGGAACTAGATGATCTTGAAAGGTCCCTTCCAACCTAAACCATTCTATGATTCTATGAAGAGGTGTTCAAGGCCTATACAATGGAGCCTGGACAATGCTTTTAAGTAATTAACATATCATTATATCCATGTAACAAAGGTTTTATTGAAATTCAATCAAAAGATGCTGGCTTCAGCCCCATAAAGGGTTGCAGAAATCTGCTGAGTATATAGGAAATGACCTGTTCTGTCACTGAAACCATTTTGCACTGTACCTGACACCCCAGCAGCAGCCTTTGCCATTTAGGGTAATTTCTTGTGAACCTTCAGAACCAAGACTTTGTACAATATAAGATTTAAGCTGACCTTTTAATTTCAGGTAGAAATAATTTAAATATATTGTCATCATTAATACAAAGTAGAATCATGGTACAATTCTAAAATTAGGTAGGGGTTCGGATTTTATCATAGGCTTTTTCAAATCTGAAATCTTCAGCTAAATGTTTGCTTTAATATTGGTCATGTGGGTCATTTGGGTTTTTTCAACATAAAACTATGCACATAAACTCATCCTTAAGTACACGTCTTAAAACTAGAGCAGGAAAAGAAAATTTTGTTTGGCAACTGGACAATTTCAGGGACAAGGAAATGAAATGATAGAAGTAAATGCTAAAAATTTGTTTTATAGCACTTGTAAAATGTAGACATTGGTTGTCTGTAGAGACACTCGAGGAATACATTTATTGGGAGGGTTTTTAATTGCTTGAGTTACATAACTGAAAGTTAAGTGACATGTTAGGGAGCTGTACTGCTGATAATGATAGTTTTCTGTTTCAAAATTTATGTGTTGAAATGTTCTGAATGTAGAGCACTGGTGGCCAGGGACCCAGGTAGGTGCTTAAAACAATTTTCTTCATTTGAAGTCAAAACAAATAACTACTACTGCAAGATCTATGTGGAAAATAAAATAGTAAACTACTCTAGCTAAATAAAAGTAATAAATATAGAAAATATCTTCTGTGACTGCTTCATCTATCCTAACATGCTGCTGAAGCAAACTGATTAAAATTCAGCTTTTATGTTTTATGGTCTCTCAAATGCACACTGTTCAGTTGGTACACGTTAGAGCCTACACTTTTAGCAATGATGAGTTGTTTTTTCTCAGCAGTTTACAAAATTATTTTTCAGCTTTCTTGGTTTCTGGCTATAAATACTGTGATTGGAAAGTAGACACACTTACAACACACAAACCAGGTATCTTCTAATTACTACCTAGGATGACTCAACAAGGATGATTTGCTTTTTCATGTGCCATGCTGGCTTCCAAACACCACAGACACCTAACACTCTCAGATAGTGCCATAAAGGTCTCTCAGTGTTGCACATTAATGAGGGTTTTCTTCTCCTTCCTTTGTCCAATGGAGGAAGTCATTTGGAAAGACAGTTACAACTTACTTTTAAGTGATACTTCAGGCTTCATTTCGAAGAGCATAAGAAGTAGGATAAGAATTAAATTTCTCACTTAATTTAAATAAAAATTATTTGAAGAGAGTGTTTTCTGAGGCCCTCCTCAGTTTTGAGCCACTTTCCTCTGGGCAATACACAGGTAAGTAGTACGAATGCTGCCTAAGATGAGGGACACTAAAGGCTTGCTCCTTCACTTCTATGCATGAGATGAGCATCATACATAAAAGTTATCCCATTAAAACAGACTAAACTGCTCACACACATGCTTTAAAAACATACGTGCAGGTCTTTGCAGGATTCAAAAAGGCAGGAAACAACAGGTTGGGGCAACAGACACCAGATGGGTGGAAGGAACAATAAAGTGATAGGAAAACATGGTTACATGGCCAGGTTACATATGCAGCTTACAAGTTTGAAGCACCGAAGGCCAGATTTTGAAGTCTGACCTTGTTTTAAACAAACGTGATACCTGTCATGTGACAGCTGTTCCTGAAGCACCTGCAGCTCCAGCACTCATGATTTCTAACTCTAAATCATGACAAGATCATTGATACAACATTTTGGATCACATCATTGCTAATTGTTTACAGAACTGTGTTTAACAGAGTTCATTTGGTTGTCAGATTATTTATCATGCTTCAGTAAACACACCAGAGTACACCTTATGCAACCGGCAGGGAGACAGCTGATGTTGCTGTATTGAGAAACTGGTATAGAGCCTAAAATTCTGCTGGTCCTCATAAAACCAGTATATAGCTCAGTCAAGTCACTGGCAAGAGAAAGAATGAGAATGAGAAGAGCTTGCATGCAAATTTCTAGTGAATGGAGAGTAATAACTTCTGTAGATCATGCCTTGCCAGTAATGTCCCACTTCCACTAAGATTTGCATTTTGAAGAAGCAGACTCAGGAACTCTGAAGAAAGAGGAACAAAATTTTATAGCTGTAAATTAGTCTTTTGCGTACAGGCAAGAAAGCTAACGCACTGGTCTATTATTCCTCTTATTTGGAAAATTCCTTAAAAAAACCCAAAACACTGTATTAAAAATTTGTGAAGATATACAACTCTTCTGTCAGCAGCACAAATTGCACTTGAGTCCTGTAAAAATTACATGGTCCTTCTTAAGAAAGGAAACATGATGTTCTGCTAGCATACTGTGTAAAAGAGAATATTCTTACTTGCAAAACAAACATGCAGATTGTTAAATAGCAATTATATTCAGAACATGATAAATAACATATTTGAAAGTTTAATTCGCTACAAAAAAGAAAGAGTATTTCATTACTGAATCAAAAATTAAACACAACAACGGTTCAATTTCATAACAGTTCTTACAAACAAAACTTTAGTGAGCCTTTGTGAAATTAAGTCAGATTAGTTGTTATGATTCCATTACTCTGTAAGACTTTAGTCATACAGATGCACAGTGACCATCAGCACAGCTGGGAAAAGCTGCCAGAAGACTGACCCTAAAAATAGAAAAAAAAAAAATAACGCAGACCCTCTAAATATCAGCTAGTTATGCTCTTTATTCAAACAAGTCTCCAAATGACCAGGAATCGTGGCAGGATCCTGATGGCTTCTCAATATGTTATCGCTCTCTTGTGAATATTCGACCATAAATTTAAAACGGATTCCCAAAGGATACAGAAAGGTACCCTGATGTGTATTCTGCCATGGGAAAGGCACATCATAGCAGAGCTAATTTTATCCTCTGCAACTGCAAACCCCATGTCTTCCAATAAATTGCTGAGTAGGTGGAGTTTCTCTGCATACTGTTCTCTTTGGCACAGAGACTTATCCTCAGTTTATATTACCATTATGCTATTTTTTCTTTTTTGTGTCAGCAAACTCAGTTACCTTGTATTACACCAACACCCTGGAAACACAGTTTTTGTCTCAAATGGTAAAGACTCTTGAGAAGGAGGCCTGTGTTTTCCTTTAACCTAACAATATAAAATAATTGCCCTGGGAAAAGGCACCAAAGACTAGCAAGCAGCAAGCTCAGTTGCAAGAGTATGATGTTTGAACAGCTGAACTCTAATTTATTTGGTTTATGGAGGGAAGGGGAAGGTAGATTTATTTTCAGTCATCGGGAGGATTGAAAAATTAAAAAGAAATCCCAGGGGTGTATGTCATTGAAGTATTGATGCCCTACACAAACCCCTTCTTTCCCAGGAGCACAAGTCTAGGCACCAAGTCATTTTGCCCTTCGGGCGAAGGGGGAACCCCAATCCTCTACCCCACCGCCAGCGTGCAGCCCCTGGGGCAGGCTCGGGCAGAACAGATGGGGAATAAAGTCCTGGGGTGAGGCTAGGCGTTTCCTCCCTGTCAGAGGACACTAATCCATAGCCGGCGTCGTGTGTGTACACCTCGTCAGAGCAAACTTTACTGCAGAAGCGCACCCTGGAGCTGCAGCTCCCCCGGGCCAGGAGGGGACCGGCGGAGTGCCCCAAGGCTGGCGGGAGCAGCCGGGCAGAGTATCGGGATGCCCGCCCCAAGGCTGGCCGGCAGCGGCCGGCGGCAGGGCCAGCCCGGCTGGCTGGAGCTGGCAGATGACTCCACGCCCCGGGGGTGTCTCGGGGAGAAGCCGTCCCGCTCCTGCTCCCGCAGCCCGATCGCCTGCCTTGGTCGGGTCTCAGGCTAAGATTGGCGAGGTACGAGAAAATCCCCTTACCTGTTGATTTTCAGGACGAACGCCCTCCTGTCTGCGGTGGGTAAAGTCGCCATGAGGGAGAGCAGCCGCGGGTGTCGGCAGCCAGGAGGATAGACGCCGTCTGTACGCACGGAGGGAGGCTTTATTTTATTTATTTATTTTTCTTAATTGCATGCTTCAGGCTAAAAACCCGACAGTCTTCTGACAGTTCTGGGTGGCAACTTCCGCATTTCACCTTCCCTCACCGAAATCGGCCGGAGCGGCAGGGCTCTGCCCTTGTGCACAGCTGCTTCTCACCCCCGCCGGCGTCTGCCCCCCGGCCGGCAGCGCCCAGCCCGGGCACCCCGCGTCTCTCCGACGGCTCTCACAGGCTTCCCGCCGCGGCAGTAGGACACCCGGGTACTGGGAGGAGGCAGCAGTTTCCCCTCACTGTTTAACACTGGCGACCCCTCAACCACCCGTGGGTACTTTGAAGGGAAGCGGGGGTGAAGGCAGGCACTGAAGTAAGCGCAGGAAGGGAAGGAGGAGGGAAGGCGCCTTGTACCTGTGCGCTTGCACTGCTGCGGAAATCCTTGTGCATCCCCCCCAGCCCTTTTTCTTTGGGGAGCCGCGATGCGGGCGTCAGACACCCCCCACACACCCCCCCCCCACCCGGGGCGGTCGAGGGAGCTGCGGGCACCTCTGGGCACGGCTGGACACCAGACCGGTCCCGCACCGCCCCCGGGCGCCGCTGATTCAGCCCGCCCTCCCCTGGCGGGGCAGGAGCGGGCGCGGCTGGCGGGCAGGGCCGGGGCAGGCCTGGACAGGGCTGCTCAGGGCAGGGCAGACCGGCGCCCACCGCCCTGCAGGCAGAGGAGACTGACAGGGTCCTTCCTTCGGCCCCGCTGACACATGGCGGGAGCTGCTCGGGCAGGTAGGCAGCAAGGTCTAAGGCGTCAGTAGATGACAGCTCTTTACCTGGGATGATATTTGCCAAGGCATACGTGCATCCAGGACCTATGTTTCCCTTACCCCTAAACAGGAAAACTTACATGTAACAACAACAGATAGCAGCACAACACAAAGCAGGACTCAGGGCTGTTCTCATCACTCACACTTACAGCTCAACTTTTAATAAAGGCCATTTTCATTAAGTATCTTGCTTGCCTTACAAAGTGACATTTCCTGACTGACTTTTCCGTCAGCCTTGGTGCAGATTTCACAGCTTCTACAGACAAGCAGAACTCAGACTTCATTTGAAAGGGGTAACAGCATGGTTTCTACAGGTGAATTCTGGGGTAGCAGAGGCAAATCAGTTTCAGCTTGTGCTATTTTTATTAAACCTATGCCGATCCAGGCACCAATATTAGGATTCACCCATTGAAAGGTAGTCATAGCTTACCTCTCCATTCCCAGTGTGCTGGAAGGAATGGAAGAAAACTGTGTGATTTGAGACAAGGAAAGGAAAACTGTTGAACAGTGAAGGCCTGGAAGTTGTTCTCCTAACAATTACATTTTGCTTTGCAGGATTCACCACTCTTCAAAGCGCTGTTAAGTATGGGTGGTCTCAAATATGAATGTTAACTCCTATGTACAGTCTTTGAAGGGCACTGGCTCTATAGTCTTAGGGAAGTGCAGAAAGGCTGAAGAGGTTAACAAGTTAAAAAACAGAAGTAAATAAAAGGAGTTGAAGATGGTAACAAATATGGATATATCTGGGGGGAAGAAACCCACAAGGATCTACAGCAGAATCTCAGATTCAAGTCCTAAAACTTCAGAAATAAAATATTAAAATCTACTATTAATATAATGGTATTAACTAACAAACGTTTGCTTTAGGAAGAATAAATTAGGCACTACTGCAGGGAACTTACCACACCCATCCTTTCTTCACTTTGCCAAGATAAAGCTAAGGCCACTCACCTACCTGTAATTTGAACTTAAGTATCACTTAGTTACCAATCAGTGATGCATAGCTATGATCTGGCATGTGTGTTGGTGACAAGAAGACTCTTGAGTGACAGCAATACTGGCTGTGGCAAGACACTTCTTCACACCATCTTTCTTCTTGTCTGCACTTGCATATGTCTGTTGAAAGATGGTCACTGCTGGTTACTCTTTGCTCTTACAGGAAATTGGTCAACAAAGGAGCTTCTCTCCTATTTGCTTTCCTAAATTTTAGCTTAGAGATTAATATATATGATGCCTTCCTTAATATGCCATGAAATAAGCACCAGTTTGTCAATTTTCTGTGCTGCCTAGACCACTGCGGGATAGGCAAGAAACATTTCCTATGCACTCTTTACACTTGTTGAGTGCTCAGTCAATTCCACCTGTTCTATTTCCAGTATAAAAGAAGGGAAACTGGAGGAAAAAAATGTTATGCTGTTCTCCACTAGCATAGTAGGTCCTGCTATCACACGAAATTGCTTTCTGGTAGCTCAATCGTGCATTATAGATAACCTATCACAAGAAGAGCTGCTTATCCACAGCAGGGAGTCAGGTCTTTTCTGTTTCTCAAAATATTTCTTTTGAAAATCATAATAATCCTTTTCATTGTTTAATTTCAAAAGTTTCCATGAAGTGATATGCCTTTCTTCACTGTTTCAGACAAGCTAAGGGGGAGAAATGTAAGCAATTAAACAAAAGCAGGTAGGTCCATTAACCATTCTGAACATTGTCTCTCTGTAGAGGCAGCTTGGTCTCACACCCATTTTTCTGTTCATGGCAGGTCCCGCAAAAGGAATTGTATGCTTTTCTTTTGCTGAAGCCTGTGGTTAATTGGGTTTGGGGGTGTTGCTTTTTGTTTAAGAGAGGAGGATGTTTCTTCTTCTAGTTGTATCTTCAGAACTGCTAATTGCTCAAGAAGAAACCACTACCTCATTTTTTATTCAAGCTATAAAAACCCAAAGAGTCGTCCAGGCTTCATTGGAACAGTCTGGCATAAAGTAGGACCTTCCTTGACTGGCTGCTCCTGAGTATTGCTTTGAAGGAGTCCGCAAGCTGGGTTTAGGGGAACACTGAAAGAGACAATATAATAGACAATAATTGGCATGTCTACAAAACACCACCAGGGGATTTTTTTTTCCTGTTAATACACACATTTCCAAACATATCTTTTCTTAAAAGAGTAAATTAGCAGTCACTTCTTCACCAGTAGTGGTATCCCTGCAATGCATGCTATTGCATGAGTATTATAGCATTGTGCCCATCCTTAACCACAACTTCATATTGCAGGATTGTCAAGATGACAAAGTTCTGCTGAAGCTTTAAGTGTTAGCGGCTTGTTTGGAGAAGACGTAACTTTGATGCTTGACCAGCAACTGAATTAAGTCCATGGGAGTTTTCTCAGTATATTTTATAATGGTCAGCTTGCATCCTTGTCAAAACACAACAGTGGTGTAGAACTTCAGTAATAAGTAACTACTATCTGATAACCTCATAAGAATACCTGGAGGTTCACACCAACAGAAAACTGTGATGATCTCACTACCTGCCAGCAATAGACAATGCCTGCTCATGTTTGCTCATATTCCACCTTACTACATCACTGGCTAGAAGAGTATGATGTAGCCAGTGCAAATAGACACTCTCTGCTTAAAGGAAGCTGACACGCCATGTGCTCTTGCTGGCACAGATCTTGACCATACCCAATAAAATCTAATTAATTTATTCAAGATTGTTTTAAATAAAAATGTTCTATGAAGTTTAGCAGGCTAAATCACAGAAAAACAAGTGTAATTTTCCATTACTCCTCCTGATGTGTTAAATAGATTGGCAATGAAATACTGAATCTTCCTTAAAAAAAAAAAAAAAAAAAGCCCGAGGTTGAAGTTTCATTTCTGCGTTGGTGAAATAGGAGAAAAGGAACTTATATCACTTTGCAGTTGTCTGTTTTTTCATAAAACACTTGACTCTAAACAAACACAAAAAAGGCTAAGTGAAAGCATATCTTCTTTTTCCATTTGTCCATGCAAATTCTTCTGGAGAAACAAAAATGTTACTGGCCAGATCTTCAACAGGGATTTTCTCAAAGATTAAGTTTCTGCAAAGTTTTTTTGCTCACCTTCTCAGTAAACAGAACTTAAGCAGAGACAACACTGATAAAATTTTCCATTACGATCACCATCTTTTTACATACAATTAGGCAACTTGCTAGATGATATATTTGTCTACCTTTAGCCTCTATCCAGGGCTAAACTATAGCAGTTGCTGTATCATGTGACAGTCCCTCCCCAGCCAAGAAGGGGAATTGGCAAAAGGAGAGGAGACTCATAGGTCAAAATGAAAATGGATTTAATGAAACGGCCAAACTAACACCAATGCCAGTATAAAGTAAACAAAATGATACTCAGCCCAGCAAATGTACAGTGGTCCCAGCAAACAGGAAGGCAGTCCTCAGGAGCAGGGTCAGGAGGAGCCTGAGCAAGAGCAGGAGCCCAAGCAGGAGGACCCCTCTTTGGGGAAACTTCCCCCTCTATACTGAACACCATGTTTATGGTGTGGGATACACCTGTAGCCAACTTGGGTCAGCTGCCCTGGCTGACTACAAACTACTGGCCTGCAGACCAGGGCAGGACTATGATTCCATCCCAGTGAGACCAGAACAATGTTGATACTTAAATCCTCACTACAAGCCATACCTCTACTTTAATGTTCTGTTTCACTAAATTTTAACAGCATATTGAGTGCAGCAGGTGCACTGGCTGAAGTAAGATCTTCCTTCTCTTAAAGGACGTGAATAATCTGCATTTTTCAAAGAAAAATAAAGTCCAGTTGGCCCGAGAAGCTGTCAATCCAAGTACAGATAAGAAAATGGAGACAGTTTAATGTAGAAAAGTTTAAACACAGGTAA
This sequence comes from Brachypteracias leptosomus, assembly GCA_013401335.1. Lineage (NCBI taxonomy): Eukaryota > Metazoa > Chordata > Aves > Coraciiformes > Brachypteraciidae > Brachypteracias > Brachypteracias leptosomus. The sequence continues at coordinate 162 of VYZX01020693.1, read as the reverse complement.
CAGGCAAGAAGTAAATGTACCCAAGGGAGTATACAAATCATACTGAAATTAAGCCTCTGCTTGCCAGCCTATATTTTGAGATATACGTGGACCTGCTCAGCAGCTACTGGGCTGATCACAAAACTGAACCTAATTTCTGTTTCCACATTGTCTTTCAGGTTA
>VYZX01020690.1:39267-144133 GCA_013401335.1 Brachypteracias leptosomus | reverse complement strand
ATATTATATATTTATATTATATATTGTCAAAGGCCTTATCTAAAGGGTGCTACATTAGGGATGTTGTATTTCAGGAGGGGTAAAATCCTGGCACTCCTTGAACGGTGTATTTCAGCAGAGGACCTTTTTGGTGAACATCATTGTTTCCATTTTAAGAAAGAAAGAATTTAGGGAGAAAGAAAATATGAGAGACTGGTATTTTTGCAGCAATGTGTAAAGTTCTTTCCCTGGGAAATTTATATGAAGAAAATTAAAAGGAGCCAACATCCTATTCAGTGTTTAGTCTCAGTGCTCAAAAATCTTATGTATTTATTTTTGAAGCAGAGCAATTACAGACATTAACAAGTAATTGCAGGATGTTTTGGTAACGTTAAAAAAAGGAAGTGTGAAGGGTCATCAAGTCTGCTGCTTTGAAGACTACTTTGATCTATTTGATCATACAGACTTTTGATTTGGGGTGGTCAATCTTGAAATATGCCAAGGTAGTGGGAAGTCAAGGAGACAAGAAGCTGTTAATGGCTCAGCCTTCTGGCTTCAGCTCCAAAGAGCATTAGTGAAAAGGGCTTTCTGCAAACCTGGTTCTCCTGACCAAATATTCCTTTTAATTCTCCTATTTAAGTTAGTTCCACTGTAGTCTATGTCCTTCTTTCAGGATGTCCATTGAACATAGCACAGCCTGGGAAGGAAACAGCAGAGAAACCAGAGTTGAGTTCCCTCTGATTCTCCTGAACCATACTCTGCTGGCAAATAATTTTGTATTTTTGTATGAATTCTTTCATCTATACACAAAGATAAAGGTGTGTACCTCCAGACCTTGAAAGTTAAAGCAACTCTGAAAATTAAGTTACTTAGCTGCAAAAATATCAGACCAACAGTCTACTCCAAAAGCCACGATACGTTACTATTATTTTGTATGATTTTTATAGCTGTTTTTTCCCCTCAAGGGAAATTAATGCTGACTGCTGACATGGTGGTTGAACATCTAACTGATGTGTACTTTTCTCTCCTAAAAGCACACAAAAGAAGTGGGAAGGCCACAAACTCCTTTGAAAGAAACAACCTTGGAGCCTTGGACTCAGCCACAGGTAAGCTGGAACAACTTTTCTTATATTGTGGTTTCTGTAACTCTTAAAAGAATTAATGTGAGGCTCTAAAGAAAGGCTGCAACCAGTAGCTCTGTTGTTCTTGGCATCATATGTCAAAATTATTTATCATGTGTTCTTATGAGCTTAAAAACTCTGCAGAACCTTACAGAAAAAAAGTGCTTTGAGTGGTGTGTCAATAAACTGTGAGTGTCTCCTGGTGTAGAAATGGAGTTTATGGAGATTGGTTATTCTGAGAGAAAGGTTTGGAAGATCAACTTTTTGTATCATAAGGATTTAACAAAAAATGAAGTAATACTTGATCATGCAAAAAGAGATAAAAGAAATGGGGATATGAGTATGCACACAAAGTGGGTTTGGATGTTTTGGCCTTGCAGTTGTGTACTTAGCAAATTGGTCATTACAGATTTCTTACATGCAGGAGTTCAGAGCCAGTTGTGCTATTTATTCCTTGTGTATCAATTTACTGTACTGCACAAAAATATGTGGCTTCAGAGGTGATGGAAGGGAAGAAAAGAGACAGTTCATAGTGTGTGTGAAACTGGATGTGTGTGAAACTGGATGTTGCTTCTCCAAGGACAAGGGCTGCAGAAGAGGAGGTGCTGGAGTAGGGTGGAGATGAAGTAAGGTGCCAGGAAGACCAACCTGGAGAATCAGGCTGCTTCTGCAAATCCCAAGGGAAGATTGCTGCTTCTTATGGATGTGGGGGCATTTTTCCTTTAGCAGCAACTGCATCTGTAATTCCTATGGCACAGAGCCTCTTGCTGACAGAAACTGCTGCCTCTGCTTTGCAGGATTCACCTGTTGCTGAAGGCAGCAGTGGATCTGTACCTGTAATGCTCAAGGTGAGAGTTTCCTGGTAAAGACAGAGAGAACCAGGCAGAGGCAGCAACCCCTGATCCATGATTACAGTGACTGCAGTCTAAGTAGGCTCTGCCTCATATTTTCAGGCTGCAAGCACTCAGTCCAAACAAATATTTTCCCATTTAGTCTCTAGTTTTTACAAACTACAGATGTGAAATCCTAGAAGTTAGGCTTGTTCTAGAGGCTTGTTCACTCCAGAAGTGTATGGCAAACACAGCATTGGAATTTAGAAGTAGAAATGAAAAAAAACCCCACATCTCTGTTACTGCTATCTGTGTTCATGCTTGAGTGCATTTATTTTATTAGTTGCAATGCTAACTGTGCAGGCTTTCGTGGTACAATCTATACAGCTGATTAAAATACAGTAGCTCTTAAATGGGGAATTCTTCACTGCAGTCATAGATATGTGGTATTTGTGTTTGTGCACCTCTAGGTACAGAAGATAGTTATCTGTAAACATGCAAGCCTGGCATTGTAGGGAAATCCCTCACTGATACACTTTCACAAGATCTTTCCTCCTTCCTAAATGAAAGGCTCCAAGGTGCAGCGTGTCCTGCCTGTTTCCATCTCCTGCCCAGCCAAACCTCCCAATGTCTCTATCCAGGCAGCTGCTAATCACAGCAGTTGAGGGTGCATTGATCTGTGCCTGCAATCAATAATGTTTATGTGCAGGACCACGGGAGCTTGCTGTGGTCCATAGTTACTAATAGACAGTAACTCTTTATGTGCAGGAACAAAGCTGTTGTGGACGGGGTTTTGTCACAGCAGTTGCTGCTGAAGAGCTGAGGAATCATTCAGGGAGGGCTTCCAGGCTCCTCCTCTTCCCTTGCCTACAGCAGGAGTTGCAGAGCAGACAGGTAGGGCTTGGAGATAGGGCTGGGCTTTGGTTAGTTGGCACAAATGGGTGAATTTTGGCTTCTGAGTAGAGAGAGGAATCAGCTTGGTGCTGTGATTGTTGTTTAGGGGAGTCCTGGTGCATGAGCACTGGTGTCAGAGGAGAGCTTTTGCAAGAGGTGGTTTGTGTGGCTGCTGCTGGCAGTGCTCCCAAAGAAAAGCTCTGTGGGACTGTCCCAGTGCTGAGGAGAATCAGTGTTGTTCCTGTGTATACAGACCATGTTATCTGTCCACTTCTAATAGCTGCATTTGCCACTGATTTATTTAGTAGCTACAGGGATTAAAACACATTAAAAATGGTTTTGTCACTTCTATTCATTTTGGAGAAAAAAAAACCCAACGCCTTTTAAAAAATATACTTACAAAGAAACTAACACCAATATGCTTTTTTATTTGATGGAGAGAAGAAATGTAATCAACAAAATCAAAAACTGCTGGAACCATTATCATAGCGGAAAATTAAATTAGTTGTTAATTCTTTCATGGATGTAATTCTGGCCCCTGCAAATCCCTCCTTAGATATTTTGTATAAAGTGAGTAAAAATTCATGGCATGGATAAAAGCTTTGTCTATTTTATGAGCAACAGGCAAATGATCCAAATGGTGCTCATAAAGCAAATGGTTCCCAACTCTAAAAGGAGGAGGAATATATTTAAAATCCGCTGGAATGAACCATGATTAAAACCAACTCCTATTTACAAGAAGGTGTTATTTACATGGAAGTTTTTTGAATATCTGCTCCCCCTGCAAAGGGAGAGACTCACCATTTCTGTCTGCTTAATAATAACAATAAAAAATCATTAGGTTTGCTTGGGCTACTTACTGCCCGTTGAGTGTGGAGAGCTGCTGGGGGATGTTTTATCAGCAGAGAGGGGAGGCAATAGCTGTGAGCAGAGCTTCAGCGTGCAGGGCCAAGCAGGCAGTGAAGCAGAAAGCACCACATCTGGCCCCTAATACCAGGAGGTGAGAAGCTGGTGCCTATTAGTGCCCAGGCAATTTCACACAGAGGTTAGAGTCTGGAGGGAACCAGGAACGGTGCTTTATGTGCAGAGGGAGGGAAGACCTCACGTCACCTGTGCTGCCATGGCTCTCGTTTGCCCTGTTTGTTCAAGGCTTCAGCTTAGAAGCAGCCAGGCAGCTGAGAATTTTGAAGCTGAACTGTTCAATTAGACAAAAAACTGAAGAACCACAGGGCTTTGTCAGGCTCATTTTGTATTCTGTGGTGGGGGGTTTGTTCTTGGGTTTACGATTTTGTTTTGGGGGGTTTTTGGCTGTGATTTAATAAGTTCCTGGAGCAAGATGACATTGACAACATGGGAATTCTTCTTCATGGCTGTACCTTTTAACTTGCAGTTTTCTGTATCTTTTTCTGTGAACTCAGTGAATGGAAACTGATGTTACTGCCTGGAAAATAAAGTATGAGAGACTCGTTCTGATAAATTCAGGACAAGACCTCTGTAGATAAGGAACATGTGTGGTAGTAGTTACCCAAATAGACTTGTCATTGGTTTACAAGCTTTATTTAAATGCTAAATACCATGTATTCCTGTGGTTATGTTTTTTGCTGCTTTGCCTGATTAAACATTTAGCTGATAAACCCTGTCAAGGCTGTTCAGAGCTACTGCAGTTAAGATTATGTATTTGTAGCCTCTCTTTTTATGGTCAGTTACAAGCAAGACTATTTAAAATCCAAGTAATCTGTGATTGTTTAAATTTTTGAAGGTGCCAACCCTATTTTAAAATCTGAATTTTGTGTGGTAATGGCATGAAATAACATTGATCATGATGATTCTGAAACAAATTATTCTTCCAAATTACACAGAGGATAAATATAGAAAGAGAGAATAAGAATTTACCAAAATAAGGGAAAAGAACAATGATTAAGATAATACTTCTTAAAACTGAAGTGGTGGCAAATAGTAAAGTTTGCCAGCATGGCAGATACAGCAAAACTCCCACTCTTCAACTGCAGAGTATTTCTGATGTAAAACTTTATTTTTTGGTGATTCTTACATCACTATTACGTGTCTATCTGAAATACTGCATAGGAGTGATTCCTTAAAGGTGTTTGACAGGATAAAATGTGGGAAGGTGATGTTATTAGTGCTGTAGCTTTTGATTTGTTTAATAATGGTAAGAACTCCAAGTGCTCACTCACTTAAGATAATGCCTAAAAAGCCAGGGTACAGGCATTAATCTTCCTGGCCCAAATGTAGTGAATGTAATTATTTTAATGAACACATTTGAGGCTGGGGGCTAAAGCAAAGGTGGGAGCTGCAGATTTCTTGGGGCACTTATCCCTTTTCTTCATCCTCTTCCTCCTCCACAGTCCACATTGACTCTGGAAACCCAGACCATGATAACCTCAAGGTTTATGGCTCTCCTCAAAGTTCTCTGTGAGGATTAAATACCCACAAAGTCCCACAAATAAAGCCCCATCTCACACCAACATGGCTTTGCTACCACCTGGTATAACTGGTGCCTTGCCACAGCAATGGGCATGACAAGCAGCAGCAGTAAGATACACACCAAGTGCAACCATTTGTCTCTCAAAAGCAGGAGAGGAAAATAATTTGTTTCATCTTTTGCATCTGTAGTTTTATTTCCTCTTTGTGTGCAGAGCGTGGTTCTTTTCTCTTTTTTTTAATCTTTTTTTTTTAAGCAGAATTACTTTTTGTGGAAAGGCAAAACCAGAGTGAAATCTAATTACGAATGATAGAGTGTAGTATTTTTCTGCTCAATTTTAAAGAATCACTTTATAATCTTGGAACAGTGGATAACAACATCACTAATCCAATATTTCAACAGTAAATACGTTTGATGATGGGAATTGCTACACTAATCTTATATCCCTCCACAGTATAGTTAAGAAATCCACAGGGGGTTTTACTAATCAGTTTTTGTAAAGTAAATCAAGTCATGTAATTCTTGTTCCCCCTAAATGCCCAGCAACTGCAGGCAGAGCCATGTGCAGTACTTTTTATTCTTTTCCTTAGTTTTGTACCCTAATCTGCAGCCACACTTTCCCCTTCAATATGCAAGAAAGAAAATTCTGGAGAAAAAAGTGTCAAGCAGATGAGGAGTGACCAGTCATAAATATAACCTGACCATGTTTGCTACTTCTAATATGTATAATTTAAGCTACCTAGTTTAGACCCCAGTTTTACTGACTGGTGAGATACATTGCAATATGTTTGTGGGTTTCTCTTGTTTTAAAAAACCATCAAAACTCAATTAATTTTTGTTTTAAAATTATGAACAGTGTTTTATGTATTGACATAACAATGACAACCATGGTTAAATATTTGAAGAGAAGCAACTAATAAGAATTCTGGGCATATTTTGTTCCCACAGTTCATGGGAAGTGAATTATTTTTCATGGAGTCCTGGTGTGCTCTGTTTACTTAGCTCACAGCTTCAGTCTTTAGGCTTCAAAATCAGTAAAAGTCAGAAAGAAAGTGAAGATTTACTTCTGGCTTCGTGTCTTCAGCTTAGATACAAACTAGTCACCGAAATAGACTTAGGCAATGTAGTTAGACCCTGGTTATATTTAGTTAGAGTCTGTGTGCTCAAAATATTCCCATTTTATTTGACTCCTTAATAAGTTTACATATGCCTCAAGTATATTTCTTATTTAACGGAATTTCAATTGTAGTCCTAAGTTCTCTCACAAAAGACTTAGTAAATTTAAAAAAAAAAAAAAATCTAGATGAGAGCAGGTGTGGGGATGCTAAATGCAATTAAAATTGCCTGCTTAAATATCTGGATTGCTTTTGAATGCTCCAGTCTTAAAACCTGATTTTTCTAATTTCTTAAAGCAGAGGCCTCACAAGCTGGAAACCACTGGAAGCAGACAGTTGTTTTGGTCTGCTTTGGGTACCAGCAGGAATGAAATAGGATTTTATTAAGAAACTTATGAGAAAACCACACTAATTATTGCACTTTGAAAATAATTATAGTGGATGCCCTCATGAACATTTAAACTTTCCAGCAGCAACTAGTGCAGTCCTGGGCTGCCAAAAGGTACAAACCTGGTTTCTCACAGATAACAATGCTACTTTATTTTAGCTGTGTTTCTAGGCTATAATCTATAAAGTATTCCTGATATTCCATACAAATCATGTATCCAGAAATCAGGATATAGTTCTGGAAGGTAACTTAATGGAAAGGAGATTTATTAATTGGAAATGGGCATTAACCACATCCTGTCTTGTGTTTTTTTTTCCCCCAATTGTTCCATTTAATATGGAAGAGAAGAATACCAATATGCCACATATAAACCAATGTGTCAGCCTATGTTGTGGCTGTATTAGGCCACTGGGAGTATTTAACTGTAGATTTAAAAAGTGTAGTTTAATGAAGAGATGTTTGCAAATAAAAACCTTAATCATAATCTAAATAAAGTGGAGGAGTGGATCAGGGTTGCTTAGATAACCTGGCCAATGGGAAGGACTTTATTTTTATTAATCTAGTAAGATTATGGTATATTTGACAGGCTTTATAGGTATAAAAATATAATTTTTTTCGAAGTCTAATTTTACCATAGCATATGAGCATTGAAAGTTAGTAGCTGAAACAGCTGAAAAGTCACTCAGAGAAAATAAGAAAAAAAAAAGCAGGATATCAGAGTTGTGAGCACTGAATTTACTATTGATTTCAGCAGGGGAGGCCATTACAAAGGCAGGGAAAATTCCCATTTCCTTTAAGTTTATCAGTCTGTTTTCTAGACCAGCTCATGATTCTATGACTAAAAACTCTGTTTGAGCTAAGCTACAGTTCTCTTATGAGTTAATTAAAATAAACGAAAACTCTACACACAGTTTCCATACAGTTTACTCAGTATATTTCCAGGTGTGTAGCTGTGCAGAAGCAGAAAGCCAGTTGCTTTGGGGATTGTATCTCTGAGGACAGACACTTGAGTTTAGTCTCTCTCAGATTGTTCCGTGTATTCTCAGAACCCAGATGTCAAAGCAGCTGAGTGGAAACAGGGGGATAGTAAAGGCTGCAGGTTCTTACTACCTTGAAATATTTAAATCTTTTCTAAGTCATTCGCCAAGACTATGAAGAACATCTTTTCCTTTTTTGTTCACCATGACATTGATGTTGTCTGCCTAATTTCTTTGGCTCACACCGTTAACTCTTTTCCTCCTCCTTGCTTCTGACATGTCGGGGCTGTTATTACAGCCTTGACCAGCGGTGTAAATGAGGGAAGAGCTGGGAACAGGAGTGGGGAGCTCAGCTGTAGAGCAGCACCTGGAAATTCAGCCCAGTGTGCATAAAAACAAGTAACCTCAAAGCCTCCTGTCAGTGTGCATCATAGTGGAGCTACAGGAGGGAGCTGGACTGCTCAGCACAGGCAGCTGATTTATTCTCCATGGCCATCCGCGAGTTGGAGGAGATGGGCTACTCAGTAGTGAAATATCCAGTGCGTTGTTTAAAAAGGGCAGGTAGGCAGCTACTCCTTCATCTTGGAGCTGCAGAAAGCCCTGTCAGTGTCTAAGTAAATCACCACGGCCCCGCTTTCAGAAAATGGAGATGAGATCTTTGAGGTGCTCAGTTATCTATGGGGATGCTCAGAGCGCCTTTCATCCCCACGATATTTCTTCTGCCATCACCCCTGCTTGGCGCGAGAGCGGAGACATCCCCGTTATTTAGGAGAAAGCACCAAGTAGCAAAATCATTAAGTTGCATTGGACTGTAACTTACTTGCTCCGAGCTGTCCTCAACATGCATAAATCTTCAAACAGAAAACATAAATGAGATGTGATTCATCGACGTGTCCGTTTCTGCAGCGTCCAGTTTGCTGCCACTCACAGAAGAGTTGCCTGTAGTTTAAGGTGGGAGAACAGATCCATCCTCTTCACTGCTGGAGCTGCCTGATGGTTTTATGCATCACAAGTGGCCTGAAAAGCTTTTGGAAAACATGAACATAGTAAAAACTTTCTGCTGTTGTGTTTTAAACCTTAAAAAAGGCATTGGCTCAGCATGGACCTTTGTGTGAGGAGTGAGTGCTTGAGGGAAAGCTTTGGAAGTGTTGGCCTTCCAACTGTCTGTTAGTCTGAGGTTTTTCTTTCCCACACTATACTTGTGGGAAACTCATAACCACTTGTTCTTGCTGGTGGTGTTTTTGTTAGATGCTGGCATGTTTGAGTTTGGAGTTTTGGTTTGTTTTATTTTTTCTTTTTCTTTTTCTTTTTTTTTTTACAATGAATTTTTGCAACATTTAATAAAAACATGATGTTTTCTCTCCTGATGTATTAGTGACTCAAATTTTATCTTTCTGGGTAGCAAACACAGACACTGCCATAAAGTCTTGTCACAGGGAATAGCACTGGATGCATGTGTAAGGTCTTCACATGGAGGGGTCCATCCTGGTCATGATTCTCTAATACTGCACATTTTAGTATTGATTATGAGGGAAGAAGACTGAACCCAGTGTTAGTTTTTGGGTAAGAGGGGCAGCATTCACAAATGGTGTTAGGCTCCCAGTGCATGCTGACCAAACCATAGTTCATATATCTTCAATGCTGGAGATATTTCTGGACTGAATTTACTCAACTGAAATGAGGTATTTCACCAGTCCATTAAGTTATATGGTTATTGTTGTGTGTCCGTGGTGGGGCTGCTGGCTCTGGGTTGCTGTTGCCAGGTCACTTACCCTCTTGGTTTCTCAGCTACGAAATCGGTTGTTTTTCTTGAAGGATATTTTATGAGCTGATTAATTTTTTGGCTGCAAAGGATTGCATATAAAGCAGATACACTCTGACTTGGTGCCCCAATGGCTATATGGTAATGGTTGTTATGGATCCATTCAAAGCCCAAATGAGATTAACACCACTGTTCTCTCCATCTGCCTTTCAGAAAGAATCCAATAAATAATGAGGCATATAAGGGAGGATTATCATATTATATTCAGCATTTAGAATTATAGAATACCAGGTTGGAAGGGACCTCAAGGATCATCTGGTCCAACATTTCATTTACAGTGTGTGTATTAATTATGGCAAGGACAGGAGCTTCTGAGAGGCAGGTTGAGCCTGGTTGAGCTCCTCTAACCCAGAGCAGTGGTGGCCTTGAGGAGGGACACCTCTCACCCCTCACTCCTGGGGCTGTGCCTCATGGACTCCGTGGCAAACCAAGCTGCACAGTGCCTCTTGTGTTGATTTTACTGGTTATCTTCATCTAAAAGGGATTGCAAAATTGGGGAGGTGGTAAATCAAAAGGCATTGTGGAGGTTTTGCCTGTTTTGATAGCTTTTGATTGCAGAGTCTGATGCTGAGCTGGGAGTGTCAGAGTCCAGCTTGGCCACATGGCTCCCATGCATGTGCCCCCTGATCTACATCCAAGCCATGTGTAGGGAAACAAGTGTGTCCTCTCATAATCAGTTCAACAAATAAGTCCTTCTTCCAAATCTCTTCTTTCTGTGTCGCATGTTCTTCTGTCTCATATTCCTGCAGAGGGGGAGCAGTTACAGCCTTTCAGGCCATATGATTCCGAGCCATTTCTGTCCATCTGACTGAGCCTGCCTCTGTCATCTTCCAGCAGCACAAGTTTTTGTAACAGTTGGAGACAAATTACAGGGGATCTCAAAAAGATGGTGCCCTAGAATCAATTGCCACTGAAATGGTGTATGCAGCCTGCCTGCTTGTAGCTGAAGGACACAGATGAATAACATAATGTGTGTGATAACTCTGAAGATGCTTCAAACAGAATTGTATAATACAGTATTTGTCTAATCTTAGAAATGAAAATATTTTTGTTTAGCAACTAACTCTGTTTTGATGATGGAAGGTAGTTTTTTGGTATATATCATTCTGCCTATGTATGAACTTCTTCATTTGGAAGGTTCCTACAACGTTCTTCCATGCTGCTATGAATACAAATTTTACAAAGTGGTTATAATTGATTTGTTTGTTTATTAAGTTAAATTAGGGAAAATGCTATTAGAAAAGAATGCCACGTTCCAGATAGTAGATGTGGGTGCTGCAGAGCAGGACTGTAGTTTGGAAAATGATGACCAAACCTTTACATTTTGACTTTGTTTTGAAATGCTTCTGTGCTTTCCCAAATACCACCCAAGGATGTGAAAATATTTGTTGTGCATTATGCTGTGTTTCTAACAGATATTAGGAGTAGGAATTAATGTTGCAAACGCAGTGACAGTGGTTGGTGTTTGTAGTAGAATCCATCATCCCGGAAAAGATGCATATTCTGCTGCTTTGGTTTTAAATCCATAAATTTTGACCAGTAGCACAGTACTGTGTAACGTGATGAATTTCACTCTATGGCTGCACTAAGGATGGTGTAAACTATCAACCGAGGGAGAAATTGTGCTTCATGTTTTATTTGTCATGTCCTCCCTTTGTGCTACTACTTCTTTTGTTCTCCTTCAGGATTTTATTCTAAGTTCTTCTTCACTTTTGGGCAGAGACTCACATTAAATAGTCAAGTTGCCACCAAACTTCCTCTCCTGAGGTGCCCACAGTCAGTTATTGCAATGGCCAAGATTAGTTGTAGGTGTGCTCATTTTTACAGTTCAAGGTGTTCAAGGCAGTATTGTCCTAATCTGGTGTATTAACAATTCCCTGAGTATTTACAATATGGGAACATAGCACTGGGTTGTTCATCTGGTGATATTCTGTACTTAGATTTTTAGTCTCCAAATTGCTGTAGTTCTTGGGTCTGTGGTTCAGCAAACATGATAAAACACCATCTTCTTTATTCTGTATGTTTAATACAGAACATATGTATGTATGTATGATCTTGAACAACTTTCCAAGTTGTTCACTGTGACCTGTGAGCATCCAGCCCTGGTTTTACTGGGGAGGAAACCCAGGTTGAACCTGTAGCAGCACAGACTGACTGGATAGAGAGTGGGAAGTGTAAGGAGCAGGGTGTCTGCCCTGCAGCTAAGGTGTACATCTAACACTTTTATTGGTTTGTGATGGCTTTTTGTCAGGACAATAGCCAGTACTGATGGACCAACATGCAGCAGAGAATGCTTTTAAAAGGGTTTCAGAGTTTTAATATGTTTTGCTATGTCTCACTTCACACATATGTCATTTCCTAGCCAGCTTTCCAAAAACCAGGAGTCATTTGAGCAGGTATATCAGTGGTGGGCTGTTCCTGTAATCCGTGTAAGCATATTGACAGAAATGCCCTGAGTAAGCCTGTTGGTTCTTCTCTTTGCTAGCTTTATACAACTAAGTCAAAATATGCAAGCATTACTTAATTTTGTCTCATTGTTCTGTGGAAAAAATTGTGCTCTAAAACCGGTGGCTTGGGGTTTTTTGAGATTGCTATTACTTAAGGGCTTTAGAGAATTTTTGTGGGTTTTTTCCTCTTCTGAAAGGAAGTGCACTGTCTATAATCAAGAATGAATGGTGAAATTGTCTGTTCTCATGTATTTTATTGGCTTTTCCTTGCTCTTTTCTTCCACTTTTCTCCGTAGAAAAACCTGATCTTTACAGCAAGCCTGTGATGTGCATGTTACAATTTTCTCCTTCCAGATTTTGTTTTTGAATATTAAGGATCACTTCTTAAGATGTATAAAAACTTTGCTATCCATGATGGATTCTTATGGTTTGTATCCTGATTTTATTGTCCTGTTGAGCAGCCTGCCTGTGAGGTGATGGGACAAGGCAGGCAGGGCTCAGCCAGGACATGCTCTTTGGTGCTTCTGAATTCTGATCATTTTTTCTTTAACCACTTTCATATATATATCTAACACTCAGATCTCTGTCTGGTTAAGTAAAAGTAATGATGCTTTATGATCTGTTTTATTCTTTCTATTTCAGGATTTACAAGTGTTGTGACTCAGAAGCATCTGAATTTTTTTTTTTAAGAGAAGCAGTGAGAGGGACTAACTCGCTTTATTTCTCTTACAGAACACAGCTAAAATAGGAGGCTTCTGGGCTTGGCAGTTTTAACAGCAACTTGATAAAATAAAAATAATCGTGCCATCACTATTTTATCTTGCTTCTTTCAGATGTGCTTCCTTCAGAATTGCTTCTTTCTTTCATATTTGTGGAGCTGTGCTCGGCAGAGTGGCAGTCTGTTCACAAACTCTGCCAAGTTGGGGATTTGAGAGCAAGTAAACAACTCGGTTGGAAATATGGATAGCGAGCATTGCAGAGACTCTAAGAAGCAGAGATATGGTGCTATATTATACAAGAGTTCACTTAATGGAAAAATGCTGTTCTCCCCTTAGAAGCAATGCATCTCTCTTGCTGGCCATTCTGAAGTAAGCCAGTCGTGCCTGAGAGCTGCACTCTCTTTGGGCAACTTCTCTATCAAGTTGTTTTATAGCACTTCTCCTGAATGAAGAAAAAAATGATTTTTGGCCCTCAGAACATAACCCAGTATCTATAAGGAATAAGTCTGTGTGGTAGAGCTGCCTAGAGAGAGCTGATGGAAAGAGCTGGGAAATACCTGTGAGAGCTGTGAGATGGGCAGGTAGTCAAGAAGTCTTTTCCTACATATGAAATAGTTGCTCTTCACAAATACCTCAAATATTGGTTTCCTTGCTAGTGATGTTTATTCCATGGGCTACCAATCCATTAATGATACTTTACAAAACAGTGCTCAGCCCCTGGTAGTCTTCAGTTTTTGCCAACAGGCACGATTTAACTCAGCTGCTTCTCAAGTAATTTGTGTATTGCTCCTACCCTCACCAAACCATCAGACAACAGTGGGATGAAAGAGTTCCCAGTTGTCTTCTGAAAGAGGAGGTGGGGCTTCACTTTTAAGAAACATCTTTAAAACATTGCTTTTCCCAAAGCAGGAAGATTGCTGTTAGAAGGTTTCACACCCACCCACCCACACCAACCCTTCTGCACTGTTCCCATACTGGCTTTAACTCCCTCTTTTGTATCTCCACACTCAGAGATAGATGAAGCTCACAATAGACCCCAGAATTGTTACTTTGGGATTCTTTTTTAGTTCAGTCCCATAGCTTTGTGGAGCCCTGTGACGTCTGTATCAGTTTAAGGGATTGCAGGCAACTCATGTTGTGTATTTTGCTGAATTACTTCACCCCTCTTGGCAGCACACCTTAGGTGTTCAGGGATCAGTTCTACCTATAGCTGTGCTTCACTGAAAGAACTTAACAGAAGGTACTGTTGTTAACTTTTTTTTTTGATAGTGCCTTTCTTTAAAACCTAGGAATGTGACTGACATTGTACTTCTAAAATAGTGTATATCAGTTGCACTTAGATACCTGAATTATTGGAGGGCACAATTTAAATTGTTGGAAAGTATAACTAATACCTTTTTGGATAGGAAGGTTCCAATTCCACTTCAATAGTGTCTTGAGATAACCTTATTTAAATGAGGTGAGCATAGAAATTTTTATTTTTTTTTATTAGCTACTGAAACACTTATACTGGTCCCTGCTTAGTGCTCTTCATTCTCCAAATAAACTAAGCTGCCAGAATAACGAGAAAGATGCAGAATGAAGAGGAGGGACAACACAGCTGATGGTATTTTGAGCAGACACAAGTAAACCTGTGTTGGTAGGTGGGAACACACCAAACAATGCATATAGCAGAAGACCAAACAAACATAGCTGCAGAAAATAAATGCTTCTGAATAAGATTGTTTAGCTATGATAGATACGTTGTCAACCTGCTGCAGCTAAGAGCTAAATACATGAGTTGGAGAGAAAAAAAATCCAATTGAACAAAATCAATCACCGGGGTGTAGGCTATTAAATGTTGACAAGTGGTAAAGGCTGGTTATACTGCTCTAAAACTTTGGGGGATAGCAAAGCACCTTTGAGTAAACTTACACTCTTTAAATCAAAAATGAAAGTTGCTTGTTTTCTTTCATGGCATTATGTGTCAGGGGCCAGTATTCTCAGAGACTGTTACACAGTGTGAAATTACTGTTTTACTCGGTTCTTTATATTTCTGACCTTGAGATCTTGATCATTACAGTCCATCCACCTGACAGATCTCCAGAGTTCAGAAAGAGCTGACATTCTCTAACAGTCAAAATCTCCTTTTTTATTTTTAGCTAAATAACAAGCAATATTGTTTATGGAAAGTGGAGGTTAGGTAACTGTGATTCATTTCATTCTACAGGGAACATCACGCAGAAAGTCCACACAGCTCCTTCATTTGTTTTTTCTTCTAACAGCTAAAGAATTCACCACACAACTATATGAAAATGCAAACTGGAGTCTTAAGGAGACAATATTTCAGACTCTTTAGAATTGCTTTCTTAAAACAACAAAGCTTCCATTGATTTCTGCTTCCCCCAATCTGTTTTAGCCTGTAAGGTCTGAATTGTTTAAGTTTATATAGAAAATAGGGAGAATAGACAGGGTGTGTTACCAGTGTGAAGACACTGGGCTTCACTGGCTGTTTCTTTATGCATTGAGCTGACGGGGTTACTTGACAGTTCTGCCACTTTTGGAGGGCTGAGGACTAATGATGAGCACTTGCTGGAGGAATGAAAGGGAGCTGGTAACCAGATTTAGCTGAGACAGCCTGCTGTCCTCTTCTCAATGCACTTCTCTTTATGCCAGTCAACGCTAGAATAAACTGGGGGGTGCTAAGTGATGAACAGCAGTCATAACTTCAAGGTTTCACTTCATAGAGCTGCAAGGAAGAAACAGTAAAACAAAGAACAAAGCGCCGCCGTGTCTACTCCTACTCGTGGTGAATTCTTCAAAGAGATGATTTAATCTCCCTTGTAATTTGTGTCCTCTTGCTGCTTTTCCTCTGAGATACAGTGTTGGGGTATTATGATGAATACAGAATCTGAGCTTTTTGACACACGTGTGCTTGTGGCTTCATTGTACTGAACAAAATAGCAGGTCTGGGATCCGGAAGGGAAACTGCTTTTGGTCACTTCTAAGCCTCTTCTGATCTTTTGGTCAGCTTTTATGGGGTGAGGACAGGTGAGTGTAAAAAGCACTTGCTTAAATCATTATTTTAGTATTCTGCTGAATGTTCTGCTGTCAGGGTGCTTGCCTCAGAGTTAGCAACAGTTTCCTAACACAAAGAAGAAATTGCCTCTGAATAAAAGCATACTGGAAACGATCAATCTTCCATGGCTGCAGTAAGCTATTTGAACAGAGAGCAAAAAGTAATATTGTATGTTATATGGCCTATTACTGACTTCTAGGCATTACTACAGAGCAGTCAAGGCTTCTCCGTGCAGTGGAAGGAAATAAATGTATAGCTGTTAATTACACCTAGACAAAAGAAGTTTTATGGTGTGTTTCCTATAGGTAACGTCATATGGCTCTGGCAGAAATTAAGGCCACATGAAGAAAGCACTGCTGCTGTGCATGTGGTAGTGTTCAAGTAATATTCTGTAGTGACCTTACCTGCTGTGAATGGGGTGTGAGGTAGAAGGAAATTTTCACATGCTAGTTGTGGTTTTAAAGATTTTCCAGTTTAATTGTAGGTGCTGGGGGAGTTAGCAAGGAGGTGAAGAAATGCAGATCTTTCTTCCTCTGTCACCTACGAGAGTGATATCAGCCCATTTAATGTCATTTATCCCTGCAGAAGACATATGAGAATGGAATAATGCCTATAGATCCAAAAAGTTTTTGTCAAAGAGAGCTTTAAATGCTCCCACAGCAAATATGTGGGTTCCTGCCTCTTCTGAAGATGGGTGACAAATTCCTCAGTGGCATAAGACAGATCAAGCCAGGTCAATGCCAAGTTGGTTTTGAGATGAAAAGATAACAAAATTGAGAAATATATACTGTTAAAATCTTGTTATCTTCCGTATGTTAGTAAAGCTGTAGTTAAAAAGGCAACTGCAGAGTGTTGGGAGGGAAGAGTGACCAGCTGAGAGGTGGCCCAAGAGAGCACCTCATGGTGGGGGAAGTTTATCTTTTGGGTATCCAAATACTCTCTCCTGAAGATGTTAGTGTGTGTTACCCAGAAATATTCAGAATCCCTGTGTGTTGAAGGGAACCAGAGATCATTAACAAGACTGCTTAAAAACTTTGTCTTAAAACTTTTCATTGGATTTTGTGTTTGCTTGAATTCTTGTTTTTCTGTTAGTTGCCTTGTTGATGAAATTGTGTTTTCTTATGCTAATCTTTGTTCAAGAAGCCTGTGTTAGTGTGTTCTCTTACAATGAGTCTGGATATGCAAAAGTAAGGAGAGGCAAAGACAACTGGAAGTCTAAAAATTCCTTAAGTTCCTCCAAAAATTGTAGCCCGCGTTCTTTATATTAAGGGAGGTGTGAAAGTTTAAGGGCTTGTTTTACTGGTTAAATCTTTACTTTAAAATAGATCCTTGATGTTATGCATGAGATAAATCATGGCAGTGGTTGTTTTGACACTCTGGAGTGTAGTTATATTATGCACTGGTTTCCCAAGAGATCTTAAAATTTAACAAGCGGCGGCCAGTGTGAGTGATGAAATGAGGCAGCAGCAGAGCCATTTCAATTAGACTTTTATTACCCAGCCATTCTTCCTACAGCACTTCATACTTTTTGTAATGCTGACTGGAGGATGAAGTGCTCCGTGTGCAGGAAAGGTAGCTCTGGTTTCATGACTAAGTGGACAGTGTGATTCCGACGTGCTCTGACAGCAGTGCTGGGGTTGTAGCAGCATGAATAACAGGGGAGAGCATGGGATGGAGAGTGCTCTGCTGGCCTCAGTGCCTGAGCCCTCCTCGGACACTGATGAGAGCTGATAATTCAGTCATTTGTTAGAAACAAGTGCTTGCAGACAGTTTAGTTTTCCCCATTTTGTTTTGAAGATGATTTGCTGTTTTGAGTCTATGGCTAATACTGGTTACCTTCTTTTTTTTTTTTTTCTCCTTCCCAATAGGCCAGTACAACAGCTTTAATATTAATCATGTTCCTCATTATCTTTTTTCACTGCTTATCTCGTAGTTATCTGCTTGTACTATGAATTATTCCTGAATGTTTATTTCTAATATAGGCTGTCATCTAGAAAGGCTATTATATATTTTGAAGTGTTAATAATGTGACTTGTACTTTAGATATGAACATAAGCAAGTTCCCTTTTTGTTCAGAGAAGGTAACAAGCATGTTATAGAGATTACATGTATAAATACATAAAGATCCAAAAGTTTCAACTATGTTTCTCATATTACATTTTGAGGAGCAGTTTGAAGTTATTATAAGGGATTATATTAAAATAACCTTTAAGACTGCAATAACACCACCAGGTGCTGGAACTCCTCTAAACAGCTTTTGTTCCTATAGCAAATCCACTATGTGGCCTCTACTTGCTTTGGGATAAGTACCTTTCTGTGTTCCTTCATGTGCCCCTGGAACCCTTGGCATGGTCAGGTGGCCTCCAATAAATGCATAACCAAGGCAAGCAGCCCCCAAAGAGAGGGGATCACTGGGCACGTCTGGACAGTGCTTGAGGGGGACAGGAATCACAGCTGCTTCCCCAGGAACCCAACTGCTGCACATATTCTGGTCAGGCTGCAGCTGATTGTGGTTATTAAATTCCCATCAGAATATCCTAACTTTCATTCTAATACAGCGTTATTAGAAATCTCCCTCAATGTCTAAGGTAATTGTTAATTTAGACCACTTGTGTCTTTCTGAGATTAGTGAGAAGGGAATCTATTTTTTCTCCCTTTACAAGCAGGCCTGTTAAATCCTTTAGCTGAATGGATAACGATTACAAGTCTCAACTGACAAGCTACAATTTTTTCAATTCCTGAAAGGTCGTTTATAATAACAGAAATGACTAGCACAGCACACCTACAATATCTGTGTTGAGAGGGAACTCTGATTAGAATTTCAGCTGGTACCAAGGGATGTGCTTTTTGTATGCAGAGGGAGGCTGTTAGGCTGCTATTCATGTCCACGGCTACTCTGGCCAGCAGCGAATATTCACACTCCTTTCTTATAAAAAAAATAATAAATGTGATGGTATAAATGCAAACTGCCTCCGTTGATGGAATATTATTAAATTCTTCAGATTAGAAACAGATGTGTAACATTTTCTGTTACAGAAAGTATTGTCAGGCTGTAATGCTGCAGAGCAACGCGAGTGTGTGAGAAAGAGGGAAAATTTCATTTAGAAAGTGCAAAGAAAAAGGACTTTTTTTTTCTTCTATTTGCCTTCTGAAAAAAAGTGAAAAAGGATGATATATCTAGTACTTGAGAACAGAGCTATAGCTCTTTGCCAGTCTTGGAGGGGGTTTATTTTCTACTTTTTAATTAGCACTCGTTAACAGAAGTTTTAAATGAGTTCATGGTGTAGGTTGGATAGATCTGGTGTAGTTGTAGCACTCTAAAATTCTGGAAGTCTGTGAACACACCACCAGGTCCAGGGCTGTAAAGTTTCTACAGGTGTGCTCAGGTCTGAGTGAAGTTTCTATGATTGTGTTGTGACATCCCTTCTGTTGCACCTTTGGATCCCAACCCCTGAGTCTTGTTGAGGTGTTGATTCAGGAATGAAAACTCCTGTTCTTTGTCTGGACCTGCACAGACTTTACTATCCACTGGGAAATCTTACTTTCCTTTGTGATATGTGTGATCTGAAGTTAGCTACTTATTATGCACCCCTTTTTTTTACTTCTGAGCTTAAAAGAGCATTTTGTTGGACAAAATGAAGTGAGTATCTTGATGCAGAGAAGTTCAATGAGAATTGCTTCTCAGCAATTTAGCCAGCAGTTCAGCTCACTTGTGGACCAATGACATACTTCTCTGGTTCCTTTTCCTTATTTTTTTTTAATCCTTCCTACATAATAGACCAGTGCACTATAAAGAATGTTCCATCTCACAATATGCATGCATATTTTCCAGGAATAAATTAGGACATTTCCCAATGCTCCAGCACATCACTGTTTAATATAGGCCAATAGATCAAAGACAACTACTGTAGTTTCCCTCCTGGGTCTGTTAAAGCCAGTATAAATGTGACCCTTTATAATATGTGCTGTATTATTTAGAAAGCCACTGTTTCCCTGGAGTGAGTCTATTCAAAAAGTTATTGAATTTGGGCTGCTTTTTAAGTACATCTCTCTATGCTATGCCCCAATACATACCTAGTTAGCTAGCTTATTTTCTGTAGCCACCTAGTTACCTGCACCTACCACACTGTGTTGGTATTTGGACTATAAACCAGCAGGAAGAAATAATTTACCCAACTAGTAACTTCTCATGTTGTCCATAGAGCCCTCGAATGGTTAATGATTCAGATAATCATAAATCTGTTGAGGAATCCAGAGAGGAGTATATGGAAGATCCTATTTGTTATGGATGTGATTCACCTATGCAAAGTCATTTCTGCTTCTGAAGAGTAAATTGTATGTTGTGATCATGCCTGTAACACAGCTCTGCTATTCTGATGAAGGAAATTGGTGTAATCTTCCTCACAATACAAAATAAGTAAAATTGCTCATGTACACAAGAGAAACAAGGGATGCTGTGTATGTTTGGGAGAAGTTTGACTGGAGTATATAAACCAGTCTTTGAGAGATTCTTATGTAGTATGTTCACTAGCACATTAAACACTAACAGTTACTTTTCCAAGTATGAAAATTTGTGAGCTTTACTAGAAGAGGAATTCATTAAAATGCTGCATCATTAGACTAAATATTAGCACAATAAATGTCTTCTCACCACTAGAAATGAACTACCAGAACCTTAATATGACTTTAAAATCTTTCCTAGCATTTAGGTGATGCTGCATTACTTTATAGTAAAATTATTATTAAACCACAATGAAGGGGAAGAAGAGCAGAATAATTTATTCTGTCAGGGATATCAGAATAAAAAAAATTAAAACCCTCCTTGTTTTTCACCAGTATTCCAGGTTTAGAAAGTCTTTCTAGTATCCAGGACATAGTTCTCAGATTAACAAATGATGGAATTTATTGTAATTTGCAGTAGGAGAATCTGGAATAGCCACAGTCCTCTGCTAAATTTGTAACTCAATTTACAGATATGTTAGATTCCAGGTAGAAACTAGAGATATTAGTAACTGGTTTCATAATATTTACTGGTTTATAGGAAATAAATGGGGTAAAGTGATTGATAATATTGCTTGTTTCTGGGAATCTCTGTGATGTTCTCCCAACTGAGGAGCAGTTGCTTGGTGTCCACGTTGTTGGATGTCACACCAGCTGCCTCGATGGATGTTCAGCCTTGAGCTCGTGCATTAAGTGACCCCACCATCTGATTGAGCAGTGTGGTAAATCTCTGCAGCGCTGCATTCCTACTGTCATGCTCTGTAGTTAGTTATTATCCTCTCTGACACAATTCAGTACACTTTGGCATATGCTCGGGTGAATTACATCAAAGATCAGTTAGGTCTTTTATTTACCCCAGGAGACTGAGTTTTAACATGATGAGAATTAAGCAGCATCGCTGTCCCCACCCACCTCCTGTTTTAAAACTCACAAGATGTAAGTTGAGCAATGTTTGCTTAAACGGGCACTGAAAAAAAAGCCACCAGCAATCAGTTCCAGACATACTCGAAAATGGCTGATCACAGAAATCATTTCTTTGTGCCAGTAAACACAGCAAAGTGGCTGTGCCTTGGGTGCTAATGCAGAGAGGGCAGCCTTGCTGCTCCTGCCTTACCTAGACATGGGCTTACAAGTGATTTGTTATTTAATGAAATTTCAAGTAGCTGAGGTAAAGCATGGAGTTCAGTATAAACAAATCATTTATTATATAAACAAATGAGATCTAAATTACAGTGATTTTTCACCTGATACAGATCAGTGCAAAGTAAATAGTCATTTACATTACAGCGTGTAGCTGCGAGTGTACGCAGACGTGTTGCAGTGCTGAAGAGTGCAGTGGGAAGGGTGAAGTCCTGTCCCTTTCTCTGCCCCTTTTCTCCTTGAAAATCCATGCAGCCAAGGAAACCTTCCTTCCACCTCTTGCAGCCTCTCCTGGGGGGTGCTGGCTCTTGGGCCCTTAAATCTTAAAAGAGCAGTTCATGCCAGAGGAGATAAAGGAGCCTCAGTCATTCTCTTTGGTTGCATTTCATTTCCTTCTCTTGCATAGATATTTTTTTTGATCTGTGAAAAACTAATTATTCTTTCTGTAAAATCTGCTCGGTCAAGAAGGGGAAAAAATAAATCACGGATCTGACCTTTCCTGACATTAATGCTACAGGGCTAAAGCAGTTCTAAATGATGGGGTGTTGTTGTTGGTTTGGTTTTCTTACAGATGAGAGAATTATTCACCTTGTTCCTCACCGTTGGAGCAGTGTTGGTTGGCCACTTTGAGTTGAGACCTGGCTGCTCTGTTGACTGATTGTCAGTCTGGTGTCGGTGTGTGACATCCGGAGGATGGGTCCAATTGTGCAGGACTGGAGAAGAGAAGGCTTCGAGGGGATCTTATTGTGGCCTTCCAGTATCTGAAGGGGGCTACAAGAAAGCTGGGGAGGAACTTTTTAGGATATCGGGTAGTGGTAGGACTGGGGGGAATGGGTCAAAACTAGAGGTGGGGAGATTCAGATGAGACGTTAGGAAGAAGTTCTTCCCCATGAGGGTGGGAAGACACTGGAACAGGTTGCCCAGAGAGGTGCTGGAAGCCCCATCCCTGGAAATTTTGAAGGACAGGCTGGATGGGACTCAGAGTAACCTGATCTAGTGGGAGGTGTCCCTGCCTATGGCAGGAGTGTTGGAACGAGATGATCTTTAAGGTTCCTTCCAACCCTGACAATTCTATGATTCTATGACTGTCTGTGCACACAGACAGGCTCACACAATGTGTCTTTATCTCTATATTGCATGATTTGAAAAGAAACCTTCTTAAAACTCTGAAGAGCATCCTATTACTGAGGTTGATGAATGGACAGGGATGCTAAAAACTGTTTTGTCTACCTTGATGGCCAGCTGGTCTGTATCTGTCTCTCAAGTGCTGGCTAAGGTGGTAGTGGTTGCTGTTATCAGGCAGAAAATGATTCCTACCAGCAAGCCTGACCTTCACTTGAACTGCGGGTGCTGTTAAGTTGTTGGTAATGATGCACATTTGCTCCAGCCTAGTGCATTGGAGAATATTTTCCTGACCCATTTATGCTTCTCCCATATCATAGCGCTTGTAAAATATTTTCTTTTTCCTCTGCTTTACCTCTCATGATTAATAGTAAACCTAGTGATGAATGTGAACAAAAGAGTGGCAATTATAATTTCATTAATCACCTAATAATTGGGGTCCAGGGCTCAACTGTGACTTTAGACTTCTACATCCTAAGGAATTAAAGTGAAATTTCTATTAATCACCGTGTCCCAGCTGCTGACAAGGCCTGTTCTAACAATAGATCTAATCATTTCAAGATGTGCTACAATTAGTGTGGGGATGATAAAGGAGTTCATCAGCTGAGGCAGCCTCCTGGTCCCGGGAGGTTGCAGGAAGGAGCCTCTCTATTACGCCAGTGATTTTCCTCTAAATGCTATGCATTAAAGTCATGCCTCCCTGGAGATTTATAAATGTTTAAGGCTTTTAATAAACTTTCCCTGACTTGTGGAGTCTATTCCAAGCTGGATGGTTTGTTACTGTTGGATCTCGGGGGTGTTTTGGTTTCCAGTTGCTGGGTGGTGCACACCTCTAGCTGTTAGAAAAGGTGTTCAAATTAAGGATGTAATACGTTTATTAATTTGTGCATGGAAAAACATCTGGTTGCAATTCCCTCACTGTGCTTCACCTTATTGATAAGGCTGGAGCAGATGTGTGGCTAAATGGTAAATTAGGAGAGTGTGCTGTGCCTGATTTTGTGTAACCAAAGAGCTGCTTTGCAACAGCACTGACACCATGTCCAGCTATGCTAAAATAGGGAAATGTATCTTGTGCTGCTATTGCAGACCTCCAGCTGGTAGGAG
The DNA here is from genome assembly GCA_013401335.1 of Brachypteracias leptosomus. Classification (NCBI taxonomy): domain Eukaryota; kingdom Metazoa; phylum Chordata; class Aves; order Coraciiformes; family Brachypteraciidae; genus Brachypteracias; species Brachypteracias leptosomus. The sequence continues at coordinate 120,474 of VYZX01020690.1, read as the reverse complement.
TATTTTTTTTTTTTTATATAAATCTTCCAGAGAAATTCTTCAAGTTCACTGGCTCTCTCTTATCTGCCCTAAGTACAGAAATAAATGAAGCCAGCAATGTGCGAGCAACATTCTGAAAATAAAGCCTCTATGCATAGAGAAATAATGAATTTTCTAAAATCTATATGTGGAGATAAGCCACAGGTATCCATGTTTGAGATACTGAAATGATGTAACTAAGGCAACTGGAATAATAATTTGACATCAGAAGGAAGCTGGTATAAATGGGATTTCGGAAGCTGTATACATTTTCCAGAGGTTCATTTAAACTCTTTTCAGCAGAAGTGAAACTTGTCAGAAACATGGAAATCCGTGGAAGTTATCAACACTTAATGTTTATGTTTATCAGCTGTTCATGTTTATGGTAAATCTCTGCAAAGATTTTGGGTTTTGAATAGAAGATTAGAAGTAATCTTCTAAAAACAAATAGAGCGTTTTGAAGGTTTACTTATTAAACCTTCTAAGCCACAAATTGCACATGATTTTACAAGTGATTCCGCGTTGCAGTATTCAGGGGATATTGCTTAGATTTTGTAGGTGCCCAGGTATAAAAAACTCTTCCCCATGCATAGAAAAACTCAGTTAAGACCTGTTCTGAAACAAGGTTCTTGAATTGAATGTGCTAAAGGCGGGGAGACAATTAAAAACAAATAAATTCTGGATGTCGATTTGATGTTTGAAGCAGGCTAATCATACATGGGATGATTAATCTTGCAGACCAATGTGATCATTGTATATATAGACATAAAGTACCACCTGGATCATTATTTCAAAGGTGTTAATTTGAAGGAATAGTACTAGAGCTGTGCTTGTTCTTTCTCACACCTTTATTCAGAAAAGTGGGTGGCTTGGGCTTCCTACGTAGCCATCATAGGTAGTAGGGTCTTGTTGTACAGTGTCAGGTTGTTCTTAATGAATAGTAGAAATAAATGGAAAAACTGCTTTGAAAGTTGTCCCTGAACTGAATACGTGGTTTTGAAAAGTTGAATTAAAATCTTGACCCAGTGATCAGGTGAATTGAGTCAAGTCTGAGCAGCTTTGAGATTGGAGGTGAAGCCAGCACAATCAAATACTTTGTTACTGAAATTGAGCTTTGCAAATAATTTAATGGTAAATAATTCAGTTACTGAATTTAGCTTATTCTTCAGATTCCATTTCAAAGTGAGTTTTTTGTGTCCTCTGTGATATTTGCTTTTTTGTTTAAGTCTGTGAGGCACTGAACTCTTTGCTTTGGTTGTTTTCTTCATCACAATCAAATCTGAGCCAAGCAGCTCTGGTGATGTTGCTGCTTGGCGAGGCGTGTGTCTTAAAGGGATGACTTGATCCAGCTCCTGAAGCTCTAGGTGCTTAGGATAAAGAAACAAACTGTATCTTTAGTTACTAGGTTCAGTGGAGCTACAAGGAGCTATAGCTCTTTGTGAGGGTCTATTAAATCCTGGCTCTCTTGGGTGGGTTTTAAGACTTTTGCCCCTTTGCTCTGGGTAAGCAGGTGCCTCTTCCGTAAATTATGTTTGTGCTGATGGGAGACTTTGGAGATTGTTGCCCATGAGAATTTGTCCACAGCAAAGTTATTTCTTGGCAGCATGGCACGGTGTGAGGATTGGAGTAGTGGTCTTCTGAATTCAAGTGGATTGGATTTTATGGGGCATTCACTCAACTTTTATGGTATTTTTTTTATGTTTCTGAGCAACACTCATTTTTTTCCATACAAACTGTTGAAATTAGAGGGGAATATAGTGCCAGGACATTTTAAGAGCAAATGGACTGAGCTTCCAAGCTATGCTTGGTTTAACATCCATGGATTAAGTTATATGACTTTACAAATAGAACAGGTGACTGCCATTCTCTTTAATACAGGCATGTTTTGATATGTAAGAATAGAAATAATTTGAAGATTATAAATTTAAAACTCAATGGCTGTTATTACATCCCCCTTTCTTCTTTGTGAAGAGATGTTTCAGATTTTTCTGCTATCTTACATTATGCTGTACATACAATAATACAAGGAAAACTTATAATCTGTGAAGAAACGTTGGCTGCAAATTTTTCTTGCTTCAATAAATGAAAAAAGGTGTTTTGCATTCTTGTTAATTCATTGGTGTTCACTGCAAAATGATTACATACAGAATTTTGAGAATTTTAGATGGAGTTCAAAGTTACTAGTCTGAAAAGAGATCACTGTGATGATCTGTTTATTTCAAATGATATTATTCACAATAAAAGTCTCAGCATAAACCAAATGAATGAAGAAAGCTGAGTTTATATAACAATAGAAACCGAACATGAAGAACAGGAATGCTGAGAAGAAAAGTTTCCAGAAAACAAATTACTTTTTGAACTGTTTGCTTACTATTACTGTTAGGTTTTTGGCAAGCACTGCAAGTACTTAAAAGGCTCATCTAATACTTTTTTACAAATATGGTTATTTTTGTGTTCTTTTTGATAGTGTTAGCATTTTGTCACGCACGAGGAGCTAACCCCAGCAGCTAGTTTGGAGGTTTGAAAGTAATCACCATCTTCATATCTGCTCCTGAATTACCATCTTTTGTCTTTGTGTAGACAAACCTTCTCTTTTTCATATTCTGCCTAAGATTTGGCATTACTAAGGATGGTGTAAACCCAACTTTTGTCTGTGTTTTTTTTATGCAGTCCCAGTTTTACAAACAAATAGGTGTATACTGTTTTCTGTACTATGGGCTTATATTATGCAGTGGCTGAAGGTGTGTGCTTTACATATCATAGCTATTTAATACTCCAGACCATGACTTTTTAAAATATATTTATTCTCTGCTCATAAGAGCAGAGCATGGAAAGAAAGAAATGAAAAAAGTTGTTTATTTGTTCTTAGAATACTTGCTTCCTTCCTCTCCTAATACCATTTTCTTCTTAGTTTCCTTCATACTCAGTGAGATTTTTTTATATATCCTGTATAAAAAATAAAGCAGTCTGATATTACACCTTCAGATAATGACACTAGAGATCCACATGCTTCAGAATTACTCCGGAATGAAGTTTCTCAATGAGCACTGCTGTATATTGTAGTGACTGCATGTCTAAGTGTTTCTATTGCTGTGCATGTGAGATTGGCCTTCTCAGGGCAGCCAATTTCTGGTACTCTTTTGGTCATGAAAGAGACTTTTGTGCTTTCTTCCGTGAGTACTACAAATAATAAAATTTCCGTATTTGTCCCTTTCTTGTAAGGCCTGAGAATAGCAGCAGCAGCAGCTGTGTAATGGCAAGTATTGCCATTTGGGATCCTGCTGGCAAATAAATATAGTGTAGGAAAAAGGTGTCATTACAATGGCTCATTTTGCCCGGGTTATGGAAGGCTGGGATTCATTAGTACCAAATACATGCTCCAGAACATGATAACTCCTGCAACCTCAAGTTTTACGATAATGGAAAGGCAAGAGTAAAGTGATTTTAAGAAGAGGGAGGGGGAGAAAGGAGGTCCCACTATCCTCAATTGAAGATAGTAGTTTTCACTTGACATTGATAAAATGAATATGCAATAAAAATGAATATGCAATAAGAAGTTATGTAAAATCACTACACAGACGAATATTAGGAACAGCCAATATTCATAAACCTTTGCATAGGATCCTTTTATGTCCTTTATTATTGCTCTTTCACTGTGTCTTCCAGTCAGAGGATCCTCAGCCTAGAAAAAAGACATGTCATATAGTCGACAGATTTATGGTAATCAAGAAATTTATATGTTTTTCTTTATTTTTTCTATTTCTCTGAGAATATTTTACTTTAAAACCCATGCCCTGAAAAGAGTTTTGGAAGCTTTAGTATGATTTAGTAAAAGCAGCATGTTAAGTCTTGTGGCACAATTATGATACAAAGTTTTTCTTGTAAATGATGTGAGGAAGCTTTTTTCTCATTTACATCAATCCTTCAGATCCCTCAAACTTCTCTTAACAAAGGGCAGAAGGGTGGTAATTACTAGTTACACAAGGATTTTGTTTAGAAAAACAGGAGAATACATTTTTGTATCCTGCATCTTAGATTAACTTCAGATTCTAGAGCTTTCTCATTGTTTTAGGGTATTTAATTTACTCTCAGTAAATTCTGTTGACAGTTTTTGCTTCCTGTAATTTAGGATTTCAAGTTCACCTTGAACTAGAGCTGCACACCAACTAACTGAGGAAATCTTTCCTTTTCATTGTTTTAATTTTGGGGAGAAGGTGTATTTGCAAGTAGGTGTAATGTCCTTGTATATGATACCAGATCTACAGCCTTGTGCGTGCAGCATGTTGTTAGAATGATTTTTAGTAATAATAGTTTGCTTTTTATTCTTTTTTCTGTTTTTTTTTCTTCCTGCTGCTGCTTTGCTCTAATGTGGAAGTTGTCTTATGTTCGCTAGAGTTTGTTTTCATTATAGATGCCATCTGTGGAACAACTTGGCTTCAAACTATGCTGGAGAATATACAACATTTTCAATAAAAGTAATTCTTATGTCAAGACATGGGCATGTTCTGGATTGTAAATTTGGACTTTACTGCCAACCTCCGCCAGCTTTTACCTACTGCTCTGTGCAGTCCTCTGGTGAGCACAATATTGTCATTGTTATTCTTTAAAAAGGTGAGGACATCATTTCAGTGTGACAAGGGAAAACATTTCTCAATATCTTTTCCTTATTTTTTTTTTCTTGTTCCACTCTACAGGGTTTTTACTTACAGTGTAACAAGGGTGGTCTGGCCATTCTCCCGCCTTGTAAATGTAGCATCTTACTGATAATCTCAGCATTCTTTTTTAATGTGTGCTGCACTTCAAGTATCAGAGGAGAGCTCCCTTGCCCAGTTGCTGTCATTGCTTACCTGAAGGCTGTTCTGATATGGAGTATTTTTATTTAGTTGGTCCTAAATTCAGTGGCAGCCAGGAGCCCCAGCCCTGTACTAGGTGTGAGAATCTTTCCATTACTGAAGTTTTCATAACAATGTTTGTTGGCATTGACTTTCCCCATAGACTCAACCTCTGAATATTTGTGTGAAATAGGAAGTCTACAGATCAGCACTATCACATCTGAATCTGACTCTCATACCAAAATATTTCCATGGGCAAAAGCCTGTCCTGGACCTGTGCAGCTGAGAGTGAAGAGGGGTAATTAATTCAAGGACAGGACTTTTGATTGCCTCTGTTCCCACTGAGGTGGGCTTGGGCTGGATTGACAGCTCTGTCCAGCAGCACCCAGCAAGGGCAGGCTCTTCACTCACATTCTCCTGCATTTACATGCAGATTTGGATTATGGCAGCACAGTTCAAGCACAGTGGAGAGCTACAGCATGGAAGCCAAACTGGAAGCACTTGAGGTTCTTCCATTCAAACACCTTTTGTATGTTAGTTCTTTAGATGCTCTTGCATCCTCTCTTAAGTCCTAGAGTCAATGGGGGAGATGTGGCCAGGTGGTGATGCTTTATTGGTGTAGTGCAGCACTTCATCTGCATTAGGCTGTGAAATGATGGTGAGGTGACCTCCACAGCACAGGGAGTGCTTCAGCTGCCTCCAGTCTGCTCAGAGTTACCTGTGTGGTAGAAATCTCTTTTCTAGCTTCTGTCACTAAGTTCAAGTAGCTTTATATAGAGAGCAGCACAAAGATGGTTCTGCTGGGGTTTTTTTCACTATTTAATCTTTTGCTGACTGACAGCAAATATGAATGACAGTCTTGATGCCTTGAGTTCCTAGCATCAGTGTAGCAATGTCACTTGCAGCACTTCTCCATTGATGGGCAAGTATTTTCATGTCCTGGGTGTTGATCAACATTGTAAATCTTATAAAAGCCAAGGCTTTTAGAAGTGTACTTCCAGTTACAGCACTCAGATGATACTCCATATGCATTGTATGTCACTGTGTTACTGAACAATGGTGTAGTAAATAGAAATACTTAATCTCTGAATTCTTAACACGTTGCCTGTGAGTTTTTGGAGAATTACTTGTGTCTTGATTTGTCAAATTAGCTCAGTGAACAGATGTGCAGACTTCATATAGTAAGATTATATATTAAATATGCAGTCTGTAAAACTGTTATCTTGACCTCATCTCTGTAATGCTTATGCTTCAAATGACCTCGTACTGTAGATTTACCTAATAATGTGATATTTTGGATTGAGAGGCAGGACTTTGAGATTTTTCTGCTGATCGCCCTTCCTGTTGTACCTGAGGTCAAATTGCTCAATGAGCAAACCTCTCCAACAGTGTCCATGCAAGAAAATCAAACTTGGCTGTTTAGTTTTGATGAATCAGACCAGCTATACCTAAACATTTCTGTTCTCCAGTCTATTTTATAGACCACTGGTTGTCATGACTAAGCTCACTGTGGGTTATAGCACCCAAAGAAACTGTCCTGGCAACGTACCAAACAGTGATGTGATTTATGTCTCTTTGTTCATCACAAAATGATTGGTTTACTTTAAAGGTATCATCCATGCTTCAGTCTTCATTTTGCTTAATTTTAGGAATGGCTGCAGCCAGTGATCTTACATGTAGTATTTGATGTGTGGGTATTTTCTTGTAAGGCTTAACCAGCTGATATTTTTAAGTCCTATAACATCCTTTGGTGAAAAGTTAAACACAAAACCTTATGATGAGAACAATAAATAGGACATGTTGGGAATGTAAGTGCACAATATGCAGTGCAAAAGATCCCAAAGTGTGGCCCAAAGCAATCTGTAATCCTATATGCCACAAACACAGGAGCGAGTGACTCAACCATGTACAAACAAAGGCAAATGGTTGTCAGACATTTTTGGTATGAATGGGTAGGACTTTGGGAAAGTTCTAAGGATTGTGTATTTTCTCCCACAGCATAAAACCTACCTGGGATGTAGCTCCTCTCCTTCAGGTTGCAGTTCTATCCTCTTGCAAAATGTATTAAAAGCTGTACTTCCGTGGTTTAAAAATGGCTTACCGTTGATGTGATAGTTTAATTCTTTACTACAGAAACTCTGTGAAGAATATCAAACCATTAACTTGATTTTATAGAATTATTAGCTGAATGTAATCAGTGGCAAACGAAGCTGCGCCTACCTTCTCCATTCACTGGAGACTCTTTTAGGTGAAGTGAGGAGGATTATGGGAGGATGGGGATGAACTTTCCTCATCCCCATTAGCCCCATGGCCAATGTTGTAAATATGTATTACCAGTGAAGTAGTTATTGAAGCCAAGAGGGTGAACTAATTCTGAGTAGATGTTCAAACCAGAATGTCAGTCAGCACGATCACTGCAGCTCCTCACACGTCGCTCCCAGCAGATGGTCTGATGGCACACTGGTAATTTATTAGCTAATGTGAGACACCATATTGATTTAATACTCTGTTTGTTGTACCAGCTTACTCTGATGTGGTGCAATTTTGCCTTGGAGCACGACCTCAATGAAATCAGTTTTAGGTCTGTAGCAGCACTCTTATAAATCATGTGTCTCATCAAAACACTCCGAAATGTTGACTAGTAATTAAAATTTGCATGGAGATGGGTGCATCCTGCCATCCACATGAGCTGTTTTATGTGTTTAGTGTATTTGCATTAGTTAAACTTTAAGCTCTTCATCTGGTTTTGTAAAGGTGTGTGCAGTCCTCATTTAAATTGGTAGAAGTCCACATTACAGATGTGTTTTCAGAATTGCATGATTCTTAATTTTACAAGATTTAATGTCCAAATGCGTTTGAGGATCTGAGGAGAGCTTTTTTTTTTGCTAAAGGTCTTTTATTGCTTATATGAAAATTCAAAACTTGCTGGAATTTTTCTCTTGAGTTAAGAGTCTCATTTTTTTTTAAATGGAAGGAAAAGCTAGGAAGGCACTTTTCCCATTACCTTAGAATTAATATTTTATTTATATTACTTGCATGAAGTGTATCTCCATCAGTCTGAGATCTCTGGTCAAGTCTTTCCATTTAACTGCAAGTTTTCAAGATCCTCTAGGGATGCAGTATCCAATATTTCTATTAAAAGAGAGTGCACGCAATAGTTTGACTTCCCCAAGGAAGACACAATCAAGTTTGTACAGATTACTCTAAGGATTCATAAGCAAAAGGGGCAGGAGGAGGGAGATGTGAGATTTTTGTTCAGTCCAGAGCAAGACTTGGTCACATTGGTGACCTTCAGCACATGGTCACTACTCTTAGGAAGGTCATCTTGTCTAGGTGAGTACAGTCATGTAGGTCCTTGAATATCCACCCTGTTGAGACTAGGAATTTCACAGCTGCACTTTGTCCAGTGCTCTTCTTCATACTAGTTGCTCTTAACCACACCTGAATTTGTGTATGTAGGTAGGACGTTGTATTTTGTCTCTGAGGGCTTTGTTTGGTAGACAGCTGCCTCCAAATTATGCTCCACATCAATACAACTGTTAACGCTGTGCAGAATTTGACAGATATAAAGACAAACCTAATTAAAAGCCAATAATCAATATAAAATAGTAAACTACCACCCCTCAAATTTAAACTAATTTGTATTGCATCAGAATTTATCACAGATGTGGTGAAGTAAGACTTGATAGTTGAAGCCTCTAGATAGTATATCCATTAATTAAATTTTCAGCTTTTAGATGGGAATAAGCAACATGTATTTATATGAAATTTGCATACCAAATTGCTTCTTCACTAGCAGAAGGAGAAAGAAAATTATTTATAGCAGTCTTCACTGGCTTTACTATTGCTAATTAGTTTCTAGTAGTTAATGGAATAGATGAGATTATGGAATTAAACCAGTGCAGCTAGCAGGGTTTTGCCAGACAGGATTTAGCGATATGCTGAAAAAAGTTAGTAAACAGTAATGGATAAATGACAGCTTGGATTAATTTCAGAATAGAATGCTCTTTCTTGCAGGTATGATAGTTTCTGAATATTAAGTGGACGTTTCCTAGGCTCTGAATTCTGAGGAGCTGGTTAAATTAGACTGTAGGAATATTTAAAAGGCAAGAGTATAGAATTTTTTTTAGCAAGAATTTTTCTTCTCCCCAAATATTATCATTATTGTCTTAGTGTTTGGGATCTATGGTGAATAATGAAACCCAAGTGGCACTGGAAAATGTACTGTGCTTAACACTTGATAAAACCCGTGCAAAATGAAGGAAGAGGAAAGCAATGCAAATGTGGCTTGTGCTAAGGAGGGGTATGTCATAGGTCAAGTATAGATGGTGCCTTGTGTGCTAATGAAGTCACTGCATCAGTGAGCAGACAATTTTAAACTGGAGCAAAATCTGCTACCAGTTTGACTTATCAGTGGTAATTGAGAGCAGTGTGCATTGGGTTTGATTCCTGGTCTGGCCTCAGATGTGACCATATCCGAGAAAATCTTAATTATGATTAAGCAGCTCATAATGAGTTCCCTTATAAAATTATAGAGAAAATTTACCAGTTTAAGAATATTCATCCCTAGTACTTCACACACATGGTGTGTAAGCTTTGAGGCATATACACTGCTTTTTAATCAGGTCTAAATTAGGTAATAGCTAGCAGTGATGATAATCAAAAAGCCCAGGTGGTCGTTTTTGGAATATTTCTAATTTTTGCTCTATAATGGGTACCACTGGGTCTTTGTGTCCTCTGGGATGACAAAACCAAACACCTCTGACTATCCCAGTCTAGTCCTCACAGAGTAAATAAAACATGATGATAAAATAGATAAAGAAAGATATAAAAGATATTTAAAAGATATAAAAATATTTTTTAAAAAAAAGCTATTTAAAAGATATATTTATAAACTACTTGTAAAAAGAAACAAACACCCTGATGTAACAGTGAATGTTACCTACTAGGTCTACCTATCAACAGTTAAAAAATTAATACAATTAAGGGTCAGTTATTTCTTGTGCTGATCAGGCACAGTGATTACCTCTTTGTCTGAAAAGGAGTTAATGTTTCTTCAGGAATTGGGATCTTGCTAAAGATTACAGAAGCTCTTCAGAATGAAACTCATTTGAAACAGAAAGTTAATGTTAGTTACATGTGATTGAAGATGCGAATTTCTTCCCGAGATCCTTTTGTTTGATATAAATGTGCTGATTTCTGTGAAACAAGTATTTTCAAGTGCTAACTCTTTGATACTCATCTCGTGAGCTGTTTCCCAGCCAACTTTATTTTCCCACCAATAATGTATTTCCTGCTGTTTGGAAACTACATGCAGCTGGCAACATCACTTTGAAATATTCTTATATTAAAATGTAGCACACGGTGATAAAGGGAACTACACTGGTGTTAATTCTCGGTTTAACCATGCCAAAAATTAGTGACTAGGAGTTGTAAAGTAACGAGAGGGGCTCTGAAACAAATGTGGTGATAAAATGATGATGTGTTTGGCCTTTGCTGCAAGGGCACCTGGCAGATCTCTGTCCACATCGCCACTGAAAGGACTTGATCGATCCTAAATTAGGCTTGTCTTGCCTAGGTTGCCCTTATTTTTTATGAAGAACAAAGGGTTTAGTGTATAGTCAGCTTTTTACATGCATGACAAATAGAAAATCACTGGCACAAGCTCCGTGTCCTTAATTATGGAACAGAGAAAGATTTCAAATAAAATGTCACTGTAAAATTTTAATGTAGTCAAAGTAATCTACTTTTTTTTTCAGTAATGAACTAAGTTGAAATGACCATGAAAAGATCAACCAGAACTATTAACATCTGGTGGAATCCTTATAAACAAATATAAATAAAATACCCCAGGGGCTGTTAGGCAACCGCAGTAATCACCACCCCACCAGCCTTGGTCCAACATCCTTGCACCTCTCTACAGCCAGAAAAGAACCAGCCCGATGTGTGCCTGACATCATCACAGCCTCAGGTGTGCCCTGGCAAGTGAAATGAAGTGGTTTGGTAAAGACTCGATAGGTAAAAGCTGAGTTTTAAAATAAATGAACTCATTTGGCTGAAAGTGATTAAGAAACACTCAGATCTGGAGGGGGTTTATCAGTGGGGATTGGGCTAATTTGGTGGAAAGAGAGCTCCTTCAGCGGGCACTGCTGGAGTCAGAGGAGGGCACAGCCTAATACTTCCAAATTAATAATGTCTGAAAACAGAATTGAAATCCCAGGAGGTTTCTCAAATTGGCCTTTTGTTTAAATAAGGTAAAAAATGTATTTTCATGTGAGAGCTGACTGTTAGGGATTTATAGTAGGAAATAAGTATTCCCAAAATGACGTGTGCCAGTTTTATGCACACCTATATAAAAAAATATTTAAAAAGAATTCTACACAGGGAGATAAATTGTGACTTGATTTCAGGATGCTGATTAATTTGGTGCTCAGTGTACCTTTCCCAAAAAAGGTTAATGAATCTGTTGAACTAATGAACTTTTCTTAATTAATACAAGTTTCAATTTTCTCAGAGCAAGGGCATGAGAGAAGAGAGCAATGAATATCACACAAATAAGCACATATTCACCACATTGAGTTATTTTGCTGCCTTCATACAAGACACTTACAGAGTGGATCTGTACATGGCTATGTCAATATATGTAGGTATTTCAGGACTCTCCAGAGTATTTTTATAGGTAGAATTTGAAGTATTGTCCCCCCTGAGACTCTTTTTCTTTGTGTAGCTATTTCACAGAGGTGAAATTCCTATGAGGGGATAGAAGTCATCATTCTCTTACTGAAATTGGCCCCTAGATCTGAGGTGGAAGGTTCCTGCTCAGCACAGGGGCTTTTTCCCTCACTAATGCCCAACATTAAATCGCCCTCAGGCTTTGAGCAAATGGGCAGCCTTGTAGAGGAGCATGTTCAGCAGAGTGCTAAAGGAGAGGTGGCAGGAGCTGAGCACAGGGGGATTCTCAGAGCAGAGAGGCAGGTACTGCTCTGTCTGTGCCTGGGGTGAAGTTACAAAGTGCTTCCTATCGTGGAGACAAGCAGGTAACTGAAACAGGAGCTGGGTACTGGCAGTGTAGGAGTCTCTGTGTGCCCCTGGCTGCTTCTCCTCAGAGCAGCTGGCGGCGGCCGGAGCGCTTGTGCTGATGTGACGGCATCCAGAACCCTCCAAGGGCTTCAGGAGACATGTTGGGATGTGAGCTTCCCTGTCACCCTGCCAGGGTCATACTGCACCTCTTCATCCCCAGGTATCCCACTGACAAGTTCATGGCTTGACAGTGTACTAGGAAATTACTCCCTGCACCCATATTCTTTCAAAAGGTGGACTCAGCTCCACCTGTCGTGGTGCTTTGGACAGTGCGTTGTACATTTGCTTTATGGAGTCCAAACTTCCCTGGGAAATTAAGGCTCAGGCTGAGTCACAGAATTGCCTGCACTGGAGAAGACCTTTAAGATCAAGTCCAATCATCAACCTAATACTGACAAGCCCTCAACTAAACCATATCCCTAAGCACTACGTCTCTACATCTTTTAGATATCATCAAGGGATGGGGACTCCACCACTGCCCTGGGCAACCCATTGCAATGCCTGATAAACCATTCAGTATGGAAATTCTTCCTAATATCCTATATAAACTTCCTTCCATGCAACTTGTGGCTGTTTCCCCTTGTCCTATCCCTTGTTACCTCTGTACAACCTCCTTTCAGGTAGGAGTGAAGTGGCTGGAGTATCACTTGAGGTTATCAAAGGGTAGATCCTTCAGGTCTCTTCTATATTTCATAGTCTAAGTGAAGGAAACTTTTTCAAGAGTGCAAGCTGCATGTACAGCTTCAAACTAGGGAAATTTTATTTCCTCTATAATTATATTAAATGCTTTAATAAAGGAAAAGGTATTAAATAGATCATTCCTATTTATAAAAGTAATATTTATGCTGTTATTCTGCTAAGTAGCTATTAAGGGTTGTCAAAGATGATTTGTAAAATAGGAAGCTAGATCTTAATTATGTAGACTTTTGTGGTTACTGGGGCTCCCTGTTATATCCTCTTTCTGAAGTGGGAAATTTATTGAGCTAATACACCAAAGTGAAGTAACTGGGTGTGAGGGAGAGGAAATACGGCCGCTGTGAAGGGTCACTCAGATGGATCTTCTGCCCTACAGAGTTTCTTTTGAAATGTAGTCCAAGACACTCTGTTTGGGTAGCACTGGCTGCCTTTTGAGAGCCTTATCTACAGTTTCAAGAGTCCGTTTTTATTTTAGCTCATGGCTGCAGGAGCTGAAAGGTCCTTCTCATTTTCTCTTTCCTTAACTTGTCTTCCAGTTTCTCAGAATGAAGTTTGAAGTAAGCCCGTGCTGCTTTATGGCTCTCCTGTATCAGTATGCAGTCCTACACCAGAGCTACCCTCACTCATGTGTGGGATTATGATGAATATGGAAAGAAATCACTGTCTCTTTGTGCTTGCTTGCTTGTCTGGTCAGAGCTGATGGTCTGTAGGAGAGGAAATAAACTGCTGTCAACACAGGGCTAAGAAGTAACAGGGAGCCATGAAACCACCCCTGTTTCTATTCCAAGGGTGGACAGGTTCCCGTGACTTGGTTGATACTGAAATAAATTTACATGATCTTTTAAATCCTTTAGGTTTTTTTTAACAGAGAAGGTCCCCTCTTGCTTCTGATATTTGTGTGTTTTATAAATGCTTTTATGTGTTTTTACATTTTAGTACTAAGTAAAATGAATTTATTAAATTATTTTGTAATCAAAATAGATTTAACTCCTAGTTTTCAAACAAAGTTAAGCAATTATTTGTCTTACACAAAAACCATTAAGCAAACAAACATGAATTCTGTGTCTGCTCTCTTTTAAGCTAGTTTTATTTACTGTCTAAAGTATTGGTGGACCTACTCTATGAATTAAACTTTCAAGTCATGGCTTAAAGCTTCTAATTCTTTTCTCCCTCTCACTATTACATGTGGTTTTCAAAGCCACTTTTGAAGAGTTTATATAAAGTCAAAATAACTTAGGGAAAAAAATTACAAGTATGATCTAAAGAGCAGTGAATAAGACTGACCTCTTCATGCTGAAAAAATCTTTATTCTCAAACTTTATACGTGTATTTCAAATCAGAAACATTATTTTAAGAAGGTAATATTGTATTAGTTAAGAATGTGCTAGCAACAAAGTACAGAAAATGGAATTGACTGCTTTGCTTTGCAGTTATTGTCATCATTGTGCTTCTATTTCCAATTCCAGGAATTGTTTTATTGATGAGGTTACATGTAGTATATTAACCTTGTAATTAAGTACACGGAACAGAGGAGAAAACCTTTATATTTGTGTATTTTTAATAATTCACACCTCAGATAAAGATCTTAATGTATGTTGCTTTATTGTACAGCCCTTGGTGTAATCATGATTCCTTTTGAAGCACTAAGAGCACAGATCCATCCCCGCTGCTGGTGGGTGAGTGGTATGGATTGGGCAGCTGCTGGAGGAGCAGTGTAGGCATGCACACAGTCATCAAATGCTCCCTTTGAAGGGGAAGCTGCAAAATAAAGCATCTTTAGAGTAAGAGAGCTTTGGAAAGAGGAGTGTGTGTTTATACCCTGCACAATGAACGCAAGAAAGATCAATGCCAGGAAGCAGGTTAATGCCCCAGCTCCTTTCATGAGACTTAGGTGGGTGCCAACCAGTAAAAAGATGAAATGTTTTCTACTCCATTGGAGGCCCGAGTATCTCAAGAGGTTAAAAAACACACAGCTCTTGTGAGGGCTGAAAGGGGTCTTCTTGCAAGCCCCTGTTTTTCTCCCCAGCATTTCTGGGAAATCAAGCATGTGATGATTAATCCTTGTGCTACGTTGATTGAGCTGTTTGTACAAAACCAACTCTGTTAATACCCAGCTCCATCTGTAGAGAATACAGAATATTCAGGCACTATAATGGAACAATCAAGAAAAGCAGCTCTCATTCTTCCTGGGAGAGTACTACGAGAATGCAGTAGAAAAGTAAGCAAATGAAAATGTTACCTAAATACTAAGTGATGATATTCCTATAGTGCTTCTCTAAGTCTTTGTTCAAAGTCCATTCGCTCTAATATTCAGCAAGCATATTTGTGTTTTGAAAATAAAATTCGGTTTGCTATGCTCGTTTTTAACTTGTGTAAATATTTGCTTGTATTTTCATATTTAAGTACATTGTATTTCTTCTTTCCACTGTCACAGATGTAGGCAATTTTCTCTCCCTTCCCCCCAGCATTTTTTTGGCAGCTAATGAATGCAGTCCTTTGGATCTCATCTGATCTTTGGCAGGATATCTGGAATTGATGTCCTAGGATGTGTGTAGCTAGCTCAGTAATGATGTTACAGGAAAACTAAACACTCCAAGCTACAAAGCTCTATTCAGAATTTTTATCTCTGATCCAGAGGCAAACTGAAACCTGCTGTAGTCCCGTGAATCACAAAATGAATATTCAGTGACTTGCACAGATAGCCAGGGGAGTGAGAGGGTGATCCTCCACGGGAGGCGTGATGGCAGCAAGTCAGAGTGCTTGGACTCCTTGTAAGGGGATTGCTCTAGATTCTTGAACAACTTGCCTGATGTTTCTCCATTGTCCTGAGAAAGAAGTGAAATGTTGTAATATGAAATATTGTTAGTATATGGCTTTACATCCATATTCAATATCAAGATCCCACTGCGAGGGACTGTAAAGTCAGTTTGCATTTCACCTGCTTAAAACTAATTCCTGCTTCTACACGACTGATAGAGCAATCCCATCTAGGATTTATCCAGGATGCCACCAGGTGCCAAGAGCTATCAAGCAGTGCCTGGGCTGATGGGAGGCAGGTGGAGGACTCTGTCACTCTCCTCATCTCTTTGGAATAATTCATTAAATACTTTTACCTGTGTCAGTTGCAGGTAAAACCTATGGTGGAATTACTTGTCTCTATTCTTGTTAATCCCTTGCCTGTCAGCTCTCATCAGGCATTACATTCTGCCTGCCTTAGCAATTCCCAACATGCAAATTGATGAAGTGCTGCTAGACTGTCTCATATAGGTGTATATTATGGATTTGGGTGTCATATAGTAATATTTCTCTTTGTAGTTTGGACACTTTCTGGCACAGTTTTTAACAGCAAATAATTGAAGTCCTTTAAATTATTTTTTTTTTCCACAGAACTAGACATTTATATATTGGTTTCTACTGAAGCATCAAATAGCCAGAATTCCAGTTTCAATGGATGACAGTGTGGTCCACACAACTTGTTAGGTGTGTAATGCTGTAATATATTTTATAGGATGGTGCCTGCATTGACAGTAGCAGCCCTCATGCTTTACTGAAGTCTGGCTACCTGGAGGCTGGGCACAGCAGTCATTTAAATGTTAAATCTTTGTGTAAAATAGCAAGTCAAAGAGATAAAGTATTGTATCTTTACCTGCTGAAAGAGGGTACAGACTGTAGTTATGTCCTTAGGTTATAGCTAGGACCCATCAACTTTGAAAGAAGCATCTTGTTCAGGTTCCTGTTAAAACATTTCATTTACACTATTTCACTTACTGCACTGGTTTAATTCTGGCTTGGTATATTGTGCTGTCTTGGGAAAAAGACCAAATCATGAGCTTAATTTCATTATGTCATATAAATAACAAAGTACTGATAAATGTCCTGTGTATATTAAGTTTTTGTAAAAATAGGATAATTCAGCCATCCGTGGATTTTAATACAGTTAAAGTAACTCCTCCATTTTGAGCAGTGAAATAAAGGTGGTGTCTGAACTATTACCTTTACTCATGCTGAGCACCTCTCTCCTTCCAAATAGTCCTGTTGAACTCAAGGCAAAGTCCAACTCAAAAGATGAAATCCACAGATTGCTGAGGGACCTGCATATACTGCAGCAACTGGAATCTGTGCCTCTAAACTAATTAGATGAGTGTGTTCCCTATCTGGAAATATTTCAGATATTTACAGTCAAGGGAGATGTTGTCCAACAGTTAGTGTCAGATGTCTGGCTGTTAATGTTTAAACATTTTCAGCTGTATTTGGAGAACTATAGATCTTGACTAGGCACTATAAATTTTGCTCCTTCACATGACTTGTACCTGCATAGCTGATGTGGGGCTTGAGATGTTTCACTCTGCTTCCAATACAAAATATCCTTCCTGTAATTTCAATTGAATACTGAAGTCTCTCAGGAGCTGAGGCTTTAGAAACCATTCATCTCAGGAAGTCTGGACTCTTCTCCCTAGTGGCAACGTGTATTGGGCATACATGTATGAAAACCCTTATTCCTGTCTCTGTGAGATTACTCAAGTTGGATGTATGGTTACTACACATGATGTAAATACATATATACACATCTATATAGTAAAGGGAGCCATCCACTCTGAAGTAGTGTTCACCACAGAGCTTCAGAGAAATAAGGATGGGTTTAGGTTTAGTAACACGTGCTAGAAAGGTGGTGGTGGAGCTAATAATGGATGTCCTCACACCTTACCTGTACTTAGTCATAGTAGAAAAATTGGAACTGTGATACTGCATCACCGAGTTTCACTTGGAGAGGGGGGCAGAGAAAAATGTAAAATGAAGCAATGAAGAGAATACTTAGAAAAATAATACAGAAAAATCCCCTCCCTCTCCCCCAAAAGACATGCAAGCCCCAGACCCATCCCACCCTCAACAACCAAAACCAAATAATTTTTCACTGAAGAAAGACATAAAATATTTGAGTGGAATAAGGAATTCTGAAGCTGTCAGTTTGTTCTAGTACTTTAAGTGCTGGGAGCCCAGAGTACTTGCCAAAAGTAGTTTTGTGCACATAATTAGGCTTTTAATGTAAAATCAGATCTTTGTGGATTTCTTTCTCCTGCAGAACTGCAAGTGTGGAAGGAGGGTGTTTGATAAGCACGGCTGAGCAGCAGCCTATGTTTGCAGTGCTGTTAATAGGCTGGAACCAGTGTCAAAGAGAACATATGTATCTCCTCTTCCAGCCACCTCTTTTGGCTGCTCTTTGGGCATTGATGCCAAATAAATGAATAAATCTTGTCGGCCCTTTCAGGCCGTTCATGAACTTCATTTCTTTTTGTTAAATAATTTCTTATTACCCTAGGGGTACCAACTTTTTTTTGCATGAGTTTGATTTTCAGATTCATACACTTATTTCCTGTGTGTTAAGCAAAGCCATTTTCCTTTTTAATTGGATTCTCTGTGTGTGCACCTAAAAGTAGAATACTCAATTTTGGTTATTTTTTGGAGTATAGGATTCCTACAATTCTGAGTGCTTCTAATAACCAGTGCCTTGTTTGGACCCTGCCTATGCTGCTTCTTGTTGAGTAAAACATTTTTAATTTCATTTTTTTAGTTCTACTATTTAAGAGGTTGTTGCTGCTTTTATCTTTTTTCCAGTGAGAGAAGAGCATGGGTAATAGGGTTCATTACACTACTGTTCTATGTACTGATGTAATCACTGAGGTGAAACTAGTGAAAAAAAATTCAGGACCAGAGAACCACGCTATCCTTTCTACCTGGAAAGGCTTAGGAAGGGGTCAAATGATCAAAACCAGCACAAGAGTTGGGCAGCAACGTGTAGCTTGAGGTAAAGGTAGCTCTGCAGTAGGCAGCAGTAAGGTGGACAAGGCTTCTCCAGGTCCACAACCTCAACTTGCTGCCTGACCCTGTGTCTCTGATGAACGTTAGAGCTCTTGGATACAATATTGGGTTACCTGTAGAGTAATTGGAGTACCAGCTGGAAAACATTTCTCCTGCTCATATCCTCTCAAAGCACTAATAATATGGCAGGATTAAAATACAGTATTTTGCAAATGTTAAAATTCCAAATAATGTAGGCTTATTATTTTTATTTGTGCTTTTAATAAGAGAAAATAGAGTGTTCTATCTCTTCATGCAACTGTCTGTACTCCAGAGGGAAGGCTGTCGCTGGGAGAAGGTATCAGGGTATGAATACTGCTGAATGATTCATTTATAAGCTGTTTTATTTTGTTAGGAGTGGTTTTGTTGTACTTTTCTCTATAATGCCTAAATTTTTCCATGCCGTAATAGGCTCAGATTCTTAAAGCCTTTGAGAAGGTGTGAAGTTGCTTTGATCTCATGGGCTGGACAGCATGGCAAATGAAGCATAGCAGACTTCTTAAGTAGCCTTAAAGTTCATCTGGAAATGGGGCATGTATATCCCTATTTATTCTGTGTGGTTACCAAGAGAGCCTTTTTTGGGTGCCTACATGTGAGCAGAGAAAGAAAACTCCTGGTTAAGGCAATTGAGTTATCAAGGGGGTTTTTTTCTGGTGTGCTTGTAGGTATCTGGCATGTGTGAGGGTGTGTGTGTTGAACACTAAAACGACCACTTAAATTCCTTAGAGAGGTTGAGGAACAGTAAGCAATAAATGGGATTATTGACCCACTTTAATAAATGGCCTGTTGAAAGAAATCATTTATGTGCATATAGTATTTCTTCTGTGCTACATAAAATCTCTGATGTGGGCTTGACAGATTTGTTCAAAGAAAATATTTATTGGAGCTTGTACTATGTAACATGTCTTGATTATTGATGTTTCTTGTTTTTGCTGACAGAGAATGATATTATTGCTTTTTTTTCTTCTTTTTTTTGGCATTATTCTTAACAGTAAAGAAGTAGAATTCCTGCACCTTCTTTGCAGTGCTTCACCCAGTGCTGTGTGTGTCTGTGTGATGAGCTGAATGTTGATAGTCTTCTCTCTGCTCAAGATGCTATATACTTTTTTTTCCTCCCACTTCTTTTTCAGAGCAAAGAAAAATATGCTTAAACTTGTGTCTTAACTATGATTCAACTTGGTCTTTTATTGTTATAATTTGCAGGGAGCTTAGGTGGCTTAACAAACAACTTTTTTTGGGTCAGCTAGATGATGCTGAGGCAGCATAAGAGCCTAACACACTTTTCTGCAGCAGTTACCTTAATTAGTGTGGCTCTTGCCTGCTTTCTGTGAGGTCCTCAAGACCAGCTTTAACAAAGCCTCCTCTTTCTTTAACCTTCCTGATCAGAAGGGTGTTACTGGAGGAGAACAAATGCTTAAATTAAACCAGTCAAAATAGCTTAAAAAAGCTTTTAGATTATGAACATGTACATTATTATAGAGCTGGAAATCTGGGGAGAGAAGGAATCTCAGTGTGCAGTAGGTTGTAGGGTCTGAGTGAAGATGAACAAGATGGTTCATTGAGATTTTCTTCTGTTTTCCAAAGAAACAAATATATCTCTCGTCTGTGTCATTGTCTGTTAAGAAAATGCTTGTGTGAGTAATATTTGATGCAATATATTCCTATTTGCTTGCATCTCTATGACATTTTGTTAAACATAAAAGCAAATGGGAAAATAAGGCACATCAGGGGGATGTTATGGCTGAGAGGGAGGTTTATCACTGAGCTGTCATTGACAACTAAAAGAATTCATAGACTCAAGTGTCACACGATAACACATTGCTAACAGCAACTTATTTAAGTATATCATTCTGAATTTAATCTATGTGCTACCTTCAAGGTTAGTAGCTAGAGGATACTTGGGATCAAAGAAGACAGAGTATGAAAGAGTCTATTAGAGTCTAAACCAAGTGCTTAACTTAGATGGTGAAATGGGTTTATCACCTGAATCCAGTTCAATGAAACTGAGTCTCTTGGAGTGTTTTGGTTGTGGAGAAAATGGTCCTCTGCTTGAGGACAAGGCATCATGTGTACCCTCATCAACAAGAAAATGATGCAATCAGGTTAATTTTGTCTTCAGGAACAACTGAATCCCAAGAACCCTTGCCTGAAGGTAACTTGCTCTGTAGGGTTAGAATCAGGTATTTGAAGGAGAAATTAATTTCTAGTGGGTTGAAGCAGGGCTTTGGTGTTGAAAATTTCAGGAAAAGAACAAAACAACAGGAAACTGTTCAAGGCAAATGACACTTAGCTTAGTATTTTACTTTCAACATAGAGCCACTTTTTGCTATATTTATATTTTTTTCCTCTGGAGGAACTATGTAGTCCACAGAGATAATATTGATTCTGCATCTTTCTTCCTAGCTGGTTGCTGATTGTAAGTTTAACGTAGCAACAAATATATTTTTGAATGTTATGAGTCAATGAGCAGGTTCCTGTTGACACAAGCAACCAGTAGCATTGTCTGGGATCATGTCTTTGTATGTCCATATTAATTGAACAGATTTCAAAGAGATCCATGAAGGTATGCTTGAATATACAGGCTGCCTGTATAAAGTCTCTTGTAGAATAACAACTGCAGGTAACAGTTTTAAATTAATCATAATGTTCATTACAAGTTCCAAATGTCTGCAGAGCAGGATCTTCTCTCTGTATGGAGGAACAAGCTGTATAGGTTGTAGCTATTAAAATCATAAGACATCTATTTCAGCAACCTGATAGAACTGATGCAACTGTAAGGAAAAGAATTACCCTGCCCATCATTATTTTAAAGAAATATTTTTATACTCCCTCATAAGCACCTTGTTGACAAATAAAGCATTCCTAGTGATTCCAGGTATGGGTTGAAACGTGCTGTGAGGTCAAAGATCTGTGAAGAGCTTGGTCCATTTAGAAGAGTTTTGTGAAGCTTCTGGAAAGGGGATGGAGAGAAAGTTTGTGTTTGTATATTGAGTTGTGATCCGGAGTGCGAAGTAAAATTTCCTTAATTGCATTAGTAGCTTACAATGATTGGGATAATTGAACTAGGTAGTTGATCCTGGGTTGAATGTCAGTGGTGGTGTGTGGAGGGAATTCTCTGAAGAAGAGAGGAGAAGGTGCTAATGGCAGATCTAAGTCACAGCAAGCAAATGGTGTTGTCCTGTGGCTTCCAATAACCATAGCTTGCTTCAGTCTTTATTTTGAGATTTTTAACTGCCTCTCCTGAACTAAAGATGTTGAAGTTGAAAGGCTGGTGTCAAAAGCATGGGGTCAATCAGTTAACACACTTCCTCTCACCTAAAATACCATATCCTTACTATGGGACTTTTTTCATGGTGTTGCCCAGCAAGATGGAATCCATGCTTCCAAATACATTTTTCACCATTTACAGCGTTTGATGCAGTGCCTAAAGCTGGATTTGTCACTTCAGGATGTTTCCATATCAAGTGCCTTGAATCAAATCATTTTCTAACACAATGGGGTTAGCACCTCTCCTGCTGTGACAACTGGTTCAGCAGAGGTACCAAACTAAATGCTCCACAGCAGCAAGGTTTATCCCATATTTCAAATGAAATCTGTCCACTTGTCCACTCTTCAGTTAGCTAGAAAGCATTCCAGGAAATGCTTTTCCTTGAGGTAACTCCCATCAGTGTACATCATGGGCTTTTTGGATTTAATTGTTCCTGAGAGACAAATTTCCTTGAGTACTTGGGGCAGCTGGGGAGGGGAAGGGACCTGTGAGCTCATACTCCATCCCAGGGTCCTTGACAGTGTGGAGGAAGCCAAACTACAAAACCTGAGAAGTCTCTTGGTCTTCATGTCTTTTTTTTTTAAGTCTAAAGTCTTGTCAATTCTTCCAAAGGGAAACAATCTATAGGTGGGTTTTAGGCCTTGCAAACTGATTCCATGTTTTGAGGAGTGCAAATTAACTTCTACAACTTTGCTGATGTGAATATTGTCTCCAGTGAAAGAAGAATTAACTTACCTGTATTTTTTTCTTCTTTAAAGATGAGAGAAATAAGAACTCTTTGACTCTTTGTAAAGCCTTTCAGTTGAATATCTTCAAGCATATCTAAGGATAGGAATTATTTTATCTTTCCATCCATTATAATGCTAACAGAACATTATAATCTCCATTTGTTGATGGAGTTATTGAGTCACATTGTAGTATTATGGAGAATTTAGATCATGATAGAGAGAAAAAAACTGAGACAGACACAAGTAGGACATTTTAGGGACATTCTGCATTTTGTGAATAAGGAGACACACACACACACACACTGACATGCATAAGCAAATTTAAAAATAATTGTACACATATTAGCTTCTAGAGTCTTTGATAATCTTTCCCCAAATCAAAAGCTTTGACATTCAAATGGTGTTTTCATCCTCATAAAATGTTAGAATAAAAAACCCAGGGCTATACTGGCAGTAAACTAGGGTTGTTTCTAAGTGCTTGTTTGACTGCAGCAAACACAAGCATATTATTGACAGAACAGTTTTTTTCAGGTGAAGGTTCACCTTCGTCTGGAAGTTTACAGGACATAGTTTTATATGGAAACTTTTCTTTTGTACCAATACCCTTTGATATTTTACATGGGATATTTTCTAAACTATCGATTTTATACTTTTCTTCTGGAATGGGTGTTATTAATGCATTGTAATTTCTGCAAAATGCTGTGCAAAAAGAAACCTATTGCTTGGTGGTTTTGTGTATAAAATATTACCCTTCCACAGCAGGTACTGCATTTCACATTTAGTCTGAAATCCCTATGAGATGAACTGCTGAAAACAACCTGGGTAGCTGCTGAAGCACAATATCAAGGCCCATAGATAGTGGAAAATAAGTTTATTTTAGCTTTTTTGCTTAAGTCTTTCAAAAATAGGGTGTCAGAGCTGAAGTACCTCCTATTTTACTGGATCAGAAATGTTTTAATTCTCTGAATTGCAAACTAATGAAATTGTTGCATAGGAAAAGGTGATGCCTCTAAATTGACTTCAGGTTTTTCATACACCTCGGATACCCACATTATGAAGTCATTTAAAATAATCTTTAGATTTTAGTCTACGTGCCTTTAAGTATCCATAACTAAACATCTGTATAGATGGGAAGAACAATGACATTAATGCTAACTGGTTGGTTTCTGATATAAAGGTGTTTGCACCATTGGTGGACTAGTTCTCCTCAGTGCATTTGATTGTGCTCTGATCAGCTGGGGGAGGCTCACAGGCAAAAGTACTAAATTATTTCTGAACTATTACAGGGCATGTAGTTTTTCCAGGTTGTCAGAGTGAGAGGGGAAGGATATTGCTTCTGGTCCATGGCATAAACTGTTTTCTTAGATATGAAATTGGAATATCCCATAACTATATATGTTTTGAAGTAACCCTTTGGAATCTTTTTGCATCTGATTCCCTTTCAGTAATGTAAATTCTTCCAGCTTTTCTGCCAGGCTCTGTATTTAGTTAAGGATCTTTCTCCCAAATATATTTTTAAAATGCTTATAATACATCTAATCTCAATCTAATACAACTTTAAACTTTTTTATTTCAGCATTTTAGAGCTTACTTCTTTTATCTTACTTACTAATGTTAGGGCATGAAGATGAGGTTTAGATAATGGAAACAGGTGTTGAAAGATATAGAAATCAGATATAATGTATCATTTATCATAGAATTTCTGATATCAATGAATAAAATGTGGCAACCTAAGTGAGACTAGCCTTGAAGGTATCTCAGGCTGAACACGGGTCAGCCCAATGAGTTAGCCAATTTTACATGATGAATTGACCAAGTAAATCTGCAATTGAAGGTAATAATTAGTGTTAAAGCAAAATCAAAATTTTGATTTAATCAGAATAGAAATTCAGACATCATTTGTTGGTGCAACAAAGGCAAATGCTATGGTTTGTCTTACTTCAGTGTTGCTCTTGTATGCAGGAGAGGATGGTGCACACACATTTGCTGAAAGAAAGAAATACTACAATAGAATTTTTAAAATGAATAAATGTCTCTGAGAAAAATCATATTCTCTTCATCATGTAGCATTTATGTTAGCTCTGCTGCTTTACTGGAGACAAATGAAGGGGATGAGTTATTAGAAAAGAATTACTTGCACACACTGTAATTGCAGGAGGTTAAGAACCCATAAGTGCTATCCCAAATGATGGAAAGAAAATTTGGTTGTTTAACTTCGTGAACTTTTGTCCTTATTTAGGTATCTACTGGAATTATCAATTCCAGTCTTATCTGTTATGCTGTTTTCTGTCAGGCTTTTTGGTAGACTCTGCTCAGAATTGCAGCAAAGTCTAAGATGTACACATTCTGTATGGAAACATAAGAACAGGGAAATAGACATTTCAGTACACAATTTTATAATCTAATCTTTGGCATATGGCAATTCACTCTTGTCCAAAGTCATGTGTGCTGTTTACAAGCCATTTTAAGAGACATATTAGGAAAAATTGCAATTTGAGGTGCTCAGTGAGCTGCATGGCTTCCCCATATGGAGCTGAATTTCACATTGACATAATTATTCTCTAATTGTAAACTATAAATACATGTGAAACCTCCATGTTTTTTGATTTTAGGTGTGGTTGACTATATACAAACCCATCTATTTAGTGAGAAACTTGGAATTAAAATCTAGAAATCCTTATTCTTATTTTTGTGCCTCAACCGTAAAACCAAACCGAGGCTTTGGGGGTTTGATTTGATTCATAGCCATATTAATTTTATTAATTCTAATACTAACTTAACCAGGGAGGCTCCAGATCTGACAGTTCAATGCATAGACCAGTAGCATGTTCCATAGAGGTGTTTTCTGGAGTATTCTTTTAACAATGGAACCACTTCCAAAATATTCCTTCTACCTGCTGCAGCAGCATTACCAGCAACTGCTGGATTGTGAACTCCTATAAAAGCAGTAGAATGTAACAATATTAATGAAGTCCTTAAAATGATGGCAATGATTAGAGTGATAATGAGCAAAGCTCTTCTGTGTTCATTAGTTGCAGGAGAGTATATTTTTATTACGGAACTGATTTCTGTAGGAGCAGCTCATAGTGTGATTGAAGTCTGAAGGATCATTTGTATTAAATAGGATAAAATTATGTGTAAAGCAGGTATATGAATCACAATTCAAGGTTTTGGAGTTTTTTTGACTTCCAATCAAAACTGTATTGTTACTGGTAAATGATCGTGCCTGACTTTTCCTGTTGTAGCACCCTCAGTAATGTGGCATTGTGTTTTTGTGAGTGTTGTTGAGGGAGAATATGGGTACATTTCGAATCAGGAAATAAAACCAACATTCATGCTCTGGCAGCAAATGAAATAGGAACATATTAATGATGAAAAGAAAATCAAAGGCACTGCTTATGTGAGCTGAGTTCTGTGGGACTGAAAGTATAAATAGTTTTTTAAAATTGGTGTGTAAAAGTCCATAGTCTGAACAGGAGGACAAAGTCAGACTCAGTGGGTGAAAAATGACAGTTTTACTCCCTTATAAAAAAGACTTTTCTGTGTTTGTGGCCACTATTTTAATTTCCATTTCATTTTTCTTCTTCTAACAAGGGACTGTGCAGCCCCATATTTGTATTCATTGAATGGAGAGTTCTTACCAGGAAAGAGTTTAAAAAACAAACACCCCCCCCCTCGACTTTAATTGCTTTGATCTCATTATTATCACTGGAGGAAGACTCTGCTGAAAGCCACACACAGTTTTGCAGCTCCCTTTTCAGAAGGAGTCAGTAGAATGCTTATAAAGCATAAGGGCTGCTGGTCATTGTAGTGCTTGTGCTTTGCTGCTGCATGGAAGGGGATGGTCCCCCCTGGGAGACACGTGCCTGTGTCACCCACGCAAGAGAGAACCTGCAGCCAGGAGGTTCAGAATGATAATCAAGACAGGAGAGCTTTAACATTGCGATCCATAGAGGTAGAGACCCTGCAGAGCTGTTTGTGTGAACTCAGGCTTCCCAGACATGCTGGAATCCTCTGGAAAGAGCTGAAGTGGCAAATCGGCCAATTTCCCTCCTTTCTAGCTCAGAGAAATTTGTCTGGAGGACTTGTAACTCTCCCTGCTTATGAATAAGAGCTTTTGAGTTAAATGTATAACTCCTGATAAGAAAAAGAAGATTAGGAGACAATGACATCTGCTGGCTTTGGAAAGAGAAGACATCAAGCCAGTGTATCCCGACTAGGCAAGGACGCTGCTTTTTAGCACTCCTTAATTTTGACTTTTCCATGAGGCTGTGAACCTATACAACAGTGTGAGAAAGGGTATGTAGAGAAAGTCCTGCTCTCAGGAACACCAGGCACCTTGGGAAGAAGAGAAGCTGCTGGCTTCTGCTGGATCAGAGCTCAGCCTGTGCAAGAGAATGTTTCAAAGAGCAGGAAGGTCCTGACCAGCAGCTCCATGGCAGGAGCTGCTTCTCTGCAGACACCCTTGGAAAACATCCTGAGAGATGCTTCTGGTGAATTTATTACTTGATTTGGATAAGGACAATCACAACTAACTAGCCTTCGAGGAAGATAGTGTCCTAGAAAGACAGCATATATGAAAAAAAATGACAGATTTTTAAAATTTATTCTTTCTTTGGGGTGATGGGACAGACCCCCTTTCAGCTATTTCTGTTGGAACTCTTCATTAGCTCTGTGCTACATGAAGTTTATGGCATCTTCCATCTGGCAATGTCAGAAACCCTTCAAAAATAAATGAATAAATTGTACCTATCCTTTTTTTCCAGTTAGGAACATTTTATCCAACATTTCCAATCTCATTTGTTTGGGGATCATAAGACTGGATGGAAAATCATAACATTTGCATTGAATATTTTAGGGAGATTTTTCTGCATTTGCTTTACAGCTTTGATTAAGATTCACATACTAAATCCTTTTGCAATCTCTTAAATCTCTGAGTGTCATGTAATCACATCTTTCTAGAAGCAGAAATCTAAGGAAAATATTAAATAGAAGGTGTTTTGAATTAAAAATGGAGATTTTTAGCATTTGGAAGCCTTTGTAGCACAATAGGCACCTGGAGGAAACGGAGGCAGTGTTTGTTTCAAAGATTTCTTCAGGGGCCCAAGAGCCAAATGAAATACCAGAAATAAAGCTTAGGCTTCCAGCTGGTCTGTGACTGCAGTGGGTTTAATGCTCCTCTTGAATAGGGAGTTTGAGAGAGATGTTAAAACAGTTTGGCTGCAGTAAAATGATGTCCAAATGTCTATGTGGCTTTTGATTTGATTACTCAGACTCAGTACAAAGGGAAAAGTTGATTACAATAGAGGCAGGAGGCTCAAAGTACTTATTATTTAGTCTGTGTTGTCCATTTTCTGTTCATCTTTATTATAGCTTGTTTCTTGCCTTCTACCACTTACCCTCCAGCTCCAGAGTTTGACTTACTAGGTGGTAACTACTAAAAGTCAGCCTGCTGGGGTTTTGTTTGCTTTTTTTGTTCCTTTTTTTGTTCCTTTTTTTTGTAATCGTGCTTCAAATATTTTTGTCAACCTGCTTTTCTTGTACTACACTTCGTCCTAAAAGGAAAAACGCATCAGTGTTCAACAGGATCTAATAGCCTAGGCTGGAAGTCAAATGGATATATTAGGATTATGGTTTCACTTTGCAAGCAATTGCACTGTGTCATAGTGTTGCTTTTTTCTGTGAAATATAATTTCCTTATTTCCGAATGGGGGAGTGTAAAAGTATTTCTGTGATTCTCAGTCACTCAGCTGTCATTCACCTTCCTCTGCAGTGGGTTTTGTACTGGTTTTGTTCTTTCTGGAGTTTCTGTTGTTGTTCTTGGCTTGGTTGGTTTGCTTCAGATGAAGCCTGGTCATCTAGTTGGCAAACTGTACCTGGATTTGTACAAGAAACGTGCTGAAGTATCACAAGAGGGAATTAAAAAGATGAAAATTCTCCTGGCCCAAATAGTTTAAAAGCTCTTCTGTATACCAGAAAAAAATTCTTAGCATTCATAACACGCCTCATAGAAATGCATTATATATTGTTATCATGTCAGCTTGTAATATTGGTACATGGCTTCAGTGCCTTGCTTGTGTTTGTAAGTACATTTAAATAATTTAACTCCATTATAGTACCATGTCTAGTGGAAATGCATGATTCTTTAGGAAGACATTTCCTTTCAGATTGATCTAATGACTTCAGAAAATGCTGCTATTATTAAAACTTGTTAACTATTGATATGCAAAAATAAAACTGCTAAGAGCGCGGTGGAAGACATTAATAAATATGCTCATTTTGGAGAATATTTTTGCCATGAGCTATTTGATAACTCATTATTTGATTTGACTTCTGTGTCAGATGTCCTTAATAGCCTGACTAGTTATATTTTGCAGCTCATAGGTAGCTTTTATCAAAATCAGGCTAAAAGGATTCCAGTGGATGAGTGATTGAAGTGGTCCAGCAAAATACAGTAATTATTCTAGAATAATGCAATACCCAGCTACATTCTTGAATGGCAGCAAGATTTTTTGGACTGCAATAGGACCATGTTCACCCAATGCTGCAAAAGTTGGTGCAATACCCAAAGGAGATTTTTTTGTTGTTTACTGATGGATTTTTTGGATGTGTAAAGGGTAGCATAGCTTTTTGTTAGCTGAAATTCATCTCATATTTTGCTTTGAATTTGTACAAACACTTTAAAGTTGGGTTTCCATCTTCTGTAGGGTTTCTTTTTGTGGAATTTTTTTTTATCATCATGGAAAACAGTCTATCAAAGGTATAGAATGCTGCGTCTCCATTGCAGAATGTGTCACCAGCAAACCTTCCTCCATCATAAAAATGTACATTGGTGGCAAAGTGCACTTCCTCTCTTTTTATTCACACTAAACAAACCAGTTTACAGGCTCACAGTAGGAACTAAATAATAAATACTAGGACAAGCACGTTGTTTTTCCTCCATAACAACAGTGAGTCCTTCCTCAGCCACACCATGGAAATCATATGGAGAGCTGCAGTCGTTTAAGATGCTCAGTAAACACGATGCAGCTTCTTGTCCTTGGGTTGCTGGTTCAATTCTTTGCTATCAGTCCACAAAACAAACACTCTGGCTGTCTCTCTTCCTGGATGTATCTCCAAGGTCAAACTGCTGGGTTTATTTGGCTTTTTGCTTTCTCTTTTTCCACCTTGTTTATTCATTTCCATCAATCTGCCTGCCTTCTCTTGGTCCTTCATCTTCCTTTAATCCTTCATTTCCTTTTCCTAATCTCTAAGGGCTTTTGAATCTCTTCCACTCATTTCATTTTCCATCAGGGGATTCTTCTGGTGGATCCAAAGGTTTGGCTCAGGTTTGGGATGCTCAATGTGTATGATGTGCTCTGGCACCACAGCAGCAACTTTCTGTATCCCCCCACACCTCTCACCAGCCGTCACAGGCTCAGGTTTGTGTTTCCTTCTTCTTGAGAGGCTTCTATGGAGAAGGGAGAAAAATCAGATCTATATGAAGCTCAAGTGACAAGATCTGAGTGAAATGTCAGAATCATAGAAATGCTTAGGTTGGAATAGACCTTTAAGGTCATCAAGTCCAACTGTTAACCCACCACTGCCAGGTCACCACTAAACCACGTCTCTCAGCAACACATCTCCATGGATTTTAAACCCTTCCAGGGATGGGGACTCCACCACTGTCCTGGGCAGCCTGGGCCACTGCTTTACAACCCTTTCTGTGAAGAAATTTTTCCTAATATCCAATCCAGACCTCCCCTGGCACAACTTGAGGCCCTTTCCTCTTGTCCTATCACTTGTTCCTTGTCAGAAGAGACTGACCCCACCTGGCTCCAACCTCCTTTCAGGGAGTTGTTGAGAGCAAGATGGTCTCCTCTGAGCCTTCTTTTCTTCAGAATGAACAACCCCAGGTTTGTCAGATGCTTTTCACAAGACTTGTTCTCTAGACCCTTCACCAGTTTTGCCCTTCTTCCAACATGCTCCAGCTCCTCAACATTCTTCTTGTAGTGAGGGCCCCAAAACCGACCCCAGGATTTGAGGTGCGGCCTCCCCTGTGCCCAGTCCCGGGGGATAATCCATCCCTGCCCTAGTCCTGCTGCCCACACCAGTGCTGATCCAAGCCAGGATGCCATTGGCCTTTTTGGCCACCTGGGCATATGCTGGTTCACATTCAGCTGGCTGTTGACCAACACCCCGGGTCCTTTTCTGCCAGGCAGCTCTCCAGACACACCTCCCGAGGCCTAGAGTGTTGCTGGGGGTTGTTGTGAGCCAAGTGCAGGACCCGGCACTAGGCCTTGTTGAAGGCCCTACCACTGCCTCAGCCCATCCATCCAGCTTGTCCAGATCCCTCTGCAGAGCCTTCCTACCTTCAAGCAGATCAACACACACACCTAACTTGGTGTCACCTGCAAACTTCCTGAGGGTGCCCTTGATCCCCTTGTCCAGATCACTGATAAAGATACTAAAGAGAACAGGCCCTACTACTGAGGCCTGGGGAATACCACTTGTGAGCAGCCACCGACTGGATTTAACTCCATTCCCACCACTCTTTGGGCCTGGCCATCCAGCCAGTTTTGTACCCAGCAGAGCGTGTGCCCATCCAGGCCATGAGCAGCCAGTTTCTCCAGGAGAATGCTGAGGGAAAGGCCATGGATGTTGTTTACCTGGCCTTTACCAAAGCTTTTGACACTGTGACACCTTGTCCTAGAAGGAGATCAGGTTAGTCAGGCAGAACCTGCCTTTCATAAACTCATGCTGCCTGTTTTATTTTCCAAATGTGTTTCTTCTAGTTTTGCCAGTAGTGGTGAAATTAATGGATTAATGTGTTTCTATATGCTAATGGGCATGGCTGAAAAACCCTGAAGGTTTTTTTTAAAGGTATGCCTTTAAATTTTTCCATATAAATTACCTGCAGGTTTGGTTGTTTTTAAGCTAAATGGCAACCATCTAAATTACTGACTTTGTGTTTTCCTACTGAACTAAATACTTTGATCTGTTTTAATATAATCAATAAGAGGAACACTCTGATTTGGAAGAAACAGGATGATTAAGTGTTTTTGTAAAATGAGGACTAGTAGCCATCTCTCCTGTTGTTGAATACATTTCTTTTTGTTGGAAAGTACAGATATTTTCATTGTACATTAGCTATGCTACTTAATGAAATGGACCTATCATTACAGCTCAAAACTATATATAAATTACATATTGTTATAGTTGCTATGGCAAGTAATTACCATTATTTAATGGTAACTTATGAAAACATTGAGTAGCAAGGCGAATGTAGTTGCTAAAATGCAAAATGCTATTTCTCTGTGGAGTATGCTTAATACCAGATCTAGATTATTGTTTTGTAATTACCTGGTTTCATGGCTGTTTGAATTGTGTATCTCTGAAACATTAACAGGTACACAAGCAGGCGGCTTGATTTTGGACACAGAATGTGCCTGTGGTCTTGGTTCTTGTACTTCTAATTTTAAGGATATTCCTCATTCATACTCCAACCTTATCATCTGCTGCTGTTAAGAAACTGTGCCATTAACTTCTCATTAATTAGTCCTAGACCACTTCAGGCTTGTCTAGCTGTGGCTCACCTCAGTAGGGTATTACCTTTTGATATCAAAAGGATTTGGATATAAATGACTTTCTAAATTACAGCCAAGAAGCTATTGATAGAAATGCTTGATGTTGGCTCACTCTTCTTGGGTGAATTTTCTATCATGCATGAACCTTTTGAGTTTGTTCATGGAAATCAGCAAACCTGCCTCTTTGCAGAAATTTTCTGGCTAAAAGGGAATCATTGTAGTTTACTCAGGAGAGGAGCAGGTCCAACCACGTGGGTAAGTGTAAGTAGAAACACTGCAAGCTCAATATATTCCAGAGGAAAAGATGGAAATAAATCTTAGGTGTATATTATACTGTCAGACCCAGTAGTAATTTTAAGATTAATTTACCTCCCCATTATTGATATGTGTCACATTTCCTCTGAGTTGAGTCAAACCCTGTTTATTTCTTGCTTTTTCTCTCCTTCCATCAAAACTTGAAAGGTGTCTAATATATAGAGAAGTCTGGAGCAGAGTGTTATTTAAATAATGGATTGATCCAGGGCTTCATATACAAGTAATGGTGTTGGGAATAATTGCAGATTTTGCACAGCTCTGACAAATGTATAGTGATTGAAATAAAGAAACAGTGTTTGTGTGTTGTGCACTGTTGTTCCTCCTTGACAATAGACTTAGTCATGGGATCTTGTTGTCTTAAAGCTTGGTCACTGTTGGTTTTATCAGGTAGTGTGTGATAAATGACTTTTTTTGTAACAGGCTGCTGTTTGTTCATATCTCAAATATCATAAGGGAAGAATGAAAACTGTATTTAGAAATATGGCCTCATCAATTAAATAGCTTAGATTTGGCAAGGATTAGATATTTACAGCATGTAAATAAAATTATTAATTACATAAGATATTGTTTACTAAGTTTCTTAATCCTCTTGCTTCAGGGTGTAAACTAATTAGTAGATAGTGCTGAAAAATTGCATCATTTTATGATATGAGTTCATGGATGAACAAAATGAAGCCTGCCATGTGATATGAATAGGCCAGCACAGACATCACTGGTTCTTGATGGGAGGTTGTACCTGCAGAATGCTGGGAGAAGTAATCCTGGAGAAATGAGGTGGGGATGGCAGCAGCCCTTCAGGAGAACTTGAAACATCTAATTCAACTTTCTTCAGAAATGAAATGGGTGATAATTAGATGTATACCTTAAACAGACCTCCCTCAGCAGAGACCACACCATGAGTGTTTTAAGCACAAGTGGTACATTCATCTTTCTGAAATGTCAGAATCTTTCTTAGGTGTTTTTTTATTTGGCAGAATAATGGCTCACAAGAACCTCATCCAACGGGGTGGTTAAATCAGGGCTGTCTCCATTTGTGGCAGGGCCATTCTCCTGTGGCCCAGGAGTGCTTGGCAGGCTGTGTGCTCCAGTGGGTAATGAGGGTTAGGAATGGGCAGCAGCTGGCAGAGGTCAGGTCCCTGTAATGATTCACCTTCTTCCTACAAGCCTATAAAAGAAAGAATTACCCACCATTTTAAGGATATATTTCTCACAGGCTGACTTTCCCACACAGAACCCTGCTTTTCTCTTAGCTGCTGTCAGGCCCTCCCTCTCTTGTCCATAGCCTGAAGGATTCACTGGCAGCTTGAGGAGAAGTCCAGGTTCATGACCCCAGTACACTCATCTTCTCTGTCCTGTTCCCAGAAGCTTGTGATGGAGCAAAGCTCTGTTCTTTCACTGGGCTGCACTGGGAGGCCACCAGAGAGCCTCTGTTCTTAGCTGTATTCCCAGAGCTTCACAAGGATCTCGTGGATGCAATGAGAGCAAAGAGAAAGATACAGCAGTGTTAAACTAATTAAAAATCTTATCTTTATAATTTCGTTTTTGTGGTTGAATTCACACCACCAGCAGGCTGTGTGTTTGTCTGTGTGTATGTGTTCCAAGTTAGTGTATATGTATTAATCCTGGAGAGGAAAACAAACATTGCAGAAACAAAACTACAAAGTTACTTTGTCTGCAAACAGAATAATATTGTAGTGGAAATAATAAAAACAAGGTAGGAATCAGCTTTTCCTTCCTTTATAGTCAAGGTCAGTGTGAAGAAGAACCGGGGGGGTTACTTCACGTCAGTATTTTCTTAAAACAGGACAGAATGAGAAACCTTGGGAGAACCAAAGCATTTTTTCTGCCCATACACAAGTAGAGGGACTTTAAGTATCATTTCTCTGCCTCTGTTTTTCTGATCCTGTAATACCAGGGAAACTCAGCAGACAGCCCCTGAAGGTTAATGACTGCTGCCTCTGCCTGGCTGCAGGACGGGTTGGGATCAACGCTCCAAACAGAAGCAGATTTCAGGATTTTGCAGCAGCTCAGGACTCAGGATAGGAGAGGAGGAGAGAGATCTCACTCCTGCCTTTCTCAGGCATTCTAAGACATCAAGCAGGTGGTGCAGTGTGCAGAATATGGTCCAATATATCCTTTGTGAATGACTTCATACTTGGCTAGTATTTGTGATGAGCATGAAGATTATGAGTACACTGTAAAGTAGCATAAAATTAGAGTAGTTTCCTATGATACATATGGTATATGTACATATGATACAGTGCAAAGTGAGAGTTGTTGGGCTTCGAAGGGATCACAGGGGTGATCTTGAAACAACTAGAGAGATGGCAGGTTGCATTTCCATTTTACAGCACTATTCTAGCTCCTTTTCTTCCTAGTCTGTCTCACTGATCTTTTTTCTGAAGTAGAAGATCATTAAAAATTATACTAAGTGAACCATTTTTCTAATTCTTTGTGTTGAAGTCACGGATTGATGATATTCTCGCTCATGTCTGAAACTTGCTCACCATTATTTTAATTTATTTTCCTAATTACCTTGTTGTTTTGTTAAATAATCAGTATAATAAGGCTTTGCAAGGCTTTCCAAATCAGTAAGAAGCAGAGAGTGGCGTATTTGATGTATGATTTTTGAAAGTTCCTGACCCAGGCTTTCAACAAATCTTAATTTTATAAATAGGCAGTGGATGAACACAGTCTTGAATTCAGAAGTGCACATTCATCTGTTTATGTAATTTGCTGTTAATTGGGATTGCCTGCTGTTGTCAATAGGCTGTTAGACCTTCAGCTCTTGAAATGTTGGCTTGGAATCTGTTGCTCTTCTCTCTTTCTGCCACTGCTTTGGACTGAGTCTTTCCTTTGGCAAATTGCTTATAGTCACTCTTTTGGTAAGAGTTTTCTGGCTGGCTAAAAATTTTTGGCGTGGTTGAGACCAATGAAGGAAGTAGTGGAAGAAAACTTGTAATTGCTATTTACTCTGATTCATGAACCCTCAAGTATAGGCTGCAGTTAAACCTCATCACATCTGCAGTCAGCAAATAAAATCCTAATGAGAAATTGAAAGTATTGCAGTGATCCCAAGCTTGGTATTCCCATGGAACTGTAAACTAATGCTGCTCTAATATCCAGAATCAAATACCAAGATGAGAAATTAGTAAAAGCATCTTAATTTAAGTTAGCACTTAAATGCCCGCTTTATTTTGGTTAACTAGATCCTGTAATTCCAGTTACTCATATGCCTTCAGTAAGCCCTTTATAAGTGCTTTATTTAGCTGTGGATGATGTTTTTTCCATCACCATTACATACTGGTCAAGCAGAAGAGTGTGGAATGTAGTGGTAAAACTGCAGCAGATTTTACAGTCTGTACTTACTGTAGGGAGGTAGGAGCTATTACCTTCATGTGTTACCAATATGAATTAGCTTCTGTTTGCTAATTAATACACTAATCTTTCAGTAATTCATTCCTCTTTTGCATGGCTTTTCATTTTTCAAGTGTTTTTGATTGGTGCAGCATCTTTGTAGGTTTTTCCAACTGTAATGCAGACTTCAAACTGGAAGGGGAGGGGGAAGCATGAATAACACGGGCAAGAGGAATTAAAAACAGTGTTGCAGTAATGCTAAATATGTTCTTCCCAGAAGGATGGGAATGAGATCTCACTCCAATCTATATAGAGGAGTCAAGAGAAAAAGCATTTCCATATTGTTCAGGACTTATGTAGCACTTTGTATTTGCAGGAGGCTGGACTAATGTTCCTTAATGGTTGTCTGTGGACCGCCGAGTGCCCACGTCCCCTTTGATTTATCCCCTGCACTGGAGTTCAGTAAAGACAAGGCAGCAGTGGGAAAAAAAAGTGTTATAAAGTGTGACAAAGCCAGTTTCCTCTGGAGAGTTCAGCTGCCATGATGCATATTTTACATCCTTCTCTGATGTAATGAGAGGTGTGAGTTCCTTCCTGATGTTACAGTTTGGAGCTGGCTCTACAGATTTAGACTTGCCTGGAGCCAGAAGATGTCCATCAATATGAAATGGTTTATTTTGGGTGAAGGGGCAACAAATCTTCTGCAACTGGCAAGAAGGGGTGGGTTTCACTCAACCCTGATTTGTGAAGACAGGAAGGGTTTAATGAGTACCCTGCTAATTTTGCAATGTACTGTGTAGGTTGGTATATATTCCGACTTAACAACATGGTGTAATGAAGTCAATCAAAAGTTACAGGAAACATTTCATGAATTCAGAATAAAATGGAAAATGATCTGGAAGTGTCTGCAGAGGTAAAATGAAATCCAATAAAAGCGTGCCTCTGCAGAAAGTTTAGATAAACTGAGAAATACTTAGGGAAGGAAATGATGACATAAAAGGATGAAACAGAAATGCTTCAGGGGAAAAAAAAAAGCCCAAATCTTTCAGTTTAGATAGGCAATTTGGTGTAAAGAGAGAGAAAATAATTTGAATTTTATTTTCTCCACTTAATCTTGCTGTATTTTTAAAGCAAGAGTCAAAGCTTCGGCCTGACACTGTATCTTTTCAGTTACAAATCTCTTCTGATTCCGGTGTCATCAAGTTGTTCTTTGCCAACCTTTGGGCTATTTCATTCAGCAAAGTCACTGATTAATTAAAAAAAATAAATAAACCTATCTATGGACCTCTGCCTATGAAGTGAATATTTAGATTAATTTAGAGAGAAGCTATGAAATGCCCCAGTTTGAGTAAATTAGCCAAGAAAGTAATGTTGTTGCTCTGTCTTGGATCTATCTAGTCTGTTCTGTGTGTTGAAGCATACATATGTTCTTTATTTCTGTAAAGCTGTTATAGACTGAGGGACAAATGTATATAGGCTGTAGAGTGTAGATGTAAAAACAGAGCTAGGAGATTGCTTTTTTAGGATTCTCTTATTTCTTTTTTTTTCAAGAGGTAAATAAATACAGTTTTTCAAAAGATCCCACAAGGACATCATTTGGGGAGAAGCAACTAAGGCAAAATGTTATTCCTTCTCAGAATGGGACATAACTAGCTCAAATTTCTTCAGCAGTGAAATTTTATTGTGATAATAGAGAAAGACTGCTTTGAAAAGCTCCTGTGCTGTAAGGTTATGTGGATCTGGCAGTGCTAAACTATGTACCTGGAAGACATTTATGTACATAAAGCCTGAAGAGAAATTCTTACTATGAATTGTATTTTTTTCTCACATTTCAGAATGGGCTGCAACATCCGTAACACAGCAAAACTCAAGTGAGGAGAAAGGGATGTCATGTTAATTTAACTAAATTCTAATTTCCAGGCCCTTTGTTTGGCTGGGGAATAGCACTGGCAGGATAGTGGCTGCTGGCAGAGAAGTTCATTTCTTTCCCAGAAGAAAAGAAATCAAAACAGCTTTGCACTGATCAGCTGGCACATGCTGCTGGATCAATGGTTGGCAATTTGCAGGGCTGTGCTGTAGATAAGGCTGTCACATTTTGGCAGTCTCATCACTACCAGTCAGCCACATAATAGCTGATAGGTCCCTTTCAGATAAAAATGAGGAGAAGATAGAAAACTGAAGAGAAAGGGGAGTGAAAGGGGGATAGAGGAGGAAGGGAAGATGAAAAATCAGTATTTTCAACCTCACTTTGTAGTTGTGCTCCTTTGGTCTCCAGTTCATTTAAGTGTATGTTAATATTGCTGTTAATTCTTGTAGCTTTCAACTGATAGGGGTGCTCAGTGTAATTCTTGGGGTTTGTGCTTTATCCTTCTGAAAATGAACAGAAGTTGGGTGAAAACTGGAGTGTCCCTGATCCCAACCCCCCCAAAACCATAGGTTCAAGAGTCTCTACCTGCCTCAAGATTTCAAAAATCTATCTGGTTTACATCTCAAGATTATTGTCTCACTTTCTTCACTGTAGATATGACATAGAGAGTGGTTATCTTGAAGAAAGAAAGTGGACTTTTGCCCAGATCCCCTCCTAGTGCATCATTTATTGCAGCTCAGCTCTAGATAGGTCTTGGGGTTTCTTTTAGCAAAGATTGTGTCCTGGGGAAGGCAACCTAATAAAGAAGTGAAAAGAACAGGAAAAAAGGTCAATTATTTTCAGATGTTTATGGTTTTAGGAAAAAATAGCAGCTTCCTCTGAATTCTGCTGCTTTTTATCTTTCTAGTGGTTCACTGGAGGTCATAAGGAAATCTATTAGTGACTGAATGACAGTGCAATGAAGAGAGGTGTGGGAATCATTACATTAATACTGATAAAGCTGCTAAATATGCTTAGGGAGATTTAGACATTTCCAGAAGCCTGAGAAAACACAGAGTAAAGGATTCATTAGTAAAAAGTGTCCTGACTATTTTTAATCATCTTGAATCTTGAGCTTCTGTTCGATATTCCTGACCATAGGGAGTATTCTCTAATTCCAGTGTCTAGTGCTCTGCAGCCTTCCAAAATCAGTTACACTCAGTGTAGGGAATAAGTAAATCTTTTACTTTTCCCTTTTTTTCAGATTTCACATTTTCAGGAGGAAAAATGTGTCTTTTATTTATAAAGAAAATCCAAAAGTCATTTTTTTCCCTGCAAAATCAATTTTCAGATGTTTTTATCAGAGTAATTTAATACCACTCATTTTGGAAATCTCCATACAAATTATTTTTGCTGTTTAGTCCTTCACTCTCGTGAACAGAGGAAAACAACTCTTTGATCCGTGGCAGAGAGGCTGATGAAACTGCATGTATCTGCAGTGAGGTAGAAGAACTCTCCCTAAAGTCCAAAAGGATTTGGGATGTAGTCAGCCAAGTCTTTCAGACTATTTTCCAACTTGATTTAGTCAATTCTTATGGTGCATTGCGCCACTTTGTTGTGACAATGTCAGAAATACTAAAAAAAAAACAGAAAAGGGGGGAAAAAAAAACCCCTTTCCTTATTGGCATTCTGGGGAATTAAAGAGCAGGAATGAGAACACCCTAGTGGCAGCTGACATGGATTGTTTATTTAATTCTTCCAATTTGTTCACCTTAATGAAACACCAAAAGATTTGAGTGAGCGGTAATTAACAAGAGAGAGCCTGTCTAATGAAACCAGGACAGGATGATATTTGTTTCAGGGATCAATAAAGGTGGTGAGTGAGGATCATACCAGCATCATTCAGGGAAACAAATCACCTCGTGCCAATCAATTGTCATGCTGCACATGCATGGATCTGTGTGAAGCATCTTAAATATTGCATCAGGAGAAAGACAGGAAAGGAAAAGTAAATGTGGAGGTATCTAGTACTTAATTTGTTGGTCTGTCAGGTACTATAATTATAGTTGTAGCATTCTTCTTGTGTGCCTTCAGTAGTCATTACTAAGCAAGTCTAGTGACATAATCTAATTAACGTATGCTTCTCTTAGAGCGCACTGAGTCCGTTGTCTGAGCTTTCTTTTTTATTCTAGCAGCACTTGCATGTTTGCAGGAAAATAACATAGACTGCATTCCCAGGGAAAAAAAAAAGAAAACTGAGTAGCTGATGAAAAAAAGCTCCTTCCCTGACAATCCTTTTGGCCCTCCAGAAACTGTAGTTGGATTCCCTGTTGCCACTAGTTGACTTAACAATTAATAATACAGCAATTAGCAGTGAGTGAGTTTCCAGATCTCGGTGCACAAGGCATGATTTTATTTCTGCAGTGAAGTTACTGGCAATAACAGAGTGAAAAGGAAACGGTGGTGGAAAAGTTGTGTCTCAAAACACAGTATTTTTGATTACAGGAAGAATGAGATTACTGCTAAAGGAAGGTAAATATGTGCTAAGGTAAATAGTGAGGCTAATGGGAAATTGTTTTGCTTCTAAAAAGCATAGATTTGAAATTCCACTCCTGAAAGAACAGAATTCAGAATATTTTTAACAGCAGGGAAAGATGCAGGTTATAGATAAATGTTTAAGAACTGGATGATCCTGCTGGCTGTAATTCAGAGTGGGATTGATGAAGAGAAAATAGTTGCCTTTCTCTAAACACTGTCTGAAAGTAATTCAGAGAGTCACAAAAAGGTTAGAGATTTTTTTTTTTTTTTTTTTCCCAAAAAAGAAGATCTAGACATAGTTCTTTGGAAAACAAAATACTCCACTTAAGCTGAGTCTTCAGGTTGAACAAAAGAGCAATCGCAGAGCCAAGGCACTGCTGAAACTGAAATAACCAACTTAAAATAGATAATGTAGACCTGAAGTGCAGAGAAGAGCGTGGAAAATGCAGGGAAATTATCAACAAGACTCATTCAAGTGGCTGGAAGAGGTTCAGAAGCTTTACCTGTTTGGTCCCTGTAGATGCAAAGATGAAGGACAATTTCAGTGAGTTGTTGGTGGATTTCCAGGAATTTTTATTCTAGAGTACTTGATTCTTTTTATTCTCATCTGGAAAACAGTTAGAAAATTAATGTCACAACTCTAATGTATCCTTTGTTAGGTATTCAGACAAACCCATTTGTATAATGGGAAGGCATTTCTAACACAAATTCAGAAATTTGAATGTACCTCTTATGGGCCTCCTCGAGTCCAGCTACAAGAGTCATGTTCAGCAATTGTATTTGCAACTGACTGGCATCAGTAACTGCCTGAACTCTAGTTCTGAAACTTCTCAAACCTCATGAAGTGGCAAATATCTGTGCCTGGCTTTCTGCCTGGGATGGCACAGAGTCCTCATCGAGGAACTGCCTTTGGAAAGTGGAGTTTGCACGGAATATTCAACCACCAGCAGCAACAAACAGGAGGGAATGCAGCAGGGAGACAGTAATTATGCTTTCTGTCAAAGGATCAAAGACAGGATGATCCACAAGTGGCAAAAGGTGGCGAGATTTATAGGCTAGAAGCTGCAAGAGATTAATGAGAGGAAATTGTTTTTAGCCATTATAAAGAATGGTTTTATGTGTCAGGATATTGCCCCATCAAATTATAGGAAGATACATGGCATTGCATGAGCAACTGGAGATTGCTTCAGTGGCTGCTAGAAACATTATTTCATCCATGTTTATATATAGATGGTGTTTCTAAAAATTTGTATGTGTGTGCATATATGTAGTTTGACATGGATAATTCCTGTCGTCACAGCAAGCAGGTGGGTTGTGGGGAGGGTATGAGACAAGAACATGTTGAGTTCACAGCCTTTCCTTTGTGTGGCAGGCGAAGTAAAAGGGGAGAAGGGAGAGACCTTACACAGTGAAACTGATTTAGCATTCATTAAAATCCTGGAATAGATTTCAAGTGTAACAATAAAACAGCATCTTTCCACATTGACCAATTTAGAAGCATCAAAATATTGCCAAGAAGAAGGACTGCTTGTGAGTATGTCAAAAATCTAGGTTTAATTAAAGTGAGGTGCAAGACATCACAGTCATCAACAATAAATTACTCTAGTTATTTAGGACCCAACCTCAACTCTTCTATGCTATTTACTAGTTTGTGCTGCTGTCAGTTAAACGTATCATTTGTTGGGAGTTCTTAGTATTCCCAAGTAAAACAATTGGGATACTTGAATTGTACATGGCATGACTGATAAAAAGTGTATTTATTTTTTTTTACAGTAGTCAGAATGTGAATCATGAGAAAGAAGTGCTGTTGACAGGAAGAAAATTGAAGTCTTTGAGGTGCAGTGCTGGCAAAAATTCAGAACAATAGACAGAGGTTTATGTTAGAAAAATTAACTGCAGGGACTTTTGTCCAAAATAGGCTGCAGCAAATTTATGTGTTTGATCATGACATCCATCAGAACGATCATCATCTTAAAGAGATAATTGTATGAAAGCAATGCTGGAGGGTTGTGGTAATAGAGGGCACCCATGGATAGAAGATACTCTGTGAGGTTGGATCCTGGTGCTCAAAGCTATCCGTCACTTGGGACAACTTCTAAAAGTCCTGTTGTGTGTAGGCTATAAATGAGTTACATTTTTGTAGCTGTTTTGCTTTCATCATGTTTATTTTAACACTATAAATCTGATAACGTCGTTACGCTGCTTCTGGAAGAGGAATTTTCCTCCTCCACATTTTACAGATAATACAGTTGGAAGGTTAATGGATGCTAAATTGCACAGATCCTGGTCTGCTTTTAAAACAGTGAGTTTGATTTAAAAACCACAACTTCTGAAGAATACATCTTATGATAAAGCTTTGCAAAGAATTAATTTTGTGCACACATGACCCTGCATGACTGACAGTCACCACTTCTCTATGGCCAAGGCTCTTCTTTCTCAACCAGTTATTCACACTGATCTACCATCGTGTGACTCCCATGTAGGTACTGACTCACTCTGCCTGAGGGAGCTCCAAACTGAATAGAACCATAGAACCATGGAGAAAAATCCCCATGTTGCCTTTCTGTTCCCATTAGGAGACTGCTCTGGTCTGTCTATTAAAGCACAGGTTTTTGTTTGTTACTGTTGAGGAAGTGTAGATGGGTTGCTAAGTGCACGTCTCCTTCTTCTGGTACTTTTCCCTATTCTTATTTTGATATTTTTCTGATGACTTAAATAATTTCTCTGAAATAACCAGTATGTCTAGAATATGTCTAGTGACATTTTCAGTATAGCTAAAAAGAAAACAGATGGAAGAAAACACATTTAATTTGCAAAGGAACAGTAAAGTAACTTGTTGTCCAGGTTCTTGTTTTCTGATTTCATGTCCAGTCATAATAAATAAAATATATGACTTATCAGTAGCAATGAGAAGGCTGAATTAAAGTACATTGTGTTTTAAATTGTATTTCACTTGTAAATTGGTCTGGAAATCTGTGCAAATTGGAAATACTCTATATGAAAGCGTGCATCAAAATTTTACATTCTGTGGAGGAGGTCAAGCTATTGGTTGACATGAGTTGAAATTGGGAAGATAACTCAGTTTTTCTTAAATACAAAGGTGCATTTCTACTACACATTCATGAAATCCACCCAAATTCACCTTGTTTTTTGATATTCCCTTCTTTCTTAATTTTCTACTGCATACCTGCTCGGCTATATTCATTACCCTGAATCAACGTACATAAATCAAGCATCCCAACTGATTTCATCCCTAATGTATCTCAGAACACTAATTATTAGCTGAAATTAGGGAATGCTACACATGAATAGGTATGCATTAATATACCACAGAGGAAGCACACTCTCAGTCCTGGCAGTTTAAGTTCTTGCAAGCTTCAGCTGAGAACTGTGATCAGAGCTGGTGTGTGTGTGTCTGGAAGGATTGCAGTGTCCTCAGCTCTGAAAAGAATCTCATTTGTTTGACACTTGTGGGTATGTCTGGATTTTTTCCTAAGGAAATCAGGTGTATGGGTATCTATCAAGTAGTTTGTTTTCAGATGCTGAAAGAACAAATTTTTATCTTCCACTCCCTGTAGTCCCTCTCTCTCTCTCTCATGTACTCCTCTTACCCTAAGAGTCTGTCCTTATTGCTGAGGACTTATGCTTGACATTTCAGCCACCTCTCGTCCTCAGTCTTATCATTTACGTTGGTGAAATGTGTTATTCACAACACTAGTAGTGTCTAAATATCTATTACGTATTTAAAGGCAGCATGAGGAAAAAAATTAGTTGTTTTTATATCGTATCAATATTCATTGCACTTGTAATTGCTGTCGCAGCTGTAAAGAGAAAAGAAGTGGGGAACCTATTAAACAGATAAAATATCAAGTATCTGGATTGTGAAAATGATTTAGCATCTAATCTAGTTCAATCTGTGCAGATGCTGCTAGAAGGGCTTAGGGCTATTTAATTCTCAAATTTTTGCAAGTAGTTACTGTTACATTTATTTATTTAGAGCAAGTTGGGTTCCTTCTATTTGAAGGATACAGGCAATTAAAAATGTGTTCGTTCTTTTCTATGTAAATAGGAAAGAACAAATGTCAGCACAAATTATGGTATCACACAAATGGGAGGATATGCCAGAGTGACTCTTTCCCTTTCTCCCTCATACTTTGAAACTGTTACTCACTGTTGTATGGACGGGGTATATGACAGGTAGAAGTGATGTCTACTCATTTAAGATAGGAAGATACAACTGGTGGGTCTCCAGGTGTTTGGTTTGATTTAGGTACATTTGTAGTTGTGTAAGAGAGAGAATAAACCCTGAGGAGAGCTGTAGAGCTGTGATGTATTGCACTACACAGGCAGCATTAGAGCCTCTGCCTGCTCGTGTAAAGAAAGACTTTTGTATTTTCAGTTATTGACTGCAACGCTAAGGAAGCTTTACATTGTCCAGTGGAAGTGGCTGAAAAATAATGTATGGAAAATCTATAGGAGAGACAAGAAAGCAGAGAACAATTAGCTTTATCACCAAAGACAAAGGCATTGTTATATACAGGCTGCTTTGATTCTCAGAGAACCTATTGATATTTCCCCTTGCGTTGAGCTGCTCTCAACATCTTCAGTGGAAGAGGCAAAATCAGTTCTCACTGGGAGGAGGTGGAACTTCATAATCCTTTTGTATTCTCTTGAACACCAGTATTTCCTGGAAGGAATGGATCTAAGTTCTCTGCCACTGGGATTATAGGATCTTTTTC
The DNA here is from genome assembly GCA_013401335.1 of Brachypteracias leptosomus. NCBI lineage: Eukaryota > Metazoa > Chordata > Aves > Coraciiformes > Brachypteraciidae > Brachypteracias > Brachypteracias leptosomus. The sequence continues at coordinate 75,635 of VYZX01020690.1, read as the reverse complement.
TTTAGCTTCAGTATGACCAGACTGAGCTCTGGGTTGAGTGGAAATACAAGAGTACTGACCTGAGTGTGTCTGGGGACAGGGGCACACAGGACTGGACAAAAAACCTCAACCCACAAACCACAACCCAGTCCCATTTTTAAGAAACATATAAGAAAATGGTACAGTGAAGACTGAGAAAATCACCCATTCCATTAAATCTATATTCATATTTCTTCTTATAGACTTTTATATCACTGAATGTGTAGGGGTTATGATGTAGTATTTTCAATATTTTAATAGAAATGAGTGATTAATACTTCACAAAGCATTAAAATTCACTAGTCACTTCATTAGCTCCTGAAAATTAGCTCTTTTCAGCAGAGCATATATACATTGTCCTGCTTTTCCTGCCTTCACTGTAGAATAATTATCTATAATATATACAGTGGTGAATGTACCCCTGAAGGCTTTTAACCATCAAAACACTAGTGCTTGAGTGGGCTGGAAGCACTGGCCTGAGTTCTGCCACTCTCATGATTCCTGAAGTCCTGAATCATTCCTTGTAGCTCAGATTTCATTGTTAAAATGAAAATGGATGTGAACAGAAAGAAGCTGTGGAAGAGATCACAGCTCATATTAGTCAATCTAAAGCTGTCTTTGTGAAGTGTTCCCTTGCAATCAAAACCTGTTTTTACTCACGTAAATAACAAAAGAAAAAAACCCCCAATGATCTTGATCTAAAAATTCCCCAGGTGTGTCTGCAGAGATGTTTGTAGTCATCTCTTATTTATATTCATTTGATGAGAGAAGGAAGTGGGATCAGGATATAGAGTTTGTCACTTAGTCTTTGATCAGCACCTCTATAGGAAATGTTGCTAAGACAGGAGAAATGTGCTCCCGGAGCCAGTCACAGGGTTTGTGTGTCCTGGGCACTGTCAAGCCATGGGAGGTGATGGTGTGAAGGGGAGGGAACATTAGGATTTAATGGGAAACTTCATTATGCACAGAAAATGCAAATCATGGAATAATCATGCAACTTGTAATACTGCACTCATCAGTAAAGACAGCATCTTGAATTTAGAGGAAAAGAATTGAGGGGACTGAGCATAGAGCTGGTTCAGTGGCATAGAAACGTGGCCAATGCTTCTGAGCAAAGGTGTACTTTTATTTCTCTTTAAATGCAAAATAACTATTGATTTCAGTGCTATTGCCCTGGATTCATGCAACTGCAGCAGAGGAGACACCTGTTTACCAGTTCAGTGCCTATTTACCTGTCCAGGATATTTTCATCTGCGTACCAACTACTAGTGCTAGTGATTATATGTCTGTTAAATTCCATAACTTGATTTTGCACCTTCCTAATCCTTACACTGCAAATGCTTTGGAGGAAAGATACATGCCTCTTTTCTTCTTAAATTAGTGATTCCTACCAAATGCCCGTACATGATGTTTTAATTACTTTTTTTTAACAAAGTTTACTTTTTTCTGTTTATGGTTTGCATCCACATACACCCTGTTACATGACCTACAATCCAGTGCATCTAAGAGAGGTACCTTTGCTACTGATGAATGAGCCTCTGGCACTAAGTTAGCCTTGCTGTCATTGAAGGCACGTATGTAAGTAGAAATTATCTGGAGAATTTGCCTTTCTGCACTGTAGGAATTGTGCAGCCCAGCTCCCCTCTGCTGCTGGGGTGCTGGGAATTGGGCAGCTGCAGCTTTGCAACAGCCCGAGAAGTTCTGTTTACAAACCTGCAAGTTGCTTTTGCATAATTTAGTGTGTTTACAAATGAGTTCAAACAAAGCAAACATCGCTTTTTAAATCCTGAGGTTGAACATTTTATTGTCACATAGCACAACAATAACATTAAAAGGAAAACACTTCTTTCCTTGAAGTGATTACGCAGCATTAGTTTATCCCAGTGCACTGGTTTGAGAATAGGCTCAACACTTGCTTAAGCCAGCAACGTGGGCACAGTTGTGATGTTACCCTGTGTATAAACAGTCACTGCAAGGCCAATTTTAGGCTGGTGTTTTTTCCCCGTGATGCTGGTGAGTGGGTGATCTGGAACCCGGGAGCAAAGGGGCACTGGTGTGAGAGACCCAGAGGCCAGGACTTCACCAGCACATCTCAGAGGCACTGCAGCTGTTAAAAGCAGCGTGTGTTTCATAATTTCAGTGTTCCTGCTGCTTCCCTGCTTCAGTCCGTTTTTCTATATTCTATTTTAGCTGGAGTCTCCCTAATTTCACAACTCCCCCGTGGTGTATAGGATTTTTTATAGCTGTAAGGATTGTGAGTTGTTGCCTTGGCAACACAGTTGTGCATGCAGCTGTTGTAACTATACTTGTTACTTTTGCTTTATCACAAAAGGTTTCAAAGCTTTGCTGTATTTGTCTGACATTTCTTGATTCTGTTACTCTTTTTAACAATCCGTTTGACAAAGTACCAGAGGAGGAAATAAAACCTCAACCTCACAATGTACAGTGTGCCCCTGAGTCCTGACTGAATCACCTGTTTCTCACCCTCAGAAGCCTCCAAACCCCAGTCAATCCCCTGCCTGCCTCTTTCGAAAAATACAGAAATATAAGAAATTCTGAAAAAACCCCAACTTTGGATATGCTGCCTGGACCTGCAGCTCCTCCAGGTTTGTGCATGGGACCAGAGAGCTGTAAGAAGATAAGTGTCTGCACCAGCATGGGCCTCTGCCAGGGCTTTCCCTCATTAGGATAGATCCAGCAGGAAGAGAAGAAGGTAGCAGATGATCCTTCAACGCTTCACCCGTGGTAGAGCACCTTTCCCATGAAAGCTGCTTTGCTCCCAGAGCAGCACTGATGTTCCTACTTGCTGCCTTTATTGTAAGAGTGCTTAATCCTTTCCTTTGGGCCTCCTGCTCAAGATCAGCTCCTTGAAGTAAAAGGTGTTTTATCCCTTTCAGTACTGAGCAGGGGGGTTGTTAGACCAGAGAGAAACCACATTGGATCCCCTTCCAGGGCACGTCTCCTTTGCTTGCCAGCTGCACACTACTGCCAAAGCTTGGAGATGGCTGAAATGTGTAGACAGTAGTAGCCTAGTTTTGAAAGTTGTATATGCTTGCTTTTTTTTATCCAAGGCTTCTAATTGCCAGCATATTTTCAATCCATATACCTGTCAACTACACCGGTTTAGCTGGCATTGCACTGCCTTTATACTGTCTTCTGGTTTTATAGCAATATAAAAAATGGTTCATTTTTTCTATGTCACTCCCTCGCTGAGCTTTCCCATTTCCCTTGTCTGCAACATAAGCCATAATAGTTGGAGAGGACAGGTGGGCATTATTTCTGCTATGCTTTCCAAAAGAGGAAAGGGCTTCTGCAGGAATGAATAGAAAAGCTGCTAACTTTGCTGCTAAAAGCTGCTAATGGACCTCTGTTCATTGTAGCACCTTGTGCTGTGCGTTGTTTGTAGTTAAAGATTTTGTAGGTGGCCTTCAATGTAAGGATTTGAGTCAAGTCAGCAACTAAAGTCACAGCCACAACTGCTTTAGGTGGCTGAATGAAGTTTGACTAGATTTGCTATGGAGAAAGGTAACCAAGAAGGCTCACTATAATATAATATAGAACAACTTTCTTTTTCAATTTAATTTTTTCAGGTGATTTGACATTAGTAAGTTATAGTCTGCATTTTTTTTTTAATTAGGAAAGCCACTAAAAAGCAAATCAAACCAGAAATATCTGAGCAAATAATATACAGATACAATATAGAGTGCTGAAGCAAAGGACAGATGTTTGTGCTTGCTTGTAAACAACCTTGATAAACTCAGTGAAAATTATGACAGCTCTTATCAAATTCATCTGATGAAAACACAAGTTAACTGTCAAATTCTAATCTAACTGCAAAAATTACTCAGTAACTCTGGAGGAACATGAAGGGAGGGGGAAGGATGGTGGACAGTACTGGAGTTTCCTGAGCTGTGGTTGAGAAGCAGAGAACATCCTGAGGGTGATCACAATCAAAGGCACTTTTTTTACCCCGTTCACTTTGATGGTTCACTCTTTGGAATAAGAGATGTTTTTGCAGACAAGTACGAGCCACGTCTTCAAGTCCCTTGATTACATTCATTAAGCTGACAGGGATGATGTAGGATCTGCTATTTTACCCCAGTTTCTCGCTGGATGGGGAGAGGATTTACAGAGCTTATCATGTTTTTGTCTGGGCATCTGCAACAAAGTGAATTTGTAAGCTCAGAATTAGGGCAATAATTTAAAGTAGATGATAGTATCTGTTTCAGAGCAGCATCACTGTAGTAGTTTCATAATATAATTAAATATTAAAATAAGTACAATCTAGATTGTTAGAATGTTGACAGCTAAACTAATTTGTATTTTTACTAATTTTATGACACTATCTGAAATACTTGCTTCTCCTGTTTGTGTTGAGTATAGAAAAGAAATTCTATTTGATTCTACAAAGTTCATATACCCCTAGATGCAATATTCTGGAAGCTAGATATTAATGGTCTGTGAGCATCTATAGTTTAAGCATTTGTAAACTTATTAAGAATTTATTGAGGTTGTGTCCTTGGTAGCTGATTGGAATGAGCTGTGAAAAGCATTGCACAATATGTTTTGTTGTATGCTGAGATTTTCTTCCTGTCAGCCCTTCCTGGGAGGACACTCTGACATAATAACCTTTACAACAGTACTTTCTAAAGCCTGAACTCTGGGACCTTAATATATTTCAGGCTTGCATGTTTTTTTTCTTGACTTGAAGGATCCTTTGGATGGGGAAGAGATTTTCAGTTGCAAACCACTGTATGTGTAATAATCCAAACACATGCTATGCTGCATTAGCAAGAGCACAGACAATAGAAAAGAGTAAAGAAAAGATGGAGACACTGTGAGCGTGGTCAAACACCACAAGCAAATTCCCAGAAATACTCTGGAATCTTCATTCTTAGAGACTTTCACAACCCAGCTAGATATGGCTCAGGGTAACATCTAGGTGGACATACTTTGGTTGGACTACGTGAGCTCCAGAGGTTACTTTGAACCAAATTCATTCTTTCCTTCTGATTTTCTTTTTTTTTCATCCCATCAACCTTGTAGAAAACACATTCATCATCTATAAAAGCAGTTCAGGAAAAAAAAAGAAGAGACTTTTTATCTGAGGATTTGTTTTACTGTTTGTTCAAGCACAGGAGCTTGTACAAATCAGCAGATCCTTGCCATTGTGGAAAAAAGCAATGGGTAAGATGAGAGACAAAAGCAGAAAGCCCCAGACGAAGGTTGTTCAGATCTCAGAACTCTCTCAGGGCATCTGAAGAAATAAACTGTCTTAAGTTATCCTCCCAGGAATGGGGTGGCAGTGGAAAAGAATGCTGCGTTTGCTACAGATGATGGCTTCTTAATCTATGCACTTTGTATTTCCTCAGCTGCCTTCCCTACCATATTTCAGCTGTCGAACTCCAAAGAGCTAACAGCTTTGCAGATGAAGTTCTGCTTCCCCATTGCTGCCTGCAATTGCTTCTGACAGTCTGTGTTTGCCTGTCGCAGAGATTCACCCAGATTCATCTCCATCTTGGCACCGAGGATTTGCAGCAGGCTATTAAAAGTACAAGGAGGCAGTGAGTGACTGCCTGGCAATATCCTGAAGGCACTTTGGGTCTTGAGAACCTTTAGGGACTTTATGGACTGGCTTGTGCAGATAAGAAGATACCTTTGGCAGCTACTGCTAGAGCCTTGCAAATTGAAACAAAATTCAGGAGGGTTACTTACTGCTTTGCTCCTGGTTGTACTAAGTGGAAGAAAACCTCTGTAATAGGAAATGGTTAGATACCACCACTCCTGAAAATAACCATAGAGAATTAGTGCATGCTGAAGTGTCACTGTTCATACCACTGGGATCACAATATTTTTTCAAAAGATACCAAACAACAAACAAGACGTTTTTGTTAATACCTTGAAGTTTGTGTTGTAAACCTAGAGATGGATGTCAAAGTGAGGAGTGGCAGGAGCAGCTTGTAGCTATCAAGCCAAGTATCGTTTTTCCAGCTCCTTATCTTAGGAAGTGTCTTTTCTTGTTAGTAGATGTTATCTTTTGATGTCACAACATGTGTCACTACTACTTGTCACATCACCACCCTTCTGATGGCTGGAGAAGTTAAAAGGGAAAGGACAGTATTATGAAGACTTACCTGCTCTTAAAATGATCCCATGATGATAATTTCTGCCCTTATAGTTTAGTAATAATGTATGTAACTATTCTGTCTTCTCAGAACAGCTTTATTGATGCTGTAAGGCATTCTTCAATGCTTTGCTTGTGAAGAGAAACTCCTATGGTTGGTGTGCTGCATGTGTGAGAAAGAAGTAGTGAGTTCTTTCTTCCAAACAGCAGAAAAGACACATGCTAAAATTCTGTGTAATTCTAAATCACGGCTTGGAGTCTCCCAGTTCTACTGTACTGGACTGTTCTGACACGTGGTAAGGACACAGAGCACTGACAATGGGCTGTTACACAGGCAAAAGGTTAATTTGACTGGTCTTGAAAGTACTAACACGTGGCAGATCCATTCTGCAGTCAAAGGAAAGGGAAATCACTTGTTATTCCTGAAGCACGTATTATTTCCAAAATAAGCAGCATTTTTCACAGAAATAGAAACAAGATGGTTGCTTTAAGGTGCTGAATCTCTGAGAAGGGAAGCATGGAGATGGAGCAGAATAAAACTGTTGCCTGTTGTTAGCTGCTATGCCTACAGATATAAGAACCAGCCATTGACCAAAGCCAGGCTTTGATGGAAAGGCTTGCTTTAAAATACTGATAAATGAGTTACTGAGGAGCCGAATGGTAAAAAGTGATTGTTATTTAATAACCCAGATTAAGCATAAATATCCAAAAGAGAAATAAGAATCTATTAGTGCTTATGTTTGTTCTCCTATAAAGCTACATGAGAAAAACTGTAGGAAGCTGAAAGAGTTTAGCAGCTCCCTCTCACCATAGCTGGGCTTCTTGTCACAAGTGTACACAGTGATCAGATGGTGACCCACTATCCAATTCATCATTTGACATGCAAGCAAAGAACTGGAGAGGATAATGGTATCCTAGTCATTCTCTTTAAGATAATCAGATTTCTGGAGCTCACTGCTGCTGTATTTTTTGTATTCTTGAAGTGATGTTTGCCATTACCATGGAGTATACTTTGCAGCTAGAAAGAGACAAAAACATCAGGATTTTTAAAGCTTGATGAAGCTTTTTCTATTTCAACAGATATTTTCTTTCATACCATGCCAACAAGCTGATTGGTCCACTGAAGGTATGTGTGTGTGTATCTACAGGTATGTCTATGCATACTGCATATAAATATACATTAAAAAAAAAAGACTAAGAATTCACTCACAGCAGTAGCTATGCCACAGGTGAAAGGGTGAATTTCTAGGGCCATTGAACACTGTAAATGTGTTCATTGTATCAGTGCTTCAGAAATACCCATTCTAAATGACTTCGTGTTGATCCACTGTGAAAATTCATTGTGCTCAATTGCCCTCAAAATTTCTCATTTCTCATCTGTGATGTTGCAGTCTGCTGAGTGCACACTGGCCTGCTGTACAGAGCGTGTGAGCACCCTGCCTCAGAGTGCCTTAAAATACTCTATATTGCCTGCAAGGCTTCTCTGTCTTACTTAATAACTGAAGAGATCTGTGTCTAGGGCTTCTGAGACTTCCAAAGATGGGAGCAAACTTCATGGAGTTAGTTTACGTTGAGGCACGCACACACACAACCCAACAGAGTCCTGTGTATGTCACATATCCTATGAATCTAACACAGGAATGGGGAAAATGGAACTTGGGCTTTAATTTTTAATCATACCTTTGATTCAGAGAAATCAAAACCACTCTAACATCATTTCAATTCTATTCAATTTAGAAGGAAAAGAAATTACCAGTGGCATAAATAACTTTCTTTTGACCTGTAAGGCAAGAAGCTGAGTCATAAAATGATTGGGAGTATTTGACATCTGATTGGAAACAAGATTTATTGATTTGGGGTTTTTTTCCATTTTAGAAAGGAGTATTTGTACCAGAATTTTAGTATGGTGTTTATGTCCTTTAATTTACTGTGTGGTCTGACTTCTTCTAAAAGTCTGTGCATATCAGCCTTTTAAGCCTGTTTTGGAATAAAGGATAGGTGACATTTAAAGACCTCTCCAGAATATGTTTAGAGCTGTCTCAGTTGGTCCTTGCTGTGTTACAATACATTGGTTATTGCCTGTGGATGCTCTCAAGCATTAGAATAATGATATCATTATAAAGCCTGATGGGATTGACAGAAGCACTGGCCGAGGAAGGTGCATGTAGGAAAATGAGAACTTTGCATTCAAATTAGATGTGGCAGAAAGTGTGTTGAGGAGTCCAAAGTTGCAAATTTAGAAGAAATGTTATGGTTTTATGCTTGTAAGTTTAGAAGACAAAATTTTGCTGTAATTTAGACAAGTTGGATGCTTTGTCTTAAAAAAATTGGGGCAGGAGATACTTAATCAAAGACGACGACGTTGATTTTTCTTCCAGTTGATAGGATCTTATAATTATGTCCTTGTACTAACATCTTGCTGGAGCAATGGCTCATTTCTAAGTTGCTGTAGCAGGGTGATACCTCCTCAAGCACCACACAGGCCACTGCTCCAGGAATGATCCAGGCTTATGTTAATAAGATTCAACTGGACAAAGCCAAGGTCAGACTCTGCCTCACTCAAAGTCTTGAATACATGAACTCCCTAGTAACTGCTTAATTCCTGTTTTACTACAAATTCAAAACCATGTATTTTTTGCAGTTCATGGGGTTTTAATCTTTAAAACCTAGGAAAAAAAATATAAATTAATTCAATTGTTTGTTTATTTGTTAGGGGTTTTTTTCTGTTCCTAACAGACCATTTGCCTTGCATCCCCACTCTGCTCTGGTTTTTGTTTTTCAGCTAGATTATTTGAAAACAAGTGAAAGCTGTCTTCTAGAGATATGAATATCAGTGATGATTTTAAACAGAAAAACAGTATTTGCAAGCACATTGCATTTCTAGACTTGGATGTCGAGTGTATAAACAAACACATAAAGCACTTTCATGTCTCTGTGTCTGTACATTCATCTGTGGCATCTAGTGATAATACTCTGGGTGGCAAAGAAGTACTAATTCAAATAAATGATAATATAAACAATCATAATTCATCTGTTCTTTGGGTTTAAGAAAAGACCTACTATTCTAAACCAGAAAATATCATGTGATGTGATTTGATATCATAGTTCTTGGGAGCAAAAGGGAAATCTCCCTCATGTTAGTGCCACTTTTGTGGTATTTAAATGCATGAAATGAATAGAGCCATTCTTATAGCAGAAATAAAACATCAGAGAAATATTCTTCTGGCTAGGGTCTGGCAGCTGGGTTTTGTCTAAATTATTTGCTGACTTCAGTCATCCATTTCTGGAAGAAGAAACAAAAAGGTGCTGCATCACATAGTCTCTGAGGGTCTCTCCAGAGCAGGGAAAGGCCAGCTCGAGTCTGTTGTCTAGACTCAACCGTTCAATACTCATCATTTTATTCTTTGTATTCTTATGCCTCAAATTCTAAAATGAGGAAAGATAATAGGAATAGTTGCATGAGAGTGGTATCTGGCAAATATGACCCATTCTGGAGAAAAGGAGTTTAATCTTGTTAAAAAGCTTTCATTTTCTTTTACTTAGTTTTACTGCAGGTCTTCAGCACTTCACTGCTGGTTTTGTGGCATTTCCAAAACCATATACTTTTCCCAGTTAAAGATTATATTTATGTAGTCTGTAAATTTACACTCTACACAGTCACAACTGCATCTTTTGTTTCAATAACTTGCAGTTACATTGCAGTTCCATTCTGTTTCCTAATTAAATCGCTTTCAGCCCAAGTAAGTACAGGAAATCTCTGCTGCGATGTGTGGCTCTGCTGACAAAGTGAAGGGTAACCCAATTCTCAGCCATGCAACTTTTTAATTAGTTGCTACACATCTGAGGATTAGGTTTGTTGGGATGTCTTGCAGAAAATAACATTAATATGCAATTTCGTTAAGGACTTTCCATAAACGAGCAGAAATAATAAAGCTATTAAACAAATGTCTCTGATGACATGTCTCTGTGTGCATTGCAACTTTTCTATACCAGTTCCAAATGCAGAGAGCTGAGAAGGGCTTATCTCTCAGTGTTCTAGCTGATTCTTGAAGGTATTTGCCATTAGGAGCTAATATGCATTTGAATTTGCTGAATGTATTTTCTAGGGTCTGCAAAAGCCAGGTGGAAAATAATGCTTTGTTACGAGCTCTATTATCAGCCTCTCAAAGTACATTATTTCATTTTCTTTTTGTCTAGGTCTCGGAATATTCTGCATCTGAACAAGATAGCTTTTTTTTGCCAAGTTTGAAATTATTATTTTAGAGATGAAGGGTTTGTTAAATGATGCCCTTATCTGGAATATTTTTAAATGAATTGATATGTGAAGAGTAGTTTTGTGAAATATTCTGGATGAGGCTCTACAGCTCTGAGTTAAATTACTGGTATTCAAAAACATCTCATCTAAAGTAAACTTGGAAATTATTTTAGGGTTATATTATCATTTGAAAAATTCAGAATTTCAGTGAAAGAGAACTGGTGTAGAAATGAATTCTTCTTTCCTGTATCCCTTGGAAAATAAGCTCTGCTATTTAAGTCCTGGCAAGATGGCGTTGATTTTGCATGGAGACTTTTGGCTGGTTTTATGATGGCATAAATTCACTTTATGTTATAGCTTGCTAATACATACAGTGCTATAAATTGAAAACATTCTTTCACAGCTTTTGAGAGCTATTGAGATGTCAATGATGATGTAATTTATCTCAAAATACTATTTACATTGTATTAAGATTCCTGTAGGGACAGGTTGCATTTACATCAAAGAGCCATTTAGCTCCTACCCAATATATACTTATTTTATTTGTATATTCCATGCATTTGCAAGTGTGTACGTGGAGTTCATTTCACTGTCTGTTTTTTGCCAAGAAATTCCAAAAACATTTTAGATCATGCTAGAAGTAGAGGCTGTTAAGAAACCTTGCACCCAACAGGAGTGCTGAAAACTTTGGGTGTTGATTTGTGAGGAGCTCTGCAGTAAACCATGACAGCAGATTTGGGTACCTACCATCCTGTGGGGGGATGGCTGTGGTGGGATCCAGGCACACCTGAAACATCTCTTCAAACCTAACTGGGTGAAGAAAAGAGAAGCTGCTTCCTTTAACCCTCTGGCTGGTGAGCAGAGAGGTGCCGGGGTTGTGGAGCAGCATCCTCCAGGAGAGGCTTTGGGCAGGCTGCTAAGGAGAGTAGTTTCCCTGCTTGTCCCAGTTCAATTTGCTGCCAATTTGATTTAAACCTCTAATAGTGAGTTAAATGTGCTGAAGTGCTGCAGATGGTGTTTGTCTGGAAATTTCATCTTCTCCTATATTGCAGAGGGTGACCAGCTCCTCAGAAGGCGAGTGGGACCATGAGCATCCTACTGACTCTGCTGCTCTTCCCTTTGCTCTTTGCTCCGAGCTAAAGTTCAGGGCTTGAACTCTTGTGGGGAAATGAGGAATATTCCATATTGTGCCTGCCAGAAGTAGGTAGTGGAAGAATATTTCAAAGGGAGTTTTCTTGTGAGTTTTCCTAGCTTTGAAGGTGCAGTTTGCTTTGTAATTTGCCTAAATTTGGAGGAAATCTGGATTCCTTCTTCAGCGTAGTCTATCAGAGGCTTATCTGTCTTTAGGGGTTTTATTTTTGTTTATTTGTTTTTCCCCTAAAACAACTTCTGGAATGTGATTCAGTTATAAATCAATATTTAGGCTGTATTCTTGGTTTGTGGGTTGAGTTTTATACAGTAAGGCACATGCACATGGGCTACTTCTGTGTAGACTAACTCCTCATGTATTTTTATGCTTTCTCTAAATTACTGAACTTTACAAAGTTTACAGAAACAACTGACAATATTTTTACTAAATTTTGTGGATTAACCCCTGGTAGGCTGCTAAGCCAGACCCAGTACAGTGAGGTTTATTTCTCAGGATCTATATGTTTTTGTAACCAATGTAGAACAAACCTGAGAGGAGTAACATTAACCCATAGATGCAAAATTGCTTCTGCTCCTTTTTAAGGGCCTGAACTGTCATTCCTCTTTTTCACCATCATTTCACCACCCTGTTGCTGATGAAAAACAGAGCACTGATTTTGTTCTGTGCTTTCTTCCCTGAGTGGTGGCCAGTAGATGCCACACTCCACTTTATAGGCCAGGGCAAAAGTCACCTAAAGGATATAATTTCTTGCTGTAACAAAGATGTAATTATTTACATAGCATGTTTTCTCACCACGTCCTGCTGTCCTGCACACTAAGGATGCTGGTGTGAGTGTCTAACCCACTGAAGAGCAGCAGTTAGTGCTGGCTGAGGCACCGCTCGCTGTCAGCAGCAGGACCCAGCCAGTGCCTCCCGTTCACTGTCAGCAGCAGGACCCAGCCAGTGCCTCCCCAGCCTCTGCAGGGAGCTCCTTAAGCTCCACGGTGGTTGTTACTATTAATTTAAGATGGCATTGCACCCAGGACTGGCCCAAAGTCCAGGATGCAGTTTAGGGAGAAGCAGGAAAATGATGGAATTCTTTCCTTTTTTGGTAGAGGTTTTCTCCCAGCTCTGAATTTCCAGTTGAGGATTAAATGCAAAGTAGCTCTATAGGAACAGATCTGTAGTTAACTTTCACTCCTTAAATTAGAATGCCATAAACTGCAGTTCTAGGTGGCACTACTTTTGCATTTCCTAAATGCCTTGTGAATTAGTTGGCCTTTCCCAGGAGCAAGGGGGTTGATGCCTTTCATTAAGGGTTGGGAGCCAGACACGCTCCCTTCCTTCCTTCCCACCTTTCATTCTGTAACACAAGTGATAATTGCAAGAGATAGAAGGCTAAGGCAGAGCAAATACATCCTTCTGTCCATGTTGAGAGGATGGGATTCCTAATGCAACTGCTACTTAGTACAAACATGGGGATAGGTGAAGAAATCTTTCTCTAAAAGAATTCTTGTGCTACTAAGGTGGTTATCACTTAGCCATGACAATGTGATCAATTCTCAACCACTTTAATGGGACTTTCTCTCTCAGAGATAGAAATTATATATTCAGGTACCCAGGAGGGACCTATTCACACATTGATCTATTGAGTTCTCAGGAGAAATTAAATAAATAATAAATTGTACCAACATGATAAATTTGGAGGAAGCCTTTAATCAATTATTAATTGATTATTCACATGAGCACAACGCTTGTAAAGATCAAAACCTAATTTTGACAACATATGCAAACTTTTCCTTTTGAATTTAATAATATATTCTCAATCTGTTGTTCATTAAGGTGAACATCTGTGAATTCATTAATTTTTCTCCAAGCTTGCTGCACCATGAACTTCATTTCTTTAACAAATTTTCCAAAGAATAATCCTATTACAAGCTTAGTTTATAATACATACAATGACAGCTTCGTTAGCATACTTATCTTTTTTTTGTCTAATAAGTCTGCAGCAAAATCTATTCCAGGATGGTCAGAGCAGGGAGAGTGGATAAATCTGGTTGAGGGATCTGGCTGCAGAGTTTGAGATCTCGTTATCTGGGCTCATAAAAATATGACATCGAAAGTTTCCCAAAATATGGTGATTTTTAGCTGTAAATTGTCACTTGCAAGTAGCAGAAAATAGGGATTTTATCCAGCTTGGTGTTTGCCTTATTTTCTTATCCAAACTGGAGTTTCAAAATAATACAATTTTCAAAGCATACCAGGAAGGAGAAAGATTAATAAGTTAATGATTCCACCTGCAAGCATTGATTTTTTGTCTTTAAATGGAAATATGTGAGTAAAACTGTACTCAGAGATAATACCTAGAGGTGTTTCTTTAGACACTTTCCAGACAACACACTCTTCCCTCTTACACAGTACAATTGTAGCTGAAACCTGCCTGTCTGACCCTTTCAGGCATCTATCTCTAGAGTGCTGCCTCTTCTTTCTTTGACACTTTTTCATAAAGTTAATGGTAAATGAAATACTGCTGTTTCAGAGGAGATGAGTTACACGCTGTATTCATCTGACCAGTCTACATTAGGAGCACTGAGCAGAATTTGCAGCTGCACAAGATTGTCACTGTGTTCCTGTGTTTAATGGAATAATTTAGGTATAGAGACAGAACGAAGTCTACACTAAAATGAGTACAAGCACTTTTAAGTAGAAAACCTGTAGCTAATTTTCAATCCTGTAATTGAATTTGCAGGATAGTGCATAAATAAGGCTAGGCTTTTTTCGAAGTTGGATGCTTTCCACTGCATAATGATGTTTTACTGCCTTGTAATGCATTCCCATGTATTTCCCCCCATACTGTGCAATTACCTCTCAGTGCTGCATGCCTGGAAACTTCACCTATGCAGTGTTGCATCAGGGAAGCTTCATAAGTAGGTGCAGGTTGACTGTTGGCATATAATTGAGAGCCTGCTTAGATAGGAGTTGTTAATTTGTAATTGGCTGTAGCATGCCCAGCCACTGGTGCATGGTCCCTGCTGGGTTGGGGTGCAAAACTCTCTCCTTAAAGGCTTTTGGATCATCTTTGTGTTTTGCTCTCCCTAAAAGTCAGAGCAACTCTTAAGAGAGTTTTCCTGAAGAGAAATTCCGACTGAATAGGATTAAGTTGTGTTAAGAAATGTGTAACATCCTTTATATCTTCTTCTGACTTTATTAAGTTGCTTACACTTAGTAATTAATCAGAGGATTTTGCAAGTTGCTGAGTAAAATGGTGTTAAAAAGCTGCTGTAATGACATCAGCTTAAACAGTCCTGTCCTTGAACTCAATCCTACCTCACAGGTCTGTGTCAGATTATGTCCATTTGAGATGCAATATTACAGAGTCCTGAGTTCTCTCAACCTTTTTTAAAGTCAATGGAAGCCAAGGCCACCTGGGTAGACACAGAGGACATCAAGCTCATTGCGAGATTGAATCTTCACTGTAACTTATGCTCTTAACATTTTAGATAATCCATTGATCTCTTTTGAACAGGTAATATCTGTAATTATACCACATTTCTACATCATCCAAAGTCAATTAAAAGGCACCTATTATAGCTATATTTTAATCAAGACTCGCTGGGAAATGGAAGTAGAGAATTCTGCTTTTCTTAATAGTACCATTTGCACAAAGAAAAGCTGACTGGAAAAATCAAATGAATTATCTGTTCTTCATACATCCTTTATATGTCCACTTTCTGCCTAAAATGAATTTAAATTACCTCTATCCTGAAGAAGAAGGTATTTCAAAATAATGAGAAGTAGATGATTCTTTCCAGAGCATTCACATGGAGAATTCAAGTATAATTCATTAAACTTTCCTCTCTAAATAAGAACTCAGCAAAATATAGGGTGTCATTGAGAGGCAGTAAGTAGACAACTAGGTTTAATATCTTCCAGCCCAATCTACTTACAAGACTTAAATTGGAGAGGATACATTTCACTATAAAATAGGATATGGAAAAAACAAACTCTAGTATACAGAATTGCAGAATGGGCCTGAATCCACTATTCTTTTTTTTTTCTCACTCTTCCAGTCTGAAAACTATGCTCAGATGTAAAACCACTCTGTGCATGGCTATTTCTCAACTCTTCAATGTTAACATGACTGTGTTGTACTATGCTGCTAAATTTTGAAGGGTTTCAGACCACTGTTGAGAAGCATTTGCTACTTTTCATCGTGTTCTGAAGTGAAAAATCAGTATCTTATGGATGAAATCACCTCCAAAACATGATCTCATGCCCTTCTTCAAAGGAAATATTTTTTTGCATGCATATCAATGATTGTCATGACAGTTAAATTGATTTTGAAAGCCTAAATAAATAATTAAAAGGCAAATCTACAATTCATCTAAGGTGTTGTCATTTATATTCTGTACTTCTGTGGAGGGTAAGCCTCAAGAGTGGATGGAATTGGGAAAGGAAAGGCTGATTTGCTATTTACCACACGTTAAGAATGGGGGGAAAAAGACACTGCATTGGCAATGAATCTATTGGTCCTGTGACAGATTTGAGATTAAGTTCTTACACTTCCATGACATTTTGAAGTAGACCATTTTTGTTGAGGAAAAGAGAGAGGAAAAGGAAAGGTCATGTCTCTCTTATCAGGCAGTCATAGTCTCCTGTAAAATAGAAATGTCTGTTTAATGTCAGTGAGCAGCCCAGATGGAGATTCATGTTGGAGCAAAACATCTATACTTTATCTTATACCTCAAAGTTTAGAGTACTTAAACCCAGTGATAACAGAATCCTGAGTCATTCTTAGATGAGATTCCTCTACCCTTGCACCATGATTCTCTGTTCATGCACTGTCCACCTTTTCCCTCTTCTCCTCCAAAATTCCACCTCTCTGCATTCCTGACAAGAATCCTTGTATTTGGTATCTAACATCAGGAGAGACTGAGAGCTCAGACTCATGTTCCTACATTAAGATATTGTATGATTTTTGCTCAGAGGGGATTTTGGAGTCCTTTTTCCTTCCTGGCTGAGTGTCCAGCCAGAGAAGCCAAGGAAATCATTGACCAAAGTGATTAAGAGGAGCAGTGCTACAGTGGTGGTATGAGGCACAAAGGATGGGATGGTAAATAAAAAGCATGGTACCTACATAAAGTTTGACTTCTTAATCCCTTTGAGCTCTATATAAGGAGCAGCTTCATTTCTTTACTACCTTTTATTTTATTCCATCTTTTGTCTCCATCTTACAAATTTATTTCTAGCATGTGTATATTTCCCTAAATGATTTATTCCAAAGAATCATTGATTTAAAGCTTTCCTTTACTGATAAAATAAGATTCTGTTCTTTTTTTGAACATTTACAGGCTATATAAAAATAGAAAAAAAATATTGTTGGCAGTCATGATAGTTTAATTATAGTAATAAGAGCAATAGCTTTTACTTTATTACTCTGTGGAGTTATGCTTCTAGAACTATTACTTTTCCCCACCTTAAAATAAAAAGGATTTAAGTGCAGTCTACCTTGAGGTTAAATGTGTGTATGTGCATTTCAATGGTTTGTACACATGGAGGCTTGGCATAAAGCTGGGTAAAATTAGGCCACTTTTAAATTAATATGCTTGAAGGAAGTTTTGATATTACCAAACCCCAAAATCATTTTAGTAGACGAGTGTATTTTGTGTGTGTCTCTGTGCACGTGTGGTGTTTTTTAATTAGCTATATATCTTTTTCTCACTGTACCCTTCTACAAAAGGAGTACCCTTCAAAGAAAGATACACTTTTTAATAGCTAATACTTCCACCTTATTTCTGGCAATAACTGGTGAATATTACTTAATAAGTAATGATTGAAATAACTCTTTCACAGAAATCACCTATTAAGGAATTTCACAAGTGATGGCAAATTATATTGCCTTGCATATTCATGCAGTTTGATTTAATACAATATTTAATGTAAAATATGACATTAATTGCTTATAAATAGTTTCTTATACTCTAGGTGCAATTCTTAAAAATCCTGTACTATCAGAAATAATGACCTGGCAATGCTCTTTAATCAGTCAATGTCTTTGTTAGTGTTAGTTATGTTGGCAAAGCAATAACCCTTTGAAAATCAGGAAGTTTGGGTTATTTAGTCAAGCGGAGGACTTAATTACAGGGCTGATACTATAAAGCAAGTGAGGTCAATGTTTTGGCTGCTGAGATTCTAGGAAAAATAAACACAAGTAATTAGTTTTTGTTACAGGTTACTCTCTTCATTTTTTTTCTTCCCCTGCCTCTTTCTCCTACATTCCTCTCTCCCTTTTTATTATATCTTTTATATAAGATATTTTCTTATATCTTTTTTTATCTTATTTTTTTTTATCTTACATCTTTTTTTTCTTATATCTTCTTTTCTCCAGTACCTTCAAGTCTCTACGTCCTCCACCTTTTCCCTATGGTAATTTTTTTTTTTCCTTTCTTTTTCAGTCCCTTCCCTCTACCTTCTGCACTTGGATTTCATTTTTCATCCTCAAAACATTATTGTCCCTGATTTCTCATACATTCTCATAACCCCTTGGAGAGTTTTTTGGATAGGAGCAGAGGCCATGCATCAACTGGCAATGCTCAGAAGCCACAAAGCACAACGGTTGTGTCTGTTGAGCACAGGTTACAGCAGCAAAGTCAATTATGGACAGACAGGGTTTTGTCCTACATCTCAGGAGTTACCTTTGGGCAGGGCCATGTCAACCTTCTTCTCCCTATTATTCTGGAATTTTGCTTTGTTTCCATACATTCTCATTAGGAGCAACGAGTTGTTCATATATGGTGTGATTTGCTGTCACTAGTATTATTTTACATTCCTTTCCAGATCAAAACATGTAAATGTCTCTGGGTCTCTTGGGACGCTTTAATCTTATAAAGTAGGTTTTATTGAAGACTTGTTGGGTTTTGACATTCGTGATAAGTTTGATAATTACATTAATAATTATTCTTTCATGTTTGCTATTTACCATCAACAAAGCATCTGGCTCTGAAGCTCAAGGAGAAATCAAAATATTAGTAGAGTCACAGCTATAACAGCTGTTATCAACAAATAGGGTTTCCATTGGAGAGAAACAGTTGAGTTTGAAGGGGAAGGAGGGTTCTGGACACCTCTCTGCTGTCTCACTGCTGCACTGGACCAGTTAAACCAGGTGTGTCTCAGCTGTGGCAGGTGAGGTACCTGTGATGAGCATGGTCAGATCCCCCGTTATCCTCAGCAACTAAGTTACTTTCATAAACTAATCAATTTCTGCCCTAAATCCCTTGAGCAACCATTAAATACCTGGGAGCTTAGTGTGTCTATGTTTTCAATTTACAGAATTTATCACTTCACCCCTGGGTTTATAGTGCGGATGTGCTGAGTCCCAACACTTGAAAGGAAATTTAGCAGTTGGAGTTCCTAATAAATCCTTAGCTCACCCACCTGTACAGTTTGGATTAACATGGTGATTAAAGGGTTGCTTGCAGCACATAGATTTCTTTCAGAAAATAGAAATCAGAGGAAAGCAGACAAAACAAACACTCTATAAATGTATCTCTATTAACAGCTCAGACAACTTTTAAACAACACAAACCAGAAAGATATTTCTTACTCCCATCATAATTAACCAAGTGCTTTTCAACTCCCAAATCCCTCTGTATCCCAGTCTCTCAAGCTGGGAAATATTGGACTTTATCCTTGTCCTCTTCCTTTCAGTGAATTGTGTTTCATAATTTTGTTCTCTGCTCATAGCACATCTGCTTGTTTCTTTTCTTTTTTTTAGTGTTCTAGTTTGTGAGAAAATTTAGTTCTGGTATTATAAATAAATGTAATTTAACTTACCTAACAGTTTACCTGTGACAGGCAAGATGGTTAGTAAAAGTTGTTGAATGAGATTCTATTTATCTCATGACCAAGCTTTTTCCTTGAAAAGAAAAAAAAAGGGGGGAGTTTGGATTGGTTAATATAACTGTTGGAGTTTATTTTGTTTTGGTTTAAATTCAGATATAGTGCAAGGGCTTACTGCCCCTCACCTGGGATGGATGCACTTGCACTGCTGTTAGTATAAAGTATTGTTTGGAAATTGAGAGCTTTAAACTCTTCTGTATCATTGGTCCTCCAAGTTAGTCTTCAGAATCCACCTAGTTTTTAATTAATGGTTTGGTTTTCCTCCTAAAGCTCATGACACACTGGAAAAAATCCCTATTTCTTTTTGATTCAGATAGAAATCTTTTTATATACTTCCATTTGACTACCAAAGTTAATGCTCAAACGTTCTTTTCAACTTCTTTCATCCTTTCCTTAAGACAGGGGAAGTGAAACTGGCCCATCACCTCTGCTGGGAAGCAGAAGGTTTTGGAAGAGCTGTAGCTCCTCAGCACTTTGGGAGAAATATTGAAGTGTCAAGACATTCCCAGTGGAAATAGGGAATTTTGACAAAACAACTTACTTCTAGCATCAGTAATCATCTGGAGCCAAGCTGAGTCATAGGTCAAGTATCTCACCACCCCGAGATGGTGCCTGTTTATCCCATTAGCTTCAGTGTCTCTCCAGATGAAGAAACCAAATGTGACTGTGTCTTGCTTAACGCAGTTATAGGAGATAATCTTGTAGAGACTTCCATTGGGAAACTCAGAATGATGTAGGAACGTGAATTTTCTGCTGTGTTTTATAGCCCATCTTTTTCCTATGTTATTAAACATGTTTTCTTCTTCCCTACAACCGCCTTGATTATTTTCTGGTTTGTCATAAAATATTTGCTTAGTAACAGGCGTAGGCAATTGGCAGTCATCTCTGTGCCTCTGCCTTTGATTGTGAGGAGCTTTGAACCCATACAGCACATTGCACAATTCAGAGGGGAAAAGTAAGGCTGGCAGTTGATTTCCAGCTTTTAACCAACAGACAAAGCAAAATATTTACTTCCAGTGATCACAGTTCTATTGTTCTCCAGACTATAGGAAACAATAATGCCTAATCAGCTACTCCTGCAATTTAGAATCTAAAATTATCTTGACTTCTACAAGATTGGCTTTAACCTTTCTCTTTACAGATTTTCTTTCTTCTCTTTTCCTCAGATTTTTAGTGGCAGGAAAAATGGAGACACTTTTGCATTTGAGGGTTTTATTGCCAATCTGTCTGGCTCGAGTTAATATGGATATATATCAATCCTATGCTAGATACTAACAATATTTATCAAAAAGTTCATTTTTCACACGAATCTAACATTATTCCTGAGCCATCTACCATGCTTCCCTGAATTCAGCAACTTAAGGGGATTTACTAGGAGCAGGTTGTGTTGTAGGATAGTGTAAGATGGAGCATCTTAGTCTCTCTTAGCTACGTAGCATCCTCGTGGTTTTGAGTAAAGACAATTTATTCCTGAAGCAAGTGTACATGCACATTATAGGGTATTTAAATGATCTCTTGATCTAAAAGCCTCTTGGCTTGAGGGGACAGGAATTGAATCTAGGGTAGAAGTAAACTCTGGGATGTAGTCAGAGGATGTTGAGTCTCATCATTCCTAACCAGAAGGAAATAGATGTGACGTGCGTGTTGTATTTCAGCCCATTCCTAGTTCTTGCAGGGGACAGGAACCTACTTCTGCTGTCAGTTATTTCATCAGGTCAATGAGCATAGATGTAATGTGGCAAAGAAAAAGGGTTTGGATTTGTAATTGTTTTGGTGGCATGAATGAGGGGAAAGTTGCTTTGAAAACTAGAAAATTACACGGAAAAAGGAAATGAGAAAATTACAAATTCACTGAAAATTTAAAAAGTACTAGAAATTTTCAGTGAAACTATCAGTCCCATCTTTTATATTCATTATGAAATAACCACATTTTTATTTGCCTAGGGAAGCATAAGTATGAATCAGGGTCATGGTGTGAAGTTCCAGGTGCAACACCAGTGAGGACAGAGGAGTATCTGGGAGCTCTGTGTGCCCACTGTCTGCCATGGAAGAATAAAGGGAATGGGTATAATGTAATTATTAGTGTCTGAATTGCTAAAAAGATACATTAATGGATAGCGTAGAAAATTATTAGAAGATTAATATTCAAGTCTTCATCTAAAGTGTGAGAAAAATTTTTGGAAAGTATATGGAAATGCAGTGTGCTTCTTTACAGTAACCAAGGAGAGCAAAATACTGCAAAGCTCCCTGTTTAATGAGCACTATCTACCTCCTTTTAAAATTTTGCTGAGCTGGCAAATTTATCCTTACAGGTACATTGAGTTTCACGCTGTGAAACCCTTGTAAGATGAACATCAAGGTTTGGCAGCCATTTATTCCCATGAACCTCTTTAGCCACTGATTATGAGTTTAGTTCAGCATATGCTTACATCCATTAAATAACAGATATTGCCTTCAATGGGATCTAGAGTAATGTTTTTATGAGCCCACCACTTTCAGGTTTTGAAATGTAGTTTCCCACCTCAAGGTGATTTATTGAAGGTGAATAAGACTAAGATCAGGGTTGGCCATTACTGGCAAATCCTCTAATAATTCTTTTAAATGAATTCTTAATACTGTTAACTAGTGAATTTTTATTTTTTAAGGCAATACTATAGCTTGTGGCCTTTTAAAATTCAGCTGATAATTAGAAATTATTAGACCATTGCCACTTTTCTAAACAATACTGATCACGGTCAATAATTTAGCCAAAGATAGGGAAGGAATGCTTGTCTTTTCTTCATTTAAAGGTTTGTGTATCTAAAAGTAAGCATCAGGAATGGACCCTTTTGTGCAAGACCAAAGTTAGGTGGCCATGCAATTAATAACCAGCTAATACTAACAACTCTGGCTTGTGTTTCCAGGTCATGCCGTGTAATCATGCTTTAACAAGCAGCCTTCAGTTACTGTATTTCCCCTTTTTTCCAGGGGAGTGCCAGATTTATTTCTCTCTGCAGACTTATCTCACGGGGCTGCCTGACATATGGCAGCCCCTGATAGTGCTTCAGACATGCTCAGAAACCCACTTCTTTCAGCAGTGACCAAGGCAAATGATTGGAGCAGCTCAGGATGTGCTGGGTGGGTAATCTCTGCTTTCACACTCAATTCTACTGGCCTTGAGCGTATCCAAATTGCTGAGCAGCTCCTGCCTCTGCCTTGGAGGTTTGCTGGGTTAGGAGTGGTGGACCCACAGTGCATATATTGTGTATGATAAAGTCCTATGATGTGGAAATTTCAGGGAATAGATTTGGAGCCTTTGCATCGTGTTTTCCCAGGGGAATATATCAAGATTGAATAAATGTTTTTAAAAAATGTGGTTTCAAACTTTGGAGGTACTTTGAAATAGAAGAGGTAGAAGTTTCCTCTTTTTGTTGTGGGAATATGTTAAATATTTATTGGATAAATTAACTTTTTTTTTTTCCCAGTTAGAAAACTGAACAAATGTTATAGTTCAATTGACTTTTACCATTGTTTTACCCTCATTTTGTTCATACAAAATGCTTTTAAAAATCTGATTTACAGAAATACTTATTTGATTTTGAAAAAGTAAAAATGTTTTGAAATACAATTTCCTGATTCTCTACTAACTCCACTGATCTCTGAAAGCTTTTTCTGTGGTTTGTAAAGGGTAACTACAGACAAAGTGCCATTTCTTGACATGTTTGTACAGGTCAGGTCAGAAATGCCTCTATCACTTTGAGTTCTTCCATCATTTGGGGCTTTGTTTATGTTGAGCTCAGACAAATCCCATATATAAACTTTTTTGGCTTCTTGAGGTCAGGTGGAATCTGACCTGGCAGTGTTGGGTTAGCAGTTGGAATTCTTGATCTTAAAGATCTCTTCCAACCAAAACGATTTTATGATTCTATTGTCTTTAGGATTTGATTTTTCATTTTTAGGGAGAGCAGTGAAGAGAAACGACTGCCTAACATTAGGGCTAATAATGTAAAGATCAGTATCACAGACCTCGTTACTAAAAGTTAAAAGCATGCTGTAGTAGTTTCTCCTACCTTATTTACTTGCTGCTAAGCAGCAGAATAACTTTCTCATTTAGCATTTGAATAATTTTCTTCAAATGCAGATAGTCCAAAATATTCTGCAAGATTATCCCAGGAAAAAAAAATATAAATCCGGGGAGATAAAATGGAGAAATTTAGGGTGATAAAATGCAGGAATGGTGGTGAATTTTGCATGATCAGTGACAGGAAAACAAGCCTGTCACATAGGCAATCCAGCCTCATAAATAAAGCAGAGACCTCACAAATCATTCCCTTCTCTTTTCACTATCTCTCCCACTCTGTGTTCATATTTCTCAGCAGCTGTATGTGCTATTAATCTGCATTTGGGGATGCGACCGACTGTCTGCTGTGTACTTGTTAACAGATGCAGCCTTCACTTTGCTGGTTGGGATTGAGGCCTTTTAAAATGTCACCCTGTGCTTTAGCAGTGTTCCCTCCATTTAGATTGAGAAGCTGGGAAGGAGGGAGGGAAGCATGAAGCACCATGTTTGCTTTATTCCTTATTGGCACTCCTGAGCAGATCCCACGTTTGCCAGCAGAGCAGCACTGAGCGTACAGTGAAACTCTCCCTGCTAATCTGTGAGGATCTTTCTTACTTCATTACTGCAGCAGCAAATTACAGGCTGCTCGTTTGCCCCGTGCTTGGCTGGGTCTGGGCACTGCCACTCCATTCCATCCCCAGGAATTGTGGTGTGCTGCAGGAAAGCCTCTGGCAGCTGGAGTTGTGCAGGGAGGAGGTTGTGGCAGGCTTGTAATCAACACTGGTTGTAAGAGAAACAATTAGTGATGCTGCTCAGCGGTGTATACCACATCAGGGTACGTAGACAGTCCTATTTATTACTTTCAGCAAGAAATTAAAACAGATTGTGACTGTACAGTTGTGGTGATAGGAGTCCTTGCCTTGAGAAGCACTTGGTTTCTGACCAAGATCTCCAGCCACCCGACGTCTGTGCAAACCCCACCTGTCACTGCTGCCCTCTGCTCAGCTCTCAGGACAGCCTAAATCTCAGGCTCTCACATTCAGCTTGTCTCGAAACAAACCAGAGCACCCCTGGTTTTGCTGCCCTTCTTTTCAAGTCTCTAGCAGAGCATTATGGAAAGTTCTGCTGCCTCCTGTGCTTGACAGACAGTACATCTGCACATTGTGCTCTGGGCAGGAGCAGGGTCTATCAGTGCTCTGAGTCAATAGCACAGATTCATAAGAGCACAGAGCCTGCACTCTGTGGTGTAAATATGTCCCGAGATATTTTTCCATGTCAGTGCTCCTAGCAAACAGTCACCCTTTGATCCATGGGGGAAATAGTCCCTGGGAGATAATCTGAATAGCAAAGCAAAGCAAAAATCAAACTGCTCTTTCTGTGCATCTTTGATGCACTAAACTTAATTTACTTTATGCATAGAACTGCTTTAACTTTACCTGGAGGCAAGGTGAAATTTAGATTGCCTCTTTTTTTTTTTTTTAGAAATCCCATTATCAGTATTAAAGAGTTTCATGCCTATAAAAACTTAGGCTGTAGATTAACCATTATACCTTTTTGGGTTTTTTACTCAGTTTGAAGCATGGGCTTCTACGACTTGTTTGGATTCAGGAAAAAAATAACAATTAATTTATCACAAAAGCTTTATTTATAAAGTTATTCTTGCACATACTTTGATATAGATATGGCTTATCCTGTTCTGCATGTAGGAGTCAATGTTTTCATGCTTTACATTTCAGAGACACAATAGGCAGGTCTAAAGAAGAGCACGGTTTAATTTAAAAGCCCATCTTGTGCCACCACTGAGGCATCCCAAATTGTTTGAGTTGCAGTGATATACCTGTGATTTATCAGTGGGAACTCAGAATTCCAAGTAAATGAAAGCTGGGTACATACAGGCATATACATCAAATTAGAAATACAAATTAAATGGCAAGATTTAGGTTCCTAAGTAAGTTTTGACCTAATTTTGCCAAATGCCAGTCACTTACTATTCCCATCTGCCTCACCAGGACAGGTTTTGCTTTTCTAAAAATATAATTGGGAATGTGGCTTTAAACACCTCATTCTGCAAAAGGAGCAAGATAAACAGTTTAAGTCCTGCAATTAAGCTTGAATCTCTGCTGTTCCTCTTTGCAATATATTGAATGCACTTTTATTAAAACTTCTAAGTCCAGCATAGTGACATTAATAGTGAGGGTTTAATTCTGAAACAAAGCTTGTTTCCACTTGTAAACTCTGCTCAGATCAAACTTTTTAAGTTGAGTGCTGTAGGTTTGTATAAATTTGTGGTTCTGTGATACCTGCCAGAATTACAAGATGCCCAACAGCAGCTGCCCATTAAATTTTCACTCTGCTGAATACTGGCTCATAGCTGTGCTGGGATTCTTTTTTTCTCCTGAAATACTGGTGTCTAATAAGCAGAAGCCACATTTCTACCACTCCAGATTTTAATTAGAGCATTTGCTTAATGCAGAATGCTATTCTTTCTTCACTGTAAATCCACATAGATTTTGTTTAATTCTGTTGTCCAAGGGTCAGAGCTTGGAGTAAAGGATCTATTGGTCTCAAAAGGAGTTATTACTTTAGATGGTGGGGGCTCAGTAAAGCAAGTGCATTAATATTTTCATCAATTCCACCTAACTTACAGATTTCACTGGTCAGATCTAATTAGTTTGATGAGACATCACTGAAAGATGTTGTCTATAGCGTAAGCTTAGAAATTGATTGTAACACATAATTCAAGGGCAATGTTTCATGCCTAGGGCAAGAAATACTATTTTTCTCTTCATTTCATTTGCTCTTTTATAATAGCCTGCCTTTTCCAAATGATATCCACCAGATTTGTGTGTAGATTTGCAGAGAAGCAATAAAAAAACAGTAACAAAGCCCCCAGAACTCTGTATTTTTCACTTGGACCACACCATAAAGTCTCATTTGTTTATTTTTGCCAAGGTATATCTGAAAGGAGGCCAGATAGATCATAGTTTATTTGCATTCAAAACTACTGTGGTTGATTTGGTTATCTCATTCTTCAGTCATTAAAACAAAAGACTTAGCCATTACGTTTTAACAATATTGTGAAATTCACGTTAAAGTGGCTCCATCGATACTTCATATATATACACATATACAGACACAAACATATCAGTAGCCTCTTTAGTTAATATCCATTTAGTACATAGCTTAAAGCTGAATTGTCACCTCTTAGACTGAAATTCTTAGTTAACTGGCTTTCAGATATCCCCTTTCTTCCAGTTCTGTCCTGTGTAAGCCTAGAGACATCCTTCTGCTTTGAGAGTGCTGCAGGTTTTATTAAGCATGTCCCAAGGTGTTTGGGTATTTTAACTCTTCTGTTCACTTCATTGTGGGTTTTTTCCCCCTGTAAGAAGAGAGAATATACTGTGGTGAGTCAGCTTAAGGTACACGTGGAATTCCTGCTGTGTGCTTTTACCCTTATCACTGAGACTCCCCTGGGACTATGGTTGTAAATACATTGCCTTTGCTGCAGCTGTCATTTGGGCACTCTAGGAAATGCTGACATTCCAACTATTAAAACAAACCTGCGTGTGAAAATTTCAGAATTCAAAGGGCTCAAGCATCGTTGGCCTTGAATGTAATTTGTTAGGATTTTTTTTATATTTTGTAGGAGATATTGGCTATCTCTTCCATAACTGCTGTTAACTCAGGTTTCTATGCTTTCAATAGGTTGTAAGCAATGTTAAAATACTCTCCTTTAGTGCACACTTCATCTGATGCTGCACATAGGAATAAATTGGATGACTTGGACACAGTCTTTCCTGAATTTCTAAGATTCAGGTAATTAGCAAAGTCAGAACAGCCAGTCTTCCAGGAAAATCAGTTCTATATCGTGGTGGTAACCCATCTATCTTATTGCTTAAATTGTTTTACGTCTCCCTGGCTTTATTTTACCAGGAACAGCTTTCCCTTCCTGTAGCCAGTGTTGATGCTGTTTGTGTCCCTGCCGTGGTTTCCAACACACATGTAGAAATTTCTTGTAATCATTGTGCTAGTGATTGGTGTCTCCCATTGCCAAACTCTTAGATGTGATTTAATGTCTAATAAATCATTATTTAAGAAGTATTAATGAATTTAGTACAAAGAACTCTCTTCCTGGTCAGAAAGCAGTCTGACTTGTAAAAGCTTGTGGTCAATGCTTTGCAAAGCCAAGTTCCACCCATCTGTGGTCACACCAGTATCACTCCTAAAGTAAGAGCTTGTGTTTGCTCCAGTGTTAGTTCAAAGTACTGCTTCTGTGTCACGTGAGGCAGGGCTTGCTTTTTGGCTTCATGGCTGTGATCTCTTCTCCATCCTCCTCCAACACACCATAGTTTGACATTTTGGGCATTATTTTACCTTTTTTTTTTTTTTGAATTGCAGCAGTAGAGTTGGTTATTGGATCCTAGGGTGTATTAAGTGGCCTCTTTGTGCAGTGGCTTGTGGAACAGTTGTTCTGTGGCTCTGTCTATAATGCCCATGTGTAATCTGATTGCCTCTGACCGTGAGGGACTTGAATCATTGAAGAAATGAATGCTTCCAGTGCTGTGATTGTGCTTTTTAATTCAATCACTGTGTGGATCCGATATTGTTTTTCACTGTTCGTTTCTCATTCAGGCAAAATTATCTGACTATTCACGTGAGGTTGTGCACTGAATATGTTCAGTGCCCCTCATTCTGAGCATTGTCTGCTCGGGATTCAGCATTTCCCTTTGACTGAAGTTACCATTATAGGTGCTGTTGTCATAGTTCAAATTAATTTCCTCTTTAAGAGGGATACTAACGAGCTACAGCAATGAGAATAAGTGCAGTTGGAGTCTACTCAGCTGAAAACTGAGAAGTAAATTGGTGACCTTTTGAGTTCTCAGTGTTATGATCACCCGTCTTAGAGGGGAGGTTCCATGATTCTCCCTTTTTTTAATATAATTTACCTTTTATGGCATTGCACAGGTGTGTTTTCTTGAATGAAATTTGGCATGGATTGTTTTCTGTCTTCTGCTGCTCAGTTGAACCCATATATTTTTGTGCTGAGCATCTGCATCCTTGAGGAAAATGTCTCAGTTTATAGAAATAGTTGACCTGTCCATATTTCAAATATTTCGGTGGAAGATATAGTTGATGCATTTAATTATTAAAACCAAAAAAAAGCAGCAGGCTTCTTGGATCTGCTCCTAAATTTTCAAACTTACACTGCAGCTCTAGTGCTCTGTGCCATGTATGAGAATGAGAAGAACTGGAGGACCTTTTGACCAGGTGTATGTGACCACCATTCTGAGCTGTCTAATGGGAACAATCAGAAGAACATCATTTTCTTTCTTAGATCAACACCCACCCCAATATTGATCAGAAGAGGAAAGATATTCCTCTTCATTATCACCTTAGAGTTCAGAATCCATAAACAGTATTATTCTTCAGAAATATAATATATGCCTATTACTATGTTAAGGGACTGTGTTTGTAGAAGTCTCCAGAAGCTTTTTGTCTTGGTTCAGGGTCGTGTGTTTTAATCATCTCTTCTTGTTATGCTTCAGGTTCAGAGAGGATAGTCCTGATTTCTCTTCATGAAGGAACATTCTGAGGATTCATTCTTAGAAATTGATGAGGTTTTGGGAAATTAATCCTGAGAGCAAATTACTTTTAAGAGAGTATTAAATGAATTTAGACA
The DNA here is from genome assembly GCA_013401335.1 of Brachypteracias leptosomus. Lineage (NCBI taxonomy): Eukaryota > Metazoa > Chordata > Aves > Coraciiformes > Brachypteraciidae > Brachypteracias > Brachypteracias leptosomus. Next base: position 46,491 of record VYZX01020690.1, on the reverse strand, counting down.
TTAAACCCCACATAGTAACATGTAATATAGAAAATAATAGTAATATATTTCTACATCTCGGGCATTACATTTTTAATAAAAAATTACTATTACTATTACCTAAATCTTTTTCAAAATAGCATTCCATAGATTCCAGCAATTGTTTTGAGGCTGAATTGAAAGTTCCAAGTTGGTTTTGTTCTTTTCTTATGTTATATAGCAGGTAGCTGCAACAAAGTATACTTTTCCTGTTCCAGAGTACTCTAACAAGGTATTTGCTGCCATCATTTATAAAAAGGATTTAGAATACTGTTGTAGAAAGGAAGGAAGACATTTGACTTCTAATGAGCAATCCCTAGAACCATGATTGTGTTGCTTTCTATCCGTCTGATCAGAGCTGGCTGGGGTCATCATACCTTTGGATCAGGTCCTATGGAAACAGTGTTTGTGTGGTTTAATTTTTGCCTAAATAATCTCACACCACTTTCTCTTCCCACAATCTGGCTGTGTTGAGATCAGTGGGTTTGGCCAGCACTGTCTGGACTGATTTTCTGTCTGCCTGTAACCACAGAGCCGCTGCACACGAGTGGAGATGAGAGGGGAAAGGTGCAAGGAGCATTGCTGAGGGACAGAACCTCCTGGGTCACGTAGACATCCTTCAACACGTGTCAGACCATTTCCCAAAAGGCAGTTTATTACTTTGCCACCCCCCTTGCACAAACAATAAATAACATGAAATTAGTCAGACAACAAAGAGCTGTGAAGAAAAGCAAACCTGACTGAGCGCCTGCAGAGGTGGACGGTCGTGCTCTGGCATTCATTGAGGAGAAGAACATTCCAGAGCACACCTAAGCAGGACCTGGCTTAATGGACAAACCCACTTGACAAATTTGCCCTCCTTTTCTGGATCAGCATCATGTATTTCCTGTTCTGAATTACCTGTGAAGTATTTCCTGCAGATGGATGTCAGCTTGGGAATTGCTCAGATTGGTCTCATCTCTGGCTCTGCCTCCTTGCCCATTTAAATGCCCCATATTTCTTACCCCCAGGCAAAATACAGCTGCAAAGAGGCAAAGACCCCTTACCAGAATTAAATTTATATCCAGCTTCTTTAATTCTGTTTGCATAGAAGAATAAAAGTCCATGCCCCAGATGCTTGCATTGAGGTTTACCCCTGAGTAAAGGAATTAAGGAAGTGATAATACAGTGGTTCCCTCACCACGTTGATCCTGACTTCATGTTACACTTAGACTAATGTTCATATAATATTACAGAAGATAATCAGACATTTCATTCGTATTATTACTGAATTTCCCCCCAGGCATATGATTAATATTAGGGTGGTGATCTTGACATGATAGGGTGTTACCCCTTTTAGTTGTATTTCAGTCCTGATATTTACAGGGAAAATTACAGGAATTCAGTTTCTATTCAGCTCTTATGAAGGTCATTTGTTAAAAGTAAAAAAAGGAATGAGCACATGTACAGACACTTGTGCTGGTAAATCCTGATAAGGTGGCTGCAGTGCCAGAAAAGTGGTGTCTCTGATGATGCTCCATTGTTTGTGTTGCTGTTAAAAGAAATAATAGGTCAAGAATGGATATCTAATTATATTTCTGGTTTCCAGCTTTCTGTCAACCCTTTCATTATAGTTTATGACAGGTCCAGTAACATGTATTTTCTTTTTATTTCAGCTTGAAAATAATCTTTCCAGGCTGTTTCTAAATGGCCATTGTAGGGAAGTTTGTGGTTTGGGAGAGATGACTGTGCTGTATTAGGTATCAACACATGCTGAAAATCCAGAGTTGCGTCATCCCCAACAGTGGATCACATGCTAATCCCTTTTCCAGTAGTGCAAGGAAGATGTGCCCCAATGAGGCCATGCTGAGCTGAAGTGGCATATGTGGCATCAGGGTATGGACTGGCCAAGAAGCAGATTTTTTTTGTTCTTCCCATATCCTATAATCCTGTCATCATCTCTGCACCCTCCTGCTGTTTCTCTACAAACATTACAAAGCAAATTAAGTTTTCAAGTAGATTTCCAATGGTTTGTTTTTGTTGGGGTTAAGCAGTATAGAAGGTGAAGTAATGAAAACCCTAGAGACCAATGCCTATTTATTTATTGCAGAAACAAAAGAAATGAACTCAGGCTTGCTCTGATGTGGTCTTACCTCTAGTTGAAAAGGTTGAAATGATTCCCCCTTGATTGCTGCACGACGCTTTGGTGCTGGAACTCCTTTGGTGCTGGAGTTTGATCTCATTAGTTACACCACCTCTTTTGCTCCAGTCTGTCAGGGCAGCTTGAAAGGAGGTCAATTAAGGGCTTTACTCCTTTTTTATCACAGCTAATTATATCTTTTTTGGCCAGGTGCTAGATTTCAAACCCTTGGTTTTGGAGCAGCCTCTAACAAACAGAGGGATGATTAGAACCTCAGTGAACTGCTCACTACAAGTTCTGACTATCAGCTACTGAAATTTGTATTCATAGAGTTTGAAAAGGAAAAATTCCCAGTTTTCTATGATGTCTGCTAAGAATTCAGACCTTATCTTTGTAATGAGCACATCTTGCTTTTCACCTTGCCTTACTCACACTGTTACTTGCCAGAATTTTTTTTGGGGGGGTGTCCAAACAGTAAACCACAAACATTTTGCTGCATCATTGTCTCTGAGGGAGCCATTGCATTTCAGACAGAGATGTTAAGAGCACGCCTTTGAAAATGAGAGATGAAGAATTAACCAGGGTCAAAGGTCCTGATGTGCTAATTAAATATAATTACATTTATACAAGCATCAGCACAACAGCTTTTGCTTTTCTTAATAGCCTTTATAAGCTTAGGGAGTGTTCACTGTAGTAAGGTGCTAAAGTTTTCTTGTTCCTGCATGCTCATTTTTTCTTTCTAGAGCTAATCAGGTACTTATAATTGCATTTTATCATCTCAAATGATGTAATATTTTAGGTAATCTGAGAAGCATGCTAAAGCCAGGTTTTTTAGGAAGAAGGACCAACACTAATTAACTTTGTAAGGAATGAGATCAATATTGTTCTTTTCCAGTTTCTCAATTCAGTTTCTCCCTTCCATTTTCTGAAAACAGAATTGATGTAGGATATGGTCAGAGGTTTAATGTGACAGTTTTCATAGTCACTCAAGGGAGTAAGCATCTCTCCCAATTACTTCCACAAACATAGCCTTGTACACTGCCACTGTTACTGGTTTGTTGCATCCAAATTACAGAGGAGGGTTCTTGAATTCACCATCATTTTGCAGTCAAAATCCTATTGCAGGCAAAGGAAAACACAGTTTCTGTCCAAAACCCAAGAATTTCTGTTAGTCTAATTGAAGTCCTGGTGGTCTCAAGAAATACACTTATAATTCAAATTATATACAGTTGAATTTAATGTATGCAAACTTTCTATTATCTGCCCCTTTCTCAATTGTTATATGTTACTTTTCCACTTCCTCACTGCTCAAAAGCTTCCTTCTGGAGGGGGATGAGAATACCACAGACATGAACATTCAAATCTATTGCCAGAAATGTGATGCTGATGTTGATAGTTTCTTCTTCCTTGACCTTCATTCAGCTGGGGTCAACTTTGTGCACTTGCTAAATGTCCTTGCTCTTTCTTCACAGAACTTCTTAGGTCTAAATCTACAATATGTGGTGTTTTTACATATGTTGGATACTTGTTCTTTGTTCTCTTTAAATCTAAACCTAGTTTTACCCAGCTCCCAGGGGTGCATTCACCACTAATGAGGTGGTTTTTTATGGCTCTTGAGCCTCCAGTATATCAGCCTGTGCTTCAAAGGCCCCCACTGTCACCCCATGTAGTCCTCTATGCCATATTTTATCTGCAGTCACACACATTTGATTTCACCTAGAATAGCTGCATGTATTGCTATTTATTCATTTCATAGATGTATAGACATAAACCAAGAGCTATTCCCATACCAGAAGCACAGAAGCAATTGCACCTTTCTGAGAGCTGCTGTTACAAGCAAAGCTCAGCTCAGCCTGGCCAAGGCAAGTCCTGGCTAAGCCTGAGAACACCAAGGTCTGTGGTGCAGCTCAGCACGAAGCCTCTGACTGCTTTTGAGCTGCGGCAACACCATATTTATGGGGCTACAAAGAAAAAGTCTCAGTTGCAGTTTTATTCTCCACTAGCACACCACAAACCAAACCTTTCTCTGAAAGCTGAAACCCTTCTCTGCCTTTTTCACACTTAGCTTTTGCAAACTTCACCTTGTTACACCAACAATCCTCCTTCCCCAGGCTGCTCTGCTTGCTCCATTCATGCCCTTGGCTTGGGCTCATTTTCTTTACCTGTGGATGACTCTTGGAAGCTACCAAACAGCAAGGTGTCTGGATGCTGGAAAATGATAGTTGATCCCTCTTAATAATGAATAATGGGGATGAAATCTGTGTCTTTTAACTTCCCTGCATTCTTTAATGTTGAGTTTTGGGCAGAGACAACAGGGCTGTGTTGGGTGTGGATACTGAGCACACACAAAGAGAAAAATCTGGACTTCAAGTAATTTGCAATAAGCATTTGTAAGTAATTCCAAGTATTATGTGTAACAGTGCTCCCTCCCTCTGTGATTTTCAGCACCCATTTTTTCCTCCTTTTCCTTGATTGCTAATCAAATGGCTTATAGAAAAGCTTTCCTGATGAGTCTCACTCAATCTATGGGCAGTCTCTTGTATGTACTTCACTACCAAAACATGTAATTTGATCACTGGATGCCTATACAATATAATTCATCTTTTCACAAGCTTTAAAGCCTCCCTTTGTGTCAAAAGGCCAAATATCCCAGAAGGCCATTAAGTGGACTTGTCCCTCAAGCCTTCAGAACTAAATGGAATGCTGATTTGATACAGATTGAAATAACCACACTATCCCATTTCATAAGCTGTACTAAGACTTCTCTGTATTGACTTTCATGTTTGTGGATGTTATTGTGGGGTTTTGTGACTTTGCTTGCTTGTTCTTACTAAAAAAAAATAAGAGAGAGAAGAAAGTAATTCTTGCTAAACCCCTGAAATTTTTTCCTTTTTTTCATGTGTTGTAGGTTTTCATGTGTTTGTCCAGGCTCTCAAGAATTTTGTATGGTCGATTAGACTGGGTCAGTGATTGTGAAAACTAAGATTTGAGGGAAGAATGAGAATATGAACAGGACAGTGGACAAGAGCAGCCTGTATTTCACTGCCATGCATGTACCCTGACAATAAGGCCTGTGATTGCAGTAAGGGACCCAAATGAATAATAAGTTTTGGAGGTTTTTTGAGCAAATTAAACTGTCAGCCTGTGCCTCAATTATTCCTCTGTCTTATTGAGTTAGCTGTAGCTCCTGAGATTCACCAGGTACTATTTTCATGCTCTTGCTGTGCAAGTGGAGATGTCACAGCAGCTGGTTTTTTCCACTGTTGTAGCTCCTGTGCTTTGCAAAGGTCACTATGTGAAGATTTCTCCTTAACTTTGGAGTCTAATGTCTGGTGCTGCACTAAGGTAAATTATCCATTTCAGCACTGTCTGAAATGAGTTGTCTTTTGTTGACAATGGTCTGGTTTGAGTCATAGTATCTAACAAATAATGAATGCAAAAGAGGTTGCAGTTCAGCCACAAATTATTATTTGAGGAGTTAGTGCTGACCTCTCATTAGCACTTACAAGTGGCAGACCAGCTCTTAAAGGATTGAGAAGATTGCTTAATGAAGATTCATTTATTAAGATGTATGGCTGGCCAATACACTGGTCATTACATTGATTTTTAGGATTGGATCAGAGCATGAGCAACCTTTGTGTAACTGAGGTATGAAAAGGAGGAGAAGAAAACTACTTGGAGCAACTTTGCAGTCATTTTTTTGATTTGTCTATTCTTTGTATTAAGTGGTAACTGATTCTTTCTTTCAGTCCACTTTAAAAGTAGAGTGAAAGATTTCTAAAGCTATTTTGTTGTATGATATTTTTCTAAGTGTGATTTGGTATGATAGTGCAGTATGCTATTCCACAATTCAGGATTACATTTTCACTGCCTATTGTAAAGGCTGCTGTAATTCCATCCATCCAGGTGTGTACAGTCTGCTCCAAGCTCTGTGGATTTGACAGACAAATTACATAGACATGTCAAAAGTCTAAACACAGCAGAGAAACAGAATGTCTGAAATACATTTTATTCATAGACATGGATCATTGTGTCACCTCATCAGGGAAGACAGATGTCTCTTTGAACTTCAGCAATTTACAGGTATAAATTAAGATTGTGTTGTGCCTCAGCCCCATTTCTAAATCTCATTTGTTTTCTTACCAAAAATCAGCTAATTGGTAAGAGATAAATATGTACACATTGTTTAGGTATGACATATTTTTTCCTCCTGCTACAGTCTTTCTTGGCATGCAGTCACCTTCTTTCACACCCTTTCTCCTCCTGGGAGAGACAGGGAACTATGCTTGAATTTGATGGAGCAGCTGAAAAATATGTCCAGGTGTTACCCAGGTCTTGTAAACAAATGAACCTGGTGTGTGCTGTGGGACCCACCAAGGGTTAGTACCCTCCTGCTGCTCTGCTGGAGCTCCAGCCTCGTGGCTTCTCTTTCACACTAACACTGATTCTGCATTGTAGGATTTTTATTGTGCATAGAAGAATCAATCTTCCTTGGAAAAATTTACCCAAGGGTTAGGAGTGTGCTTGTGTGGCAAATTGTGCTATATATGGCTATATAGCCACCATTCCAGCGTTGATAGATTTGGTGTGATCTTCTGTAGGGCTTTACTGGCTTTATATATGGCTGAAATACTACTGGCAAAGTACCGACTAAAAGCAGTGGGTCTGTGTTTAGCTGTTGATGGCTGGAACCCCACTTCAGAGGGGTTACTGAAGTGTAACAAGCTTTGGATTTATTCTGATGGCAGAATAATACTATGCAAACATAGTATTGTGGATTAAAGGTGGAGGACTGGGGGGTTTTCTTGGTTTAGGTTTGGGGTTTTTTTAATCATTTAAGTGGAATGATGTAGAGCCTAGGTGAAGTATATTTTGAATTTCAGATTTTCAGCATCTCTTCTCAAGTTTTGCTTCAATTTCATACAGAAGCTCAGTATTGTTCAGTGGCTGTGGATGTATCTTCCTAGGGTTGGAAAATTGGATTTTGCCTGAATTTCCAATCTGGTGAACTTCAATTGAAAACAGACAAACCCACCCACCTACAAAACAGACAAACCCACCCACATACAAAACAAACAGACAAACCC
>VYZX01020690.1:19760-39260 GCA_013401335.1 Brachypteracias leptosomus | reverse complement strand
ACAACCCCACCAACATACAAAACAAACAGACAAACCCACCCACCTACAAAACAGACAAACCCACCCACCTACAAAACAGACAGACAAACCCACCCACCTACAAAACAAACAAACCCACCCACATATAAACCAAACAAACATCTCCCAAAACCACATGTCCAATGTTTTATTTTCATGGATGTGAAAACAGCCATTGATTGTTTTACTCAAGTTTGAAGCTAACTGGGATAATGCAAATCATTACACTTAAAATATAAGTGGCAATAATTGAACCTTCTGCCTTTGGTAGGAGTATCTCAGTGGGAACCTTTGTCAGATGTTAACATGCACTGAGGAGACATTGACTGGTTCAGCTTTCCATTTCGGAAGTTAATTGTCTGGTCCTCTCTCGGCGCTGTAAATTGATCTGGTTTCCAGCTTTTTCTGCAAACATGCAGACTTACAGCACTGGTGGAAGTTGTAGAGTCTGTGCTGGCTTTCCAAGATGCAAACCAGACTCATTAGAGGGAAAATCTACCTTACATTTTCTTGTCAAGAAACAAGTATCACAAGTATTTCAGTCGGACTTATCTAATTCAATGGTTGGTTGAAGAAAGCAAAAGCAGGAGGTGAGTGCACGTTGTCCCTGTCTGGGTGCTGTGGAATTCTGACCATGGGCAAAGAACAGTCTGGAGGTGCTGGTCTGCCAGCATTAACAGCAGAATTTGACCTTTTATTTTTATTTAGTTAATTTTAATGAGCTAAGCATTGTGCAATTTGAGGCGAATAACTCTCACAAATGACCTTTCACCCAGTAAGAGATCTTTTTAAAGAAAAATCTATTTGCATGTTTGCATTAAGGTACAAGATCTCTGCCAACCATGATTGAAAATATGTCTAAAATCAATTTGGTTTTCAGTATTTTTCAGCCACTGAAATTATCAGAAGACCAAATTATTTAGCTTTTCTCAGAGGAATTATCCAGAGTATCCTCAAAATAGTTTAGAAGTCAAACTCCATACTATAACATAGAATCATAGAATAGACTCATAGAATGCATTGGGTTAGAAAAGACCTTCCAAGGTCATCTAGTCCAACCCTTCTGCAGTCAGCAGGGACACATAATTATCTTGAATTAACGAAACAGTAACAATCTGAGGGTGTGATGTCTTCAGCTGTCTGGAAATTAGCTGGATCCATTCTGGTTCCTGTTTTGGACTTAACCAGAGTATGACTAAATATTTCCAGAAATTACCCCCAAAAGGGCAAATTGTAAACAAAGTTTTAAAAGATAGTTTATTTTTTATTTTGTCTGTTTACTCTGTTGGGGGGATTATTTTTGTTTTTCGAAGGCTTTAAAATGGCAGAAAATCTCGTTAATCCATGTGCTGCTTGAGGTGAGATGGAAAAGAACACTGCAGAAATGAAAAAATGATGGTGTGAGAGCTACTGTGGCTTTCAAGAGCCTGTTGAGAGCATCATAACCAACAGTGTGACTCCACAGCAGCTTCAGGCTTGTGTTGGGGGCTGGTTTAGTTCTTTACCACCCTACTCTTCTCCAGGAGAAGCAAGGGCCCCTGGTTGGCTAAAAGTCCCAAGGTTTTCATGGAAGGTTTTGCACAGGTTTGAAATGAAGCAGAATGTTTGGGTACCTTTGCAATAATTTAACCTAAACAGTCTGTAAAGGTCAATTTGTGTTACCACTTTGCTGTGTTTTGATACTTTGGTTGCTTATTTGAGAATATTTGTGGTTGGAGCTGTAGCAGTGTGCTGGTAAGAGATGTGAGCTTGGAGAAAATCAAACCTTGACCGACGGATGTGTTAGTTTGTGCTATAATGCCTTTTGGCTGGGTTTGATTTGCATTGATTGGCCTCTGGTTTTGTTTGATTACCTCTAGGCTGCTATTGGAAATGTGGGCCTTTCTCTTTGATCCTTCATTAGGCTTTTACCTAGATGTCCTATTGATACATTCCACTCTTCTCCTCTGGCCTCCCGATGGATGCAGCTCCCTGCCTGCCTGCCTTTGGAATGTGGAGTGGGCCTAGAGCTGAACAGAGTTGACTAATTGAGTTTCTAAAATGAATAGCAATAAAACATTTCAGCATTCATTGAATATGATAAAGCTTCATCACATTTCCCTGCTGGCATTCCTGAAGCAGCTCTCTACTGCTGCTCTATAGCAGTGTTTTGGTTAAAGAGAGCCTTCTGGAGAAATATTATGGTTGTTTTCTGGAGAATATTACTTTAAATATTTTGATACAAACACTGTCAATGTTGAATAGTAAGATTGAAGCAGGAAAATCACTGAATACTTCACTGCTAATGCTTCCTTTGTGAAAGGAAACTAAAAATTTTAAATAATGTCCACTTTTCTTCTGAGGATGTCTCTTTTTGCTGCTGATAGCTTGCTGGGACTCAAGATTCCTCCCCCATTTGGGGTATGTTTGAACTGGTCACTATGACCATGTGTTAGATTATGAATCTGAATTTTATTGGGGCTTTCATCATTGACTTCACCCAGCAGTTCCTTGGAAGGAGGTAGGGCTGAGGGAGAAGAACTTCAGGGAGCTTTGGATCAAGCCTGCCATATGTAGGTAATGCATGTCAGGGGTATGGTGGTGGTACTTTGAAGCATTTTAAGCAGATTGTAAGATTGACTGAAATGCTAAAAGGAACACCCGTGCTCCTAATCTAAATTCCACATGACATTGCAGAGTTGGTAAGTTTTCAGATTTCAGGCTCTGTGCTCAGAGCTCCTCCCAAAGCTCAGCCCATTCTTGTGGAACGAGTGGCAAATGCTGGCAATGCAATTTCAGAACAGGAAAAAGACACATTTAAAAGTGATAGCTGATAATCACAATGACTCAGTCTTAAGCCTTATGAACCTGTAGAGTTTTGCAGCAGGAACTTTGCTTGTCAAGGCAGCCCTTTCTTAGCCATGGGTTTCTCAAAGCCAATTTGAAGATTTCCATTCCTGAACTGGTCTGTTACTCATAGGTGGAATATCTGGCAGAATGCACCTTCTGCAGTCGCCAGCTTTTCAGCCTTGTTAGAGCAGATAAGATCATTATTGTTTTCTCACTTGCTCACAGAGGTTTCGTGTTAGATGATGTTGCTAATGGCATTTTTTTAAGCCACATGGTTTCATTAGCATTAGCTAATGCATTAGCACCCACTCCAGGGAATACCCTCTAGTATTGGCCAAACTAGTCAGAAAACAGTTTTTACTGAGTGGCTTTCTTTAAGATTTGTGGTGAATTGTCAGACTTTGATATGGTTTTAATTGATGCTGTACATCCTTATTGATGTGCATATGCACGTGCATAATTCCCTATTTTGGGCAGTCTGTGATAGTTTTTTGGAATGTAAATACCTTTTTTGAGTGCATTTTGAGAGAGGAAAGCTTTTGTGTCTGGGGAGACATGGAGAACATGAAATGCAATTACAACCTGCCTACCAGTGTCCCTTCTGTCCAGGACTTCTGATTTCATTTTTGGATTCTGCCATTGACACAGCCTAACCTTCAATCAGGAGAATCAAGAGGGCATGGCCATTGTGCTTTGGTTTCTGGATTGGTAAACTGTTCTAATAACTCTCTTTTCTATTCTGTTATTCTGAAACTGAATTCATCTTTCCAAAGCCCATTCATGTAAAGAATGATATATATGCCCAAAGTACTATTACACTATAGGCTGTTTTTCAAATTTCTAACATCTCTTGTCAGTCTGTGGTGGTTATTGTACATTTATATTGCTGGGAGAAGGAGATTTACTGAAATGCAAAACCCACGGGATGCAAAAATGCTTAATATCTACTGAGCCAGTGTAAGAGAACAGCACTGATAAGGAACTTTGCAGAGTTATGCCAATAGGGCAATGTGCTCGTGGAGTGACAGGCAAATTATTGATTGGAGCTGGAGAATCATCCTCTGGTAGTTGTTGTTTGTCTTCTCTTCCTTCTGTGAGTCCCTCGGGAGCCAGTTTGGAATTAGACTGTAGTCAGTACCAAGAGTGGATTTATAGTCTTTAACTGTGGGGGAAAAATGGGGTCTATCTTTTGAGGCAGAGAAGTAAACAATTACAGAAAGGGAATTTGTTGGCAGGGGTTACAGTGAGCCAGCACAAGGACCTGTAACACAAGAGGAAATGATTTGCTCCCAGCTAGGGAAATGACTTCCACAGCTGCCTGATGTCTTTCAGCAGAGACTCTCAGCGTTGGTCATTATTCCTGTTATGAAATAAATGAACATATCATGGTCCTGAGTCTCAGAGGCAATCCTAGAGACGTAAGTGAAGGGGACAAAGTGCTGCTCTGGATCCCTTTTGTTTCACCCCTCGTGATGACATTTAGTATCTTGCCACCTTGCTGCACGAGCACTGACTGAAATCTGTGCTGATTTTGATTGTGTTCATTTGAGATGTGACAGTCCATTTCTCTAGTAAATATATCCCTGTCTGTGCCTCAGCTACCTACGGAAACACAGCCCAAGTCTTTGGAACTTCTGGGGAGTCTCAGGCTGCTGCTTCTCTTCTGGATTCCCAGTAAACTGCTCTGAAAGCAAAACAATGCTGCCAGCCTTGTTTCAAACAGTGAGCCTGCCTCAACAGTTTAGTGCTATGCCACTGAACCTCAGCCAAGCTTTGGGTTTTTGGTGGGGGAAGTGGTTTTGGGTTTTTTTGTGATAATTTTTGTTTGTTTTTGACACACTAGAAGCAGATCAAAGTCACTTTAGTTTGTGTTCAGTGCAAAGGTCTGAATCCAGTTTTCTGGAAGTGAAGTTTCAACTCCTTGTGGCTTTGATTCCCCCTTGCAAATACCATGTTTATGTGTTTTCTTTATGTATCTCAAAGTGTTTAAATGTCTTATACTTTGCAGATTGTATTTCTAATGCTGAATCCACTACAACCAGTTTTGCAGCCATTCCTCCCCTTGCCACCACCCCTCCTGCATTCGCCCAGCTTCTGCATAAAGGGATTTTTAAACAGTGTGGGCAATTAGCTATAATAGTAGCCAGAGATATTTTTGATTCCTCAACATCACATAAAGCTGCCAGAAAACTGTAGAATCCACTCCATTAAAGGCAGTTGCTGAAGTTCATAACATGCCTTGATTTCTGGCCGCTATTGAAAATGCATTTCAAAATCTGTTGAAATGAAAGCTGTTTAACAATAAGCATTCCTCTAGTTCTTCACCAAGAATAAATATAATTTTTTAGAAAGCAGGCTTCTTTTTTAAATGATGGATGATTAGTCCCTGGTGTAAAGAAGGGTCATGAAAGTGTTTAATTAGGCAACAACAAAAAGCACGAAATGAGCAAAGCTGATTCTGTAGCTATCTGATGATCACACTGAGATATAATTGAAGTAGAAAAGCCTGTTGCTTCTAATAGTTTAAGTGCCTTGCACACCCACTGCATGCACTGAGTACAATAAAATGTTCCATCACACATTCTCCTCTTCCAATATGTGATCCATACTCCTGCAGTAATAGCAGCGATAATTAATTCTGGCTTAAGTATTTAGAAAATTATTAAGTGCTGCAATTACAGGCTTTCCAAATGGCAGTATTTAGAAGCAAGAAGCTATTCTCCACACTTCCCCCCTCCCATACCTGAGTGCACTGAGAAACTTCATTTCAGCAACATAAGGAAAAAGCCCCTGCAGGAGTGCATCTTAATGTGATATTAATTGGGTAAAGGAAGAACATAGCTCAGGAACACAGAGGGTGCATTTGGAACAGGACAAATAATCTGAAATACAAGTTTGATGAATTCCCTTCGTCTCTGTGCTGTGGTTGCTGCAGCACTTTTGTTTATATTGATCTGAACGGCATGGAAATTTCCTTTCATCTGTCATTTACATTCATTTTACCTCTTGCAATTGCCTCTGCCAGCTTACATGCTTGTTTTCTGGTGAATCTATTAATAAGATTCCCAGTACATCAAAAGAATTTCTTTTGTGCAAAGGTAGAATATAACACACCTAAGCTGTAGGAGGGTTCCCAGCTTCAATTTTACCAACTAAAAGTTATTAATGAGTTCTGTGAAGTAGAAAAAGTGAAAAGGATAATGCTAATTGCATGCTATAGATTTTCCTCCATTGCTTACTCATTTAGTTGGTGACTTGCAGAATAGAATATTTACACTGTAGCTTTCTTCTGATTGCAATATGCCTCCTGAATTGACAAAAATAGGACCAAAGGTCAAATTAATTAAAAACAGTGGGAGAAAGAACATAATTAATGCCACAAGTTTGTATTTACACGTTTTGCCTGGAAAATGGGTGAAGTGCATTTTGTTTTTTGCAAAGCATAGACACTGTATGCCAGTGAAAACACGAAAACACTAAGAAATATGGTAAGGAGTAGAATTAAATTGGATTATTTAGTCAAGAGAATTTGTGCATAACGATAGTTTCAGGGTGAGCAACCAGGGCAGCTACCACAGGTATTCAGTAGTGTAACTGATGCAGGAATGCAAGTCTACATGCAGGTACATGTAGCTGTGTGTGGAAGACACCCGTGCCCACAGTGTCTCCTTGTTGCCCACGTGCCTTGTGCCAACTCTGCTGACACTCATGTTCTTACCCTTCCACACACACATTTCTCCTACAGGTTTCTTTTCAATGGTGCTCCCTGGTTCTTGGGTAGCTACAGCAATTTGCCTTCTCCTGAGCAGTAAGAATACAGTGTAGACCCAGAGCCCTGCATTTGTTCTTGCGTGGCTGTGTTACCAGGGATTTCTGCACCCTCACGCTTCTCTGGATGAACTGGAGCAAGTGCCTTTCCTGGTCTTCTCCTTGGGGTCAGAGTTGTGAAAGTATCACCGATTTATAGGTTGCGAGTTCAGTGTGGCTTGTATGGAGAATAACATTTACCTCTGATTTACCAGAGCTTTACATGAAATTAGAATAATCCTGAAGTAATGATGGTAGCAGTGTTAATCTTCTGTGTGGCAGGTGAGGAAATAGAGGTGGCCACTGAATGTGCTCAGGGAGTTGCACAGAGCTGGTGTTCACTGTGCCTGTGGCCTTCCCAGCCCCTTTCAGTTCTCAGCTCTTCGGGGCACTTCTGCTTGGGCATCTTTCCAAAGATACAGGGACTCAGACTCAGGATTATGCTATTTATGAGTAGGCAATAATGTTATTTTTGGGTTTATACAGTAAGTTGCTCTGAAGCCAAGCCCTGTGCTGAGTGCTGCTGGCAGAGGCACCCGGTGGCTGTGGCCACACAGCCACAGTCCCATGAGTTAGAGCTGCCCTCCATGGCTCCCTGGGAGTGCCCAGGCCTCACTTTTGCTGACTTCTCTCCTCTTTCCCTGTGTACTTCATATATTTTTGCATTAATGCCTTGAGTTAGTAAGTAAACAACTTCACTTCTGTCTCTGTTTCTCCTTAGTGCTCATGGCTTGAGCTCACCTGTTTCCTCCCTCGGCTCAGTAACTGTTTGTCAGGAAAGCAACCCAAGGTCACAGGTCAGTGCTTTATAAAGCCAGGTCCCTGGGGACAGATGCCTGAACCTCACAGAACTGGACCTTGACATGGAGCTGCCCTCCCCAGCTGCACTCTCATTGTGGTTTCAGAGCACAGATCCCCTGGATTGTAGGTCGTGGCTGGGTTGGCATCAGGGCAGCTGCAGGCACAGGGGTCTGGCTGCGGGCAGGCTGCCTGCTCTCTGCTGCTCATGGCAGCTCTCAGCCTGCTTTGGGAGCTGGAGTCCCTCAGTTCCCCTTGCCCATCTATTCCCCTTGCCCAGGACTGCATTATTTCTTTATGCAAACTAACATATGCCGCATTACTTGGGTAATTTGTATTGTGTATTTTGCTCCGTGAAGAGAGATGAGTGAGTAATCTTAATAGTCCCAAAGAATGGCTGCACTGAATAAGAAAATATGCCAGAAAGATTTAAGGAACAAGGGAAGGCTAATGGCTTTATATTTTGTTTTACTGAAATTACACAAGTGGTGAATGCTGAAAGACAGTTCTATATTCTGATTATCCGAGAGGACAATTGCAGAGACATCACTCTGTAGGAGCGAAGGATGGTATCAAGGATAAAATACAGCACTTCAATTTGTAAAATTTTTTCCCATTTACAAATAGATATTTCAGATATCCATTTAAGAATGCATTAGTAGCATGTAGCTCAACTCACTGTAGTAATTTTGAATATTTCATGTATTCTACTGTAAATAACAGCAAAAAACTTACTTGTTTCGCATAAGCTGTGAAAATAGTGATGCAAATGGGAGGTTTCTGACTTTAATCAAATAAAACATAATGCTTTTTCTTAAAACAGCTTGGAGAGAAAAACAGGTATTTCAAATATTTGAAATAAAAACAAATTATTGCAACGGTGTTCACCGTGGCGTTTATCACGTAGCATCTTTCCTATTTACAATAACAGGAGATTGGAACAAAACAAAGTGTGCTAGTCAAAAATTCCTTTATTTCAGGATGTGCAATGACTTCTCCTATTCACAGTAAATTTTTCTCACAGTTGGAAAGGCAATTTCATGATACGTGTTTCAACCCTGGAAGTTTTCTTGGATTCCTCTCAGTGCATCTTCTGCTGAAAGTTTTCTTGATCCAGGGAAAATTGGCCCAGATCACTAGAATCCACTAAAGAGTGTAATGCTGATTAAGTCTCCACACTGAAATGCTGGAATTTTATTTGTATGAAGCAATTACAGCATGAACTGCATCACTTCTTGTAAATTCTGGCCTCTAGCTTTCTTTTACACAGGGCATTTAACCATTTCACCTAAAGGTGCATTAATTATAGTTGCTATGAGAATATACTTTAGACAGGTGACCTCACATGGCAAACACACTGTACATTTCAATTTGAGAATGGGTAATCTAGGTGGCTAAAGGATATTTGCAAAAGGCCAAAAGGATGAATGTTGCAAGCAAATACTGATACAGAGAGCAGAAAAGAGAAGCCTTTCAGAGCCCATTTTGGGGAAAAGTGTAACTTTTTGTCTATTCTTTCTCTTCTGAAAGAGCAAGATGCTTTTTTCAACAGCTGCATAAAATATATTCATTTTATCCTTCCTCTTTATCTATCATCTGTTCCCATTCTAGCTAATCAAACACTTGGTATCAAACAATATAGATTTGCTGCTATAACAAATTAAATGCTGTTATAACAGAGGTGTGCTGTCCTAACAAATGCAGTGAGATAGTGACGTGCCAAAGAGCTGCTTTTCTACTTACTTTAAAAGGCCCTTCACATTTACTCTAATTTATTTTTAATTTGTGTGTTGACTCTTCTTAGGGAGGTGATGCAGAAAACCTGCTGCTTTGCTATGTCAGGGTGTACAAGGCGACCAGGAGCAGCAGGTGGTCCTCACAGCTTTTGTGGATGAGATCAAAGCTGCTTGAAATGTAGTCTAGAAACCTTTGGATCTAAAAATAGGAGCTTTTTCCTAGAAAAAATTGAGGAGAAAGAGAAAGAAAGTCAGACCTCCTCAATTTTCTCTAGGAAAAAGCCCCCATATTTTTAGATCCAAAGGTTTCTAGACTTTCTCTTTATCCAAGAGATACCTCAAACTCTTCAGGTTCCAATCTTACACTGTGGACTTGCTCCCTGCCCTAATTTGTGTATCTTTTCCTTTTTTAACCATAACAAAATGAGTTTACATTCAACATGGCTATTCCATGTCTGGATTACCCATGAATTGTTTGGTGATCATCCCACTCAGATATCCTACAGGAAAAATCCTGTGGAGCCAAGATTTATTTTATAGGGTGAAATACAACTAAAATGATACACAATTACTTGTGCTAGAGTATTTAAATTACTCCTTCAGCATGTCTTACTAAAAGTATGTGTCTGTGTTTTCCTTCTGACTTTGGTACATTTTCAACCCAAAGAACCCAAATTAGCCAAAATTCCCTTTTTCTGGGAAGCAGGGATAAGAATAGCTCCATTTATGGGTTAGAAATTATGAAGGCACATTTTCAAGCCTCTTCAAGTGAGTGCTTGTGATGGCTTGTGAAGTTATCCACATATGTATTGCTTCAGAAAGATTTGACCTTTAAATGAAAAACCGAATAGAAAACAGCACAAATGGAAATTAAATCAGGTTCTGGAGATTTCTTCCAGGTCTCTATAGCTCTAATAACCTCATCATGCTTGAACTTAATGGCTTAGCCTTGACTGCTGGGATGCAGAAGTAAGGGCTGGAGGTCAGTGAGTAACTTACTGGAACAACATTTATTATTTCATAAATCTGTACCTTACTTAGGAAGAAAGATGAAATCTATTTATCCGAGCCACAACTGAAATGTATAAATTAACAAAATTAAATTAGAGATGGAGTTTTATGTATATTTCTGAAAGGATAAATTCTGCTGTGTTTCAGCATTAACACAAAGAAAACACTAGGTAAGCAGTAATGCTACTTTTAAAAGAAATATTCACAGCTGTAATAGCACCCAATCAATATTGCTGCTAAAAAAGACCCATGTTGTTGGGCCATCAATCAGAAGGGATATCAAATATTACCAAAATGCTTCTGTATTATTATTTATGATGATGTTCTTTGAACTAAAATGGCTTTGCCTATCAGAAATCAAGCATTCAAGATATTAATATCCAAGATTATAACCTGGAAAGTGAAGAAGATATTAAAAAAAATAAAATCACTATTGAGACTTTCTTGTTTCTCAACTTCAGCACAGCCACAGTGCAACTTTCATGTGTAATTTTTATTTAATCACATGTCACATTGAAGACTTAAATGAATTAAACTTTAAAAAGCAAGCTTTCAGCTCTCATTTTGACATCTAGTTAGCATACAATAACTGCCTTTCAAAAGCTGAATAAAATGTTTGACGTGCTTTAAATGTTATTTTCAGTTTTATTTGCTTTTTTATTTCAGTTCTTTGTTGTTATTTCAAGAAGCTCAGAAAATACAATTTAATTGTTAAATGTTGTTGGGAAATGTCATATGAGAGACACTTCTTGGTACAATGAGGATTCGAGTCTGGAAACAAGTACCCATCGAGGTTGTTAATCAGAAATTTGTGAAGTTCCAGGTTTATAATGTTCTTGTCCGGTGATAATTTGGCTGATGAGTTTATTCCCTGCCCTTCTGTCACAAGAGGAAGAGGAGCTTCTGGTTAGTGCAAAATAACATTAGTGCAAATCTTCTTAAAGCAGGTGGTGGTACAAAGTTTTCTGTTGCTTACTCACGTGTAAAAGGATTTCACAGAATTCTTCTTTTGCAGTAGCCAATCTGAAATATGTGACATTTTCCCTTATCAGTCGGGTGCAGTTTTACATGCCTGCAGAAGTGCCTGTGGGGCCATGTAAGTATGATTTTAAAAAGGCACCCTGAGTAAGCCACTGTGGTGGAGTTACAAGATAGCCTTGCTAGATTATTTCTCATCACTTGAGCCAACTCTTTGTGTAAGTGAATCCAGCTACAAGATCTGACAATTTAAAGTAATTTCCATTTGAGCAGGTAAAGGGGCACCATCTGCTCCAGGTTTGCTGTGGAGGGAGTAAGTCTTTCCTTGAAAAGCTACAAATCTGCCTAGGATAATCATCTTTATTGAATTTGCATTTGTCTGGGCAGTCAACCAAGATTTTACTTGCCTTTTTGCAATTAATAGATCATCCTTCCTGCATCTGAATAAATTAATAAAGTGGGAGGAGTTATTCAAATCAATAAGAAGTCAAAGCCTAAAACTATTTACCTGCCTCATACTACTATGGAACAGTTGGATTGTTAATCACAGTGAGGAAAAGTAAAAGTATTTATCAAAGCTTTCTGTAGAAGGAAGCCAGATATGCTCTATTTTCTGTTGGTAATTAGTGAGGATGGAAGATACTAGTTATTAATGTTAATGACGTTAAATCAGGACAACTAGATAAATTTATAACAAGAATGTCAAAAGGATTATATTGGATTTCTGAAGTTTTAAATAGCTGAAAATTTAATGTTTTGCCAATATTTAAAAGGGTAAATATGGTAAACTGTGAAAACTGAGTCTGTGTGATCTGACAGAGGGAAAATCAGAGGATGAAATGGGTGCAATCAATAAAGATAGGAGTGCAGCTGGACTTGTTCAATAAAAAGAAGGGCTTGTTCAACAAGCTTGATGTGTATGAGAAGACAATTAAGGCTGATAGTATTGGCAGTGGTTGGAGGTGTTACTTTTTCATGTGAGACAGGGAAAATACTGGTTATAATACCTACTAAGCTTGGGCTTCTGAAATCAGCTGGATATTGTCACTTTGATGTGTGCTACCTCTCCCCTTCCCCCCAGTAGATAAGCACTTATTTTGCTCTTTAAAAAAACCACAACAAACAGTCCTGTTGCAGAAATTATTAAAAAACAACTGCTAAATCATAAAAGTTGATTACAATAGTGATTTCCTATTAGTGCTGTGTTTGTAGCTGTGTGTAATAAAGGTGAACAAGAGTGTTCAGCATCTTCATAGGTGTTCCAAGAGAAAATATAGGTCATTGTGGGTGAAAATTTAGATTAATTTGAGTGAAAAATGATAGTGAGCTACATTATCTGTTTTATCCATTACAAAGAAATCAAGGTAACATAGTAAGACTTCAGATTAAATGCTCTGAGCTGCAATAAGTATGTGAGATATAAACAATTCATAGAAGCTGTTTGGGCCATAATATCTATGCTGTACACTACTAAGTGTGGGGACAGGAAAAATAAAAATAGTAATATTTCTTAAGTTTCATCACAAGACATGTTTCTCATTGAGTTTGTAGTTGGATCCTTTATGCTGTTTGTTTTCATGTTATTGTGAGAGTTTTGCATTGATAGTGTCTCAATCAAAGCATAAGAAACAAAAGATTGTTGGTTGGGAACAAAAGGTGATGGTTGAGTATAAAATGATTTGAGCTGGAAATTGTAGTTTGATGAGGGTTTTTCTTTAACACCTGAGAATTAATGGGCATAACTAAAGATAGTTGTTTTCTGTTTATTTAAGGCAAGCATTTCACACCTTCCTACATTTGAAAGACATAAGCAAATGAGAAAATGAGTATTAATAGCAAAACTGGATTTTGAAGTAAAAACCCATATTTTTGACTACTTCTTTATTCAC
The DNA here is from genome assembly GCA_013401335.1 of Brachypteracias leptosomus. Lineage (NCBI taxonomy): Eukaryota > Metazoa > Chordata > Aves > Coraciiformes > Brachypteraciidae > Brachypteracias > Brachypteracias leptosomus. Next base: position 26,194 of record VYZX01020690.1, on the reverse strand, counting down.
TGGCTCCTAATAGTGGAGACTAATGTTGAGGTAACCTTATTCTTTTATGCTGTCTTAGAGCATCTCCTAAATAAGGTCTGCTTTAAAACGGAATTATCCTCTAAATAATATAATGAATCAAAATAAATTAAACAGTAATATCTTTTTTCTTTATGATCTCCTTTTAAAAGGATATTAATTTGCTTCAATGAATGATGATAATAAGGTTAATAGTTTAATGCTCCTCAGTTGATATCTGCTGCTTTTTCTATTACCTTTTTTTTCAGTTTTTGATTATAAATTGCCTAACCCCTGGTGTATAATTCCAGAAATCATCCCTTCAATGTATCCAAAGCTATTTACTTAGCCTCATCTTTTATTATTCCCACTGCCACAGTCTAATTATTGTAGTGAAAGATTGAACACAGAATAGTTTGGGGCTTTGATCAGTCTTCATATAAATTTCAATAATGAGAGTAAAGGGTTTGCGGTTTGCTGAGATAATTTGATCCCCCTGGACACAGGCTGCTTGTGCAAAATGCAGTGGATGCTGCAGGAGACCTCTGGCAGGATTTGTGTCTGGGTTCATGACATCTCTGGAAGCAAAATTCTTTTCTCACACCAATAAAGAGTGATTTAATATTGTTAAATATGTCAGAGAACACTATATACATTTTTCCTTAAATTTTCACTTCGTTTTCCCCTATCAGTCTAATTGTCTGTATTACAAGTTCCTACATCAGTGTTTTCAGAAGCCACTAAAAATATATAATGGCTTTGCTTGCATTTCTCTCTTCTTGAAAGAATACACTAACTGTCAGTCAAATAAATAAAACAAGCCATAATCCTTGTTATTCTATTACTATCAGTGCTAACTCCCTTTGGAGATAAATAGAAAAGCAGCTGGAGTCTGAGGATATTTTGTAATCTTATAAATTGAAATTTAAATGCCTCAAGGAGGAAATTTCCAAAATAATTGTGACAGAAGATAAGTCCCAGCTTTTGGCAAAATTTTATTAGAATTACTTGTTCCAGATCATTGTCTGATGCCTGAATGAATTAGGAAAATGGTAGCTCTGCCATGTAGAGAAATATCTGGGGTTCTTTTCATCTTGATAAATTCTTCTGAAACTGCTCTGTCATCAGCATTATCAGGTGTGACATACACAGGTACACTGGCAAATTAAAAATCAAGAACCTTTAGCTGATGTCAGTTTATTTTAAGTCAAGTTTTCTCTTTCCTACTAATAACATCTCAATTTATATATCTAAATATTTGCAGGTTTTTACTGAACATGAGGATTAGTTAGATTTTTAATTTTGTTTGAGGTATGGCTTTTGTTTTTTCTCACTGGACTAGGCAGTTAAAATAAAGACTTGGTGTCCTCCTGCCTCCTTCACTGTCATATGCTTAAGAACTTTTGCTATATTTTGATTGCAAACCATGAAAAGAAATATTTGTTTAGACTTGCACATGAGAGTAAGCATTGCATGCATAGAATCAGAGAATGCATTGGTTGGAAGGGACCTTCAAAGGTCATCTAAAGGACCTTCTAAAGGTCATTCCCAGCCCTTTGCAGAAGTTGAAACTGGTCTCTAATGCTAAAACTTGGGATAATAACTTTTTAAGAATACTTTGTACTTAAGATTCACTGGTAGCTTGGAGGTGAGAAGTTACAACCTTGTTGAGTAGTACCAAGTATCATGTGTGCAACACAAGAGAGCACAAAAGCAACGTAAACCTCACAAAATACAGTTTTTACAAACCATTCATGCAATGGAAGTTGAGTTTTCCTAGATACTATAAATAGCAGACTCATTTAAGACCAAAAATATAGTATATTCCATTTCCACATGCTGTAGCCATACAGGTTTGTGTGCAGGGAGTAAATTGGAGACGTTGCAGGAATATTGTCACCAGATCAATGCCACAAAAGTTTAGGTGTTTGGAATTTTAGATAAGAGTTGACTGAGACTGCTGGTCTGGATAGGGAGAAGGGATTGACAGTGAAGAGGTAGAACAGGGTAAGTCATACGAGTAATTACAGAGAATCCACTCTGATTTTTGGACTGTTCAGACACCACATGTATCTCTACCCATCTGTGGTGGGAAAAGGATCAGACAGGCAGTGAGAGGAGCAGGACCACTGTCCCAGCCAGTCTTCCAGAGAGCCCTAGGAGCAGCTGCAGACATTAAATAATAAGATTCTTCATGTGACACCAGAAATGCTTGTGCGGGGATGTGGGGGTGCTAGCTGTGAACCTTTCACCATCTGAATTTTTTTTCCAGTAGGCTGTAAGGCTTCTCCTGCAGTCATAAGAGGGATGTTTTCTCCCCTTTCCATCCTGTGTGTTGGGAAGTCATTCTCTATTCAGATTTTCAGAGCTCAATTTATGTCTTGGCTTGATCTGATCCAATTTTTCTTAAAGATCTGCTTAATGAGGGTGAGTTTAAAATCTGTGAATTTGGTAAACAGGAAAGCAGGACTCGAAGGCAAAGTGTACTTGATCATAAACAGATGAAATCATCTGGAAAAACAGAATGGCAGGAAGGATGAATGCAAAGTGCCACACTTGGGCTCCATCTCAATGGCAATAACCAGAGAGGGGACAACTAACGAAAGATCATTAGAAAAGGAGCTGTGCATTATGGTGGTTGGCAAGGAAAACGTGTTGTGGTGCCATGAAAAAGGCAAAGCAGTAGAGGAGCCTGCAGGAGATGTGAAATGATCCTTCTGCTCTACTCCACGCTTTAAAGATCTCAGCTGAAGCTCTGTAATGAGTTTTGAGCAATGCCCAGAGAAGCATGTGTGAGCACGTGTGCAGGGGCAGCAGGAAGAGATATCAGAAGGCACACGACAGATTGAAATAATAAGGTCTGTTTATTCTGAAGTAGACTCAAGTGCCAAACGCCAGAAAGATGAGTGAGAATAACCAGACCATGATGGATGGGACTGAAGAAGTGATTTATTTTGTAACAAGAGAGAGGCAGGTTAGACATTAGAAGGAAACCTCTCCTTTAGCAATGGTGAAGCCCTAGGACAGATTTCTAGGGAAAGCCTTGAATTTCCTGCTGGTAGCTTTTAAGAAGAGTTTTCACTCACATCTGTCAGGAGTTGCATAGGTAAAGTTGATCTTGCCATTTTCCTGGCTGTACCACACTGTACAGCAGCTGTCTGGGGGCATATGTAATGTCACAGTGATAAAAAGAGATTTTGAAAACTAGAGGGACTGAACTTCTTAGCAAAAACTCAATGTAACTGATGGTGCTCAGCACCATCACCTATAGGAACTAAACATCTAGGGACCTCTGACAACACGTGCTGTATTATAAACACAGTATATACTTGGGTTTGCATAATTGCATCAAAAAATCTGATCTCCAGCTTTACTGATCCCAGCTGTGGTGGAACTGGAAAGCATTGTTCTTTTGGGGTTCTTTTCAATCTTCATGTTTCATGTTCCCAGAACATGTGGAAATAAGACACATGGAAATAAGCAGATCTGCTTATTTTATTCATATTTTCTTTTAATACTGGGACAGATTTACATTTCAGTTATTCACCTCCTAAATCACACAGAGTCACTCAGGTAACAAAAATGCTGTCCTATAACTGATGCATCAGGTGCTTCATTTCACCTTGTCCTTCCTTCAGTAGCTGTCCTGTGATGCTTTCCTTCCTCAGCTCTGTTTCCCAGCTTCAAGTTAAGATACAGATTTGTGGTATAACAGAAATCAAAGGTGTTGTAATAAAATGTCTGAAGGAGAGGAGTAGAATCTACTTTTAATTCATTAGTTTAATCGATGTGCAAAATCTATTAAGTTGTTTTCAATACATAAGGCTTGTTATTGTTTGTTCTTTCTCTGCCTTAGAAGCCTCCAACAACATTAGAAGTGTGTCACATTTTTTTAGGCCCAAAAGCTTGGAAGGGCTTTTAATGGGAAAGAAAATGCTTTTTGAAAACTAGAAACCTGAGCGGCGAAATAAATTGAGCCTCAAAAAGTGATTGAAATCTCCAAGTCAATATACAAAAGGCATCCAAAGACTCGTGAAGTCTGACAGAATCTCTTTAGTTTGAGGTGTCTTTCATTTTGCATCAGGGCTTACATTTTTAGCAAAGAGAAGCAAGCAGTGCTGTCAGGTGGAGCGGGTTTGAAAGCAGGCAGCCTGCTCATGAAAGCCTGAAATTGTGCACAACTCGAGATAATGCGTCTTCAGCAGATAACTGAAATAATACAGTTCCTAAATTGCTTGCATTAAGCAATTACTGATACTGTAGTGGAAACCATATAATTTTCTTCCTTCCTTGTAGCCTCAGCGCCGTGTCACGTTTCACCTCCCAGATGGCTCCCAGGAAAGCTGCAGCGACAGTGGGCTCGGCGACCATGAACCCACGAGCGGTGCGAGCACGTCGCACCCGCTGCCCCTCGGCTTCCCCCAGGAGGAGTACTATGAGCAAGCTTCACCCAACAGCCGGACAGAAGGAGATGGCAACTCAGACCCCGAGTCCAGTAAGTGATGAGCTCTGGTCACCATAGTTGTTAAATCATTTCAGTGTGGAAAGCGGGCTTCTTTCTCAGGCAGTTATTAAAACGTTGGGTTTCATGTGGCCGAAGAAGAACTATATTTCTAGGAATGTGAAGTCTGGCCGCTGGAAATAAAACACTCTTGGCCCATAAAGGGTTTATGGATGACCTGGTGTGTTTATAGATCTGCTCTGCTCTACACAGAGGAGCTTTCTGATGAGGTTAACACTGTTGCCCTTATGGTCATAAATACTGTGCTGAGGGAGTTTACACTTTTTAATGTGTTTCCTTATCCCAACACTGCTGCACGTTGTGGTTTGTTTTAACAAGAACTTCTGGATGATGAATGGGTCTGTGAAGATGCTGCAGACTCCAGAAATCAGGGTTTCTTGATTTGTCTGTTGAGAGCAGCTATGGTATGTGGCAATAACCTCAGAAGAGTTTATCATCTCACTGCTGGCTTCTTATGGTATTGAAAACTGGCAAAATGAAGGTGAGCTGAGGACCATGCTAGAGCTGTGGCTACTGGTGTTGCTTTCTCTGCTGTGATGTGAGAGCCAGTTAGAGACTCCACTGTGCTTTAGTCAATTGGTAATTGTCCAGGGGCTCTTTATCTGGATTAAATTGAGCCATGCCATTGATAAAGAGACACCTGAATGTGTGTAAGCCTCTAAGGCCTTGTTAGCAGCCTAATAAGTGATTTGAAAATACATCTGTTCTGGGCAAAACGTGGCCCGAAAGGTGTATTTCAGCTGCTTTAGTGTATCATGAAGAATGAATTAGTAAGTCCTGTGCACTTGAGAAGCTCTGTGAGAAGGTGGTTACATCTCTGCTGTCAAATACAGCATCCAGCAGAGAGCATTGCCCCCGACTCAGAGCCTGGCTCTTGGAAACCACACTGCTGCCCACGGCTGGAGTCTGAGGGGCTTGTCTGCACAGATGAGATCTATTCTCTCATTTTCCTTTAGTTCATCAACTATTAACCCGGGATCCTCAGTTTCAGACTTTTAAAAACTTCTAAAGTTAGGTGGTTCCTGAAATAATGTCAGAATATTTTATTTTCTGAACTGACAGGCAGCTGACAAGAGTCATCAGAGGTTTTGGATGTTATGTTGAAAACATTATTCATCATTTGCTTTTGCTTGTGTTGATATATTTGAGGCTGTAATATATCCCTAAGAATATTCTAGGTAGTCAAACTGAATTCTTCACAGCATGAGGCTCGGAAAGGCTACAAATATACTCCCAAAGAAAGAAAATATCAACTTATATCTTGTTTGTTGCTTTTGCTATGCATACTCGTGATCTGAACTTGCTTTCTAGCTCTCTTTTGTTGTTTGTAACTCTGATATTTATGCTGTGCTGAAGTGAGCATGATGTACATGAAATGAGTATTTGAGTCTTTTCATGTAGGGAATATGGGACAGGACCTGATCTATGAGGAGTTGTTGAAACAGGCATGTGGGTCCTGCCTTGCTCTTTACAAAGAAGCTCAGATTTGGATTTACTGGTGCTTTTTGAACCCAGTTTTTGCAATCTCAGAAGAAATACGGATCATAAGACTTCTAGAATGTTGCCCTACAAGTAATACAGCTTTGACATCTGAGTATCATTGACACACATCACTGTGTGGAGACCACGCAGGCATCTGATGTCTTTTGAAGTGTGAAGCTGAAGAAAGTTTGATCACCTGTCTAATTACATGAGAGTTCAGATTTTAACTTGAAATCACAGTTTAATTAGCATTTATCTTATGTGAAGATTTTTTGCCCTTCTAACTTCTTCCTGCAGTGATTTAATTGACAAAATAGAGAGTGATGTTTGCAGCCTGGAAAGCATTTTGCATTAGTTTGCAGTCCTTTCTAGTGTTTTATGCTCATATTAATGGCAGCATCTAGTGGCAGAAAAAAAAAGCAGATATAAATAG
>VYZX01020690.1:5129-19710 GCA_013401335.1 Brachypteracias leptosomus | reverse complement strand
AAAGGGGGGGGGGGAAGATCCACAGTATATTTTTATTCGGTATACTTACTTACTGTAGGTAAGAGCAACCAAAATATCTTGTGTGCTGATCTATCAAAGTGTTCAGTTGAAATTCATTTCATTCACTTGTGCACATTTGGCACATTTAGTCAATAATGAAATAGTGAAACTGTTCTGATTTGATAGCTTCCTCTGCAAACATGCTACTGGATTTTTTGATTGTGCATTTTTAAATGTAATTTGGAGTGACATGATACATTCAAAGAATTTCTATTCTTGTTTTATGGGCCAAAATTTTGTTAATGAGAAAAGAGGAAGGAATATCCAGTCAGATAATCTGAATTCCTACACCAGAATAAACAAGGCCTTCATTCTGTCTCAAGTTCTTTACTATCTGACCTGTCTTAATCTGAAACATTGTCTAAACCATTAAGCCCGATTAATCATCTGATGGTGATTTAGTTCAACTTTGCCTACCAAGGAGACACAGAGTTGGGATGAAACAACTTCAATAACATCTCGAGCCCACTGAGACGTTAAGTGGCTTATGAAAGCTGATGGCAGATGCCACATCACACAGGGATAGGTTCAAAAGTGTTTCCTAACTCTTGTTTTCCCTGAATACAGTTCTTAGTTTTTATTTGTTTCTCTAATATTGGAAATTACTGGAAACTTTCCATTTATTAGCAATAGCAAAGCATTTATTACAAAACACTTAAAAAAATGAACATAACTTAGAGACAAATATGAGTGAGAAGAAGCCCTAGAAATTCACCTCCAACATAGGGCTGAAGCATGAGGGAACAAATAACTGTAAGAATGTAGTGGTTAGAAAACCAGAAGCAATTTCTATGTACACCTTTAAAATTAATTCACTGTACTAATTAAAATTAGAATTAGGCTATTTAAAATGATTTGTCTTCTCTTCCTTTAGCTGCTTCCTCATAAAAGTTTAAAGTGCAGTGTGGTGGATGCATCATGAGGAAGAGATGCCAATAAAGTGTCACACTAAGTAAATAGTAATATAAAAATGTGTGTAGGTTTTTAGAGAATGTTATCCTTAAGTAATGGTACTAATGTACATGCTGGTCATATATTTTCTGCTCATAAATTGCTCAAACTAATAAGGGTGCTCCAGTAACTCCCTGTGCTAAGGATTTTAACTGTACCACCTTTTTTTTCCTCTCTCTCTCTCTCTTTTTGCCCCTGTATTATGTTTGTGTACAAAAAGCACTAAAAACACTGACAAAAAGTGACAAATTCTCTTTGGGTAAACTTCCTTAGCAAACTGCTTCTCATTGGTGCCCACTTAGTGGCTGTGAGCAGTGATGTCAACTGAAGTGGTTGAAGGGTACATGTTAACCCCAGTTATGCTGGTTTATTGATTTTAATTTAATTTAATGTTCATGCTTCGCCCGTTTTTATAGCCTAATCAAAACAATCTTGCTATTTTTTTTTCCTCTAGAGAATAAAATTGTTTTTCTTACTTTTATTTGGAGAAGGTAGAATACACACCCTTCATCTAAGAACTTGGGCAGAGTAAGAGCAATATGATTGCAGCTTTGAGGGGAAAAATAGTGCCAGAAAACCTGAAAGTAATCTGCAATTAAAGAATTGTAATTATTTTGTATAACCAAAATGGAAGTATGAACAAAGCTAGTTGAAAATTACACTGAGATTTCAGGGGTTTGAATAGGAGAAAACTGGTGTCTTAAGGAGAGCTGGTGTCCATAACGATATTTCACATGAATTAGTGCCTAAGAAGCCAAGAAGGTATCTTGACAATCAGAAGGTGTAGCTCTAAGGAAAGGATGGCCAAAAGGCCAGCCAATATGTGCTGCAACATCATGATCACCTCAAGCTGGTGTTGCCAGAGGTGTCTATGGCTGCTTGTTTCTATCTCCAAATGACACCTTCTCTCGTGGCAGCACAAGCATTTGTGGAGCTGCTGGGGTCAACAGGTTAGAAGAATTCATCTGGGGTCAACCTGGTTTAGTTGAGGAAAGAAGGTGTCTTTAAACAGATGAGTTCTCCAGTTCCATTTGTTACATGAGGCACTACTTGTGGGCAGCAAACAAGTGAAAGAGTGGCTGGGACAAAGCTTATGCTGGCTTTAAGTGATCATCAGACTTCAAGAGAATTAGTCTTAATAAGAATTAAGACTGTAATCTGTGGTATTTAGCCACATAAGAAGGAGGCTTGCAGCAAGGGTGGCATCTGGTCATGATTAAAGATAGCATATATTTCTTCCCCCAAGTTAAAAGAACACTTTCACCTTGCCTTAATTTTTGATGATGATGATGTTGATGAGAGCAAAGACAGGCTGATGAAGAATGATGATGGTGGAACTAAAAGTCAGAGCAGGTTCAGTGCATTCATGTGGAGGAGAGGAGATAATCTTCCTCCCCAGGTATCAAAACTGATAGTGTTTTCCTTAGTTTGCTGAAATTCTAAGAGACAGTGTGTCAAGAAAAAAAAAAAAAGGTGTGTGTTCAGGTTTCACCACTGGAAAACATTTACAAGAAAGAAACCAAGACCTATATAATCAGAAAGTAATAAATGGTATTGTAGGTTTTGTAAGAATAATACTAGATAATCTCTATTATCTCACCTCACTGAAGTATTTTTAATATTGGGGAATACATGTATAGTTAGTCTATATAGATTTAAGAACTAATAACTGTTATTATGACATTAAGGTGGAGCAGTAGTAATTAAGAAGGAAAAGGCATAGATAATAGGAGAATGGAAAAGTCTCCATCATTATCTTCATTCAGCTTGGCATTAAAAAGCAGGAACGTGTCAGTGAAATTCTGGTATCTCAAAGGCAAACATCACTGGAAATGTAGAGGAGGAGGTGGGTATAGCACAAGAATTGGGTTTTGCTAAGGATTTGGAGTAATAGCAGTGGGGTGAAATCTAATAGTTGAGAGTCTTTCTCCTAGGAATGGGTGTATTTAGCCAGTATATAAATCACCAGCTGAAAATGACTTAAAGAAAAAAACAACTGAGTAATACAAAGATAAACTATAAATCACCAGTACCTAATGTGACTGTGAAAAAATCCTGGGTTACCCCCTAGTACAGGAAAAAAAACAACAGGAAGAAAGAAAAAAAGACCACAACAAAACCCAAGGCATTGATGATACCACAAAGGGAATATTATGAATAGTGTTGGCTTCCCACATTAAAGGAAGGTGAACTCACTTGAGGAACAGGTGTAAAGAAATATTATTAATAACAAGGGACTGAAATACCTATAGAGAGGAAAAGGAGTTAATACTGGCTTGTTTGAACTGCAGAGTAAGGGCTGGCTGGGGAGCAGGACTGCTCTCAAGTAACAGCAGAGAATGGGGGTAAAGAGATCTTGGTGGCCAAGCTGAAGTGCTGGTTTGCTTCACAGGGACATGAGCTGGTGCTGCCTGGAAACCAGCCAGGGACATGAACTGGGGGAATTCAAACCAGATCAGTGAGAAGGTACAGAAGCAGGGGATGAGAATGGTAGCTGCTTTCAGAGAGAAGCTTGATAAAGTTACGAGGACAAATAAATAGCAGCAAATCTGTAATAGCAGCAAATCTCTTCCGCCATCCAGGAGGTCCCTTTTCTATGTGCTATGGTAGCATGGAAGCTGCTTGTTTGCTGAGTCTCAGTTCAGTGTTAGCCCTTGGCTTCAAAGTGTTGGCCCCTTGGCACTGGGCAGGACACGGGGCTGGTGCAGGAGCTGCATCACAGCACGTGGGGAGCTTAGTCTGGTCTCACAGGAGCACGGTGAAGAGCTTACCTTAATGATGGTGGCTCCTAGGGCCCTGTAAATCTCCTGGATGTCACCGTGGAGAAGAAAGGGTCAGTGCTGCAGGCTGGCAGCAGACAGCTGAAGGTAGGGAGCTCTCCCTCCCTGGGGGAAATGGCTGCATTTCTTGCCATGCTGACATGTCTGATAATCTGAAACTCTGCGGTTGCTGAAATATACTCTTTAAACATCATCAATAAAACTGCTCTGGCAGCTGGATTTCAGACCTCATACTGGGCCACAAGAACAAATAAAACTACAAAGTTTTAAGTATATTGTTCCCTGTCCGAAAACTGGGGCTAAAAGTGCTTGCCAGCAGATTTATTTTTATGTAAATAGCGTTTTCATTTTTTTTTGTTCTCTTCTTGTGTGCTTTTAATTCCACAATAAGATTGAAATGTTACAGTCATGTTTTAATTCAGTTGTCAGTTATAAACACACTACAGCACTTAGATCTAATTCAAGTGAAAAAGGCAGACTGTCATTAGTTAAAGATAATAAATCTAGGGCTAAAATACATCCCAGTTTACCACATCTGCCCGTTGGGTCCTTTTACTTCTGCTGTACTGGGTTTTCCTATCCCCACAGCTGAACACTAATAATTAATTCAGAAAGTGCTGAGGTAATTAATCTTTCTGAGGCAATAGTGTTTGATTGATCTTCTACCTTTAATCAAATTAGCTTGTACGTAGGTGGGAGAATGTAATGGCTGAGTACAGGACTGTAGCACTTTGTGAAGTGCCAACCTTCCTGGTGACCTCCTGAGAGCACGCCCATGAATCACATGCATAGAAACCACAGCAATCATTAAGTGGCTGTTTGATTTAAAAGATGGGGAACTGGCAAAGATCAAAATCAGGGTGTGCTCAACATTCACTTTTTAAAGTATGTCTCCTTTAGAAGTGCAGCTTTATAGCTGCGTGGCAGGTGTTTGAGGGCATTGAATGTCACAGGGCTGGCAGCTGTGTGGGTTTTCCAGATGTTTTAGCTATCTGTTTCTAAAATAAAAGAGTCATAAGCACAGACAGTGAAGCAAGCTACCAGGAACTCCTATAAAACAAAACATGATGATCTTCCTGGTTTGCTGATGGCTGGAGATAGGAGGAAAGGGAGGAGGTCAGGTTGGAGAGGTGAATTTACAATGATACAGATGAGTGGCTTTTGCAGGCAGGTTTTTACACGTACCTAAGAGGTTGCATATTCAGAAGTAATTCCATTATTTGGTAATTTGATCCCTGAGTGTCTGACTTAAAAGTTGCTGAGGCAGCTGACACAGAGGGGGAAAATGGACAAAGCAAATTAAATGAGAAAATGCAAAAGCAAGAAGATTGTAGTGCTCAGACCCTGCCAGTCAAACACAGACTCTGGACACTTTCTGTGAATAAAGAGCACTCTGTATAAATTCTTCTCAAAGTAAATTTTAGATATGTTATTGTTGGTGTCAGAATATAATGCCTTGATGTACATTTTCTTAGTATTTCACAAAAAGTAAGATAAAAGCAAGTTTTCTGAGATGCATCACATTCTTTCGTGCAAAATCAGTGGGGATTGATGAGGAAAATCAGTGGGGAAAACCTGTTGGATTTTCTAGGCTACATACTGGGATGAAGTAATTCAAGCAGTAATAATGTGTTTGTGAACACCATCTCATATTATTCTTGACTGAGGTTTATAATAGCAGTTACTCTGTATAAAAAGATAAGAAAGAATAGCTCCACTTTGCAGTTTAGAAATCATTTGTTGTGCAATAATAAGGAAGGCTTTAAAGTGTTTGTTTTGAGTTGGTGGGTTTTTTTAATAATAAATGAGATCTGACATCTATAAACAGTGATTTAGTGGCAGATGTTCTGTGATATATATTTATGTTATCACTTAAGCTGACATGGCAATGGATAATCCTATTTTTTCTGTTTGAGGCTCATGTAAATTTGAGAAGGTATCACTATAACAAGCAGCCTGGTGGGGCAGAGGGGTATGGAGAACAAATGTCTTCCCTCTACTTTTTCAAACTCCTTTTAGATCTGACTTGCTGTCAGATTTGCAGTGAATAGAGGCCCTGAAGTTTGGCTGGTAAATGGAACCTAATTTGGAGCACCCAGCATCCCGGAGTGTATTAGGGCTTTGATGGCTACGATAGCTTGAGGAGTCACAAAGGGCACAGATTGAAACGGGAGGTTTATCTGGGTCATATGAAAGCTGAAGCCATTGATAGAGTTCCCTTCTGGTGACAGCTTTGAAGACGAGTGGATCCTACGTATCTTAGATCTAGTTATGGATGAGATAGGAGTTTATCAGAGGGAAGCAGACCTCTGTGAGCAAAGCAATCCCTTATCTTGGCCACCGCGTTTGCAGGTGACAAGAGTGAAGACTGGGCAGAAGTGGAGGCAGCAGCAGGGTCTGGGGTGGCAAAGTCACCCCACTCCAGCAAGGCTTCTGTCAGTGGCCATCTCTTGGCAAGAAGCCTTTCTTTGCTTCTAATTTTTATTAGTGAGATAAAGTTCAGATGACGTTTGTGTTGCTGTTACTCATGAGCCACAAAACAATTCATTTTATGTCCTCCTTCTGTCTGTCTTATTTTGTCTCAAACTTTCACGTCTTTCTTGTTTTTAAGAATAGGAAAACACAGATGATGCAATTTGTTGTCCTTTTTTTTCCACTCGAGCTAATCAGTGGCACCAGGAGGAGCTTTTAGCAATATGAAATATTAAGATGTTTGTTAGCATCTAGCTCCTGTTTTAAAACCAGAAATACAGGAAAAAACTTCTTTTTGTACTTTATATAATTTAAGCCATGTGAAAAATGGCATGATTATAATTTCATTTGAAGCATCATAATTTATTACTTGATTTCACTGTGATTAATGAAAAATATATCAGGAAATATATTTAATGACTGTCTTCAACTACCAATCTGTCTTGGAAATTAAATGGAAGAATTGTATTTCTTGAACAAAGAAGATTCCCAACTGCCAGTGCACTTAAAGTCACAACATTTGCTGATCACATCTGATCAGCTCAATAAATCTAGTGGTTGTTGTCCTTGTTTGTGTAGAGATGTGGTCATCCTTAATCTGATGTGGTCATCCTTAATCTGATGTTTTCTTTTTAATTGGACTCATGGTAGGGAAATAGGATCCAATCTTGAAGTATACGTTAGGAACAATTGGAATTTTTTGTTCCCAAAACCTCATGTCTATCCATATATTCCTGAAAGATATTTTTGCCTTTACTCTTCAAGTATTTTTATTCTTCTGGAAAAGCAGCATTTAATAAGCTGCTGTTTCTGGGGGTTTTTTTTGAGGTTGTATAATTGTGATCCTTTCATTTTCTGGCTACTTTTCAAACTTCGACTTTGCTGTAATAAGGTCAAGAGAAGGCTCAGAAGCTCTTTCAGAGGCTCTGCATCAGGGGGACACAGGACTGGTGTCCTTGAGCCAGCCAATATAACACCAATTTTGCTTGAAACCTACTAGTCACTGATACTATATAAACATTCTGAAAAATAAAATGTGTTTGGGTTGAACCGGAGAGACCTAGGTAATATATTTATGATATATTATGATATTGGATATTATGACTTTTGGATTTATATGACATCAAAGTTTGAGATTCTCACATTTGTGTTCAATACAAATAAATCTTCTGCTTTCTCATTAGGGGCAGGATTTTGCACAGGTTGTGTTTTATTCAGAAGCTGTTCTTCAGATAACTGGCTGTTATGCTGATTTTGCTCCCAGTACAATTGCAGTAAAACCCATCACATACTGGTATGATAGAGGTAACACGTGCTGTGCTAGCAATGCTTCTAAGTGCATATCAGGTCTTTTTGTTGTCATTTCATCCTGTAAAAATAGATGGTTGGCTTGTCTTGTACTGCATTCCCTAAATTCAGTGACACTTTAATGATGATGTGAATTGGGTAACCCATCACATGGTGAAGAAGCAGTAACCTTTTCACAAGGAGAGGTACTAATGCTGCTGGGCAGTTTGAATTTGCAGAGTCACCCAGCTGCCACATCCCCTGGTTCATGGAGGTTCTTGCATTAAAAATTTAATTTAACCTTACTATATTTGGCAATTATTCACCTGCATCTGTGCACATTAGTTAAACTAACTTGCTGCTTGTATTTAACAAATGCTTTTGTGTTCCTCAGATTTTTGTTGCCTCTGTCAGGGTGAGGACACTGTTGCACCCTAAACAGCTTGGCTTAGGTGGGATAATAGAATGGGACAGTGAGATGGAACAGGAGTTACCAGAATCTTTTTTCCTGCTTTGTGCTTTGAAAAATTAACATTGCTTTTGATATGCCTTGCTGCCAAGCAGCACTGTTGCAATGCTTAAAGCTCTACTTAAAGCCTTGGTGCATCAAATTAAAATTCTCTCTAAATAATAACAGGAAGCAACAACAGATCCAGCTAAGACTCTGCTTCCAGGATAAGGCCATGGCTAGCTCATTCTGTATGGTGTACTGTACTTAAATCCCTCTCATCCAAAATAACTCTCTCTCTTTGAAATATCAGGAAGAACAATGACACTATTTCAGTAGCTGTTCTTTTATCTGGTTATCTTGACTGATGTTCCAAAACCAGTGTCCCAGAAGCTGTGTCCTCTATAGGATAAGGCATTATAAAGTGTAGCCCTCACCTAATACTTTAAAAGCAAGCAAGCATTTCTCTACCAAGAAAGGCTTTACTCATGTCACATACTAATCATACACCAAAGAACTGTTTAGAAAAAGAAAGACAACCTCTGCCTCTCCTCAGGAGTAGTACATGGAAAGAAAAACAGTGGCAATAAAGGGAGATAGGGATGGTGAGAGAAAGAGCTTTGAAAACTATAAAAGCCAGAATTGTTTTTATCTTTGTAGAACGGATATTAAAGCTTTTCTTTATACACACACTCATATTTCCACTGGGGGTCAGATAGCACTGATTGCACGTTCTGCTGGGGTGGAGCTCTCATACATCTGTCACTAAAATTAGCTCCTTATTTCTCTTTTTTCTGAAGATCACAAGAATCTCTTTCCATTGACCCGTTATCAGTCAGCATTACTTTGACCTACTCCAATACTGGAACATTTTCACAGCAGTGTGAAAAAGATGTGTGCCAGAGGAGATCTGTAAATAAAACAGGTCCTTCACCTTTCATTGTTCTGTCCTGTGAATGGAGCAGCATTTGGTTGTGTCTGCATGGAGGGTCTGAGTTGTTGAAAGATGATTAAAGTATGGTTCATATGTTTTCTAAAGAGTATTAATAGTTAAATAATCAGCTTGGATATTGAGCTGTCCAGTTTTTCATTAGTAATTCATAATTACAAGATGTTTGGCTTTTGGGAGAAGGATAAAGTACGTTCTCCTCAATTTTATTTTATATTTGTGTTTACGTCTGCTAAGCTACAGAACATTTAAAAATACAATGCTGACAATTATTTTGGAGTTGGAAAAGGGCAATTCTTTTTTCTTTTCTCCCTGCTGCAATCTTTTGATTTTTGGATGCAGCGAGGCTGTTTCTGTGGAGGGAGTTTGTGTCTGGATCATTGTGACTCCTGGCCCTTCATTTGTCTCAGAATGCAGCAGATTGCCAAGTATGTGTCACAGCTTCAGAAATGTTCTTCTCTCTGTCATCCTATGAGTGGCACAATAGAAGAGAGCACCGAGGAAAGAGCTGTGACATTAGCAGGAGTTCCTTTGCCTCTGATAGCAGCTCCTCTAATGGTTAGTGGAGCTCTAACATTAACGCTTAACTGCTCAATAAACCTAATGAGTACACTGGGTGTATCTGAGCCTCCCTCTGCCACAAGGAATGCAGTTGGAGATTTTCTGGCTTTGAGCTGAGACGAGGGGTGGATAGTGATGCCTTTGAGGAGCATTTCCTAGGAGGGTTTGGTTCTGCTGTGACAGGCATCTTGCAACCAGAGCTCTTCGCACAGTTGGAAGTGAAGAGAGGAAAAGCAGGATTAAAATTGCCAAGGAGACTGTCCACATCAGGATAACTCAGTGCACTGACATAAAAATTGCACTCTGACAGACAATACTGCCACAAATCCCAAGAGGAGCAGGATATTTAGGAACAGGGAAAGGAAGAAAATACCCTGACCTTATTCTAGCTCCAGGGTTAGGAGTGAATTGTTATAGGGATTACAAAACTTAAGATATTAATATAGCCACTAAAGATCTCTTCATAAAGAACTCCCTCGTAATTCTTTCTTTATGCTTTTTATAAATACTGAATTTTAGGATTTGTTTTCCCTTTGAAACGTACTTAGAAAGAAATGTGGTTCTGCTTTGTACATTTGTCATTAACCTCTGCCATCAACTTTGTATTTCTTATCTAATGAGTTCAAGAGAAATTACACTACAAGTAAGCAGATGTTTTCTATTTTGTGTAAGACCTATTCTTGCCGAATAGAGAGAAGAGATTATATATGTAGAGGGACATTAATATTTCTTGTTAAAACGTGCTTTGCAGGCTGAAGAAACTCATATACATAATGATAGTCAAAAGTCAGGGAGTAAAAATAGGAATTTGTTAAAAACAGCTGTGCTGCACAACTCTTTGACAGGAATAGAGAAATGCTTGATCCAGTAAAAATTTCAGAATTTATTTAAAAGAAGCTGTAGCTGCTAATTTCCATCAAGACAGAAGGTTAACAAGGCTGTGAAATGGAGGCTTGGTTTGTTCTTGTTTCATGACCATAAAAAAAAAAAATATTTCAGTCTCTGATAGAGCTGCCATTTTATTCCTGGCAGAATTCTCTGTAGCATCATCCTGTGGTTGCAGAGTATTTTTAATGCTGCCAACTGCACCACCATCGTCTTAATGTTCCCTGAGAATCTTTCAAAGAAACGCTGACACAAAATAATAATGGAGTTTTAATGCTATCAGTTATTTTTACTTTTTTTTCCAAGGTGATCTTAGTCCCTGCCCCATTTCCCAATGAACTGCTGTGGGTGCAGCCTGGGGGGTTTGTGTGCCTGGGTTCAGGCAGCAGTGCAGACAGAGCCTGTGATTGCCACTGACACGTGGACACGAGTTATTCACTATTATTCAACTGGAGCTGGCATTACCTAAGTAGTTTTCTAGGTTATTTGGTTAGTATAGACTGTATGTCAGAAAAGATCTTGGCTTTTTAGCCAAATGATTAGCAGGCTGGGTTACAGATGGTCCAGTCTGTGATTTTAGAACCCAGATCCAGGCAGCTGCCTGCACTGGAAAGCAAGAGGACAGTTTCTTACCTGCAGCAGTGATGAAGCTCCAGAATACAGCAATGTGTTGCATTTATGCTGTGAAAATTGATTACACTCCAAGCATACACTGTAAC
The DNA here is from genome assembly GCA_013401335.1 of Brachypteracias leptosomus. NCBI lineage: Eukaryota > Metazoa > Chordata > Aves > Coraciiformes > Brachypteraciidae > Brachypteracias > Brachypteracias leptosomus. Next base: position 8,598 of record VYZX01020690.1, on the reverse strand, counting down.
TGTATCTGACTATTTCCAGTGACTGAGAGGAACTGGGTCTAACATCCTGCACTAAACAGCCTGGGACTGGTAATGCACAATTTTGCAATAAACAGAGTTGACAAGGGGGTCACAGAAAGATTTTTTGGGTCCAGAAGGTGGAAGTGAAGCTGTGACCCAGGCAGGCAGCATTTCTCATTCACAGCCACTCTATCCTTTCCCCCCTAGCAAATGTTCTCTAATCCATAACCATTTCACATGCTGAGGTGAGGTGTTAAATACAAAGAATTGCTTTTAAATAATAAGCTTAGGACACAAACCAGCCAGAACAGGGATCTCAAGGTGAAAGATGGCATTTCTCCTTCAACCTAAGCTGCTGTAAAGGAAGAAAGAGATTTAAAAAGAAAAAAAAAGCAGCAAATACATAAAAATACTTCATGAAAAGATTTTAGAAATCTGAAGTCAGTGTATATGTATCTAACCAAGACATATTTGTCTCCCATTGTTAAATATTTGGATGGAGGCAAGATCTTAGGTGTTTGCTCCATATGTACTCTATTCAAATTCCCATTGTCTTTGCTGCGTGTGTAACTGATTGCAGAGGGACAGATTTTTATGCAGATGGCAACTTTTTTTTTCCCCACAACAGTAGAAGATGGTTCCAGTAAAATATACTATCTTAATTCAGATGTGCATAGTAACAAAAAGAAGAAAAATAAAGAAGCCTTTTTTTCTCAGCAGAAATCCCTTTGAAGACAAGTGAGTTTTTTTACTCAAGTCTAAGTGGTGTTTCTGGAACATATTTGAACATTGTGCAGTTTGTCTGAGCTCCTGTTATGACTCTCCTCTGAAACAATCCTTTTTCATAAACACACTTCTTTCCTGCTTAGCATGGGTGTGAGTTCATCCTGGGGAGAAATTTAAGAATTGTTAATTGATGGCATGAGATGGGCTGCAAAAAAGAGGCCATATATCTGTATATATATATTAAAAAATAATCTTGGATTCTATGGGTGACTTTTGATTTCATTTTATAAAGAAAAGTAATATAATTTGGTAGATTATGGATGCAATTTAAAAATTTTAACTCCTCAAATATCTCTGTAACTCTCACTGAGGACTGTGCAAACCATCCTTCTGCTCAAAGTTTACCTTTGGGTTGTTCACAGGCTCTCCCAACTCTTGGTAACCTACAAGGAATTATTTCAGGTCTGGAAGAGAGAAAAATAAAAATAAACCCAGGCTGACAGGATAGGTATATGAAGCTATCAGTAGGAAAGCACAGCACTGTGTTTAGCAGACTTTACTATAAAATCAATATGATAAACCCCAAACTTTGTAGTTCTGGTTCAAGAAATTCTTTTTTCCAGAGGAGAACTTGAGCTGCAAAGTGGGATGCCACTTTTCTTTCAAGGTTTCTCTGGAGTCCTTGATGGAACTTGCATTTTTATTCCCATTGTGTCAGGGATTTCTCTGACTTCAGATCATGTCAGAAGAAGTCTCCATTGTAAAATGTATTTGTAAATTACTATTTGAGAATCTTGAACTAGAAGACCCGGCTTATTTGATGTGAAAATAATTCTAGTTTCATGTGTAAGACATATAATGTGTTACAATAATGTTGCATTGACTGTACTGGCTTCGTTTGGAAAAAGAAATCAGCAACCCTGCCTGAACTAGGCAATTTGCAGCCTTGATTAAATAGAGCAGACAGATGAATGACTGAGGAGAAAAAAGAGCTCTGAAACTATGGGCAGAGCAGTTCACTCAGGCAGTGCAGCTTTTCTCTTCTTTTTTCTTTTCATGTGCTTCAAGCTGGTCACCTTTCAGCTCCAAAACGATAGGGTTGTGCTGTACTTTTCCCCAAATATATTGAACTTAGTGCTGCCTTTCAGCAAGGACCTGGTTTGCCACCAAAGATCTTCTCTTAAAATATGGAAAAAAGGAGGCTTAGAGGAGACCTCATTGATCTCTACAACTACCTAAAAGGAGGTTGTGGTGAGGCTGGTGTTGGTCTCTTCTCCCAAGTAACTAATGACAAGACAAGAGGTGATGGCCTCAAGTTGTGCCAGGGGAGGTTTCGATTGGACATTAGGAAGAAGTTCTTCACTGACAGAGTGGTCAGGCCCTGGACCAGGCTGCCCAGGGAGGTGCTGGAGTCCCCATCCCTGGAGGGCTTCAACAAACAAGTAGATGTGGTGTTTTGAGACATGGTCTAGTGGTCAGGGAGATGTTGGACTTGATGATCCTGGAGGTCTTTTCCAACCTAAATGATTCTATGATTCTGTATATCAACCACTGAGTAAGTCTCTGGTCTTAGTGTGGTTTCAGTTAGTCCTGCCTGTTGATGCATACATTTTTCTAGTCTAACTTTGGGCTCCATATTGTGGCATCAGGATAGAAGTTACACATGACACAGGCTTGTGGGGCAGATACTTTCTGCCTCCAAATATGATGAAACTGTGAATGGTTAATAACAAGAGCTATCAATCTATAAATAATTACAATTACTATTTGCAATTACAAATGCTAAGGCATGAATTAGGAAGCCCTGTGCACGGGTATAATAGGCACAGCCACACTTCACTGTGAAGTGCAATGAATTAAGAGATACATCTTCAGAAAGGTCATCTCCGATGAATAAATGCAAATAAATTGGACATGAAGGGGATTGGGGTGGCAGAGGAGATTACTTAGTTTTTCAGCTGTGAAGGAAATAGGCAGAAGACAATTGCTCACATACAACCCCATCTAAAACTTGGCTATATTAGTGGGAGATGTTAGGACTGTGACATTGAGTTGTTCATCCACAAGTCATGAAATAATAGTAGCTCCACACTGATCCTAGGCTCTATTTCCAAGGGATGTACTTTGGTTTCAGCTCTCTAAATGTATGACAAACTTACTGTCACTGGCTCTTGGAAAATGGGCATTTCCATTTTCCCACTGGAAACTGGAGTGAAGCTATCAAGGGAGTTTTCAAAGCCTCCAGCAGATATCACATGCTGGTAATGCAGTACACATCCCTTACAGGCATGATACCAACCCAAGATCTACTTAACACACAGTGTCCTATAGACCAGTTTCTCCAAAGGTCTATGTTCTGGAACTCAGAAAAGAAAAAATGTAGTAACTAAGTTTCAGATAACCTTTTACATTGAGATTCTGAGAGTCACCGAGTACTAAAGAGACAGATATTTTCCAGTCACCAGAAAAACAAGCTACTCCTCGATGTAAATCCAGCACATTTGATCAGTAAAAATTGTTTTGAAGTATATTATATTTTCATTTTACATTGCAACTTGTATGTGCTCAGAAAGCTGAGCAGTGTGTCTGGCTTTAGCCTGTGCTCGTTTATAATGAGTAATTATCTAATGACGATAGTGCTCAGCATGCTTGAGAGCTCCCAGTAGCAAGATTTAGAATTTGAAGGGAACGCTGTAGATCAAATGATAATGTCACATTTGTATTCTCTCAGCTCCCCAGTCAG
>VYZX01020688.1:0-12222 GCA_013401335.1 Brachypteracias leptosomus | reverse complement strand
CTACAGGAGGAAAAACTATGGGGAAATGACAATAGTTTTCAAATTAAAAAAAATATGAATGTGTATTGTATTAAGAATTACATGCATGACTAGTTATAATTCAACATTTGACACAGACTGAAATAGCTTTTTTCTAGTGCGTATCATAGACAGTCCAAGATGATCAGTATTGTAAACAGTAAGACATCTGAATAAAGAAAGATTTAGATTTGTATCTAGATAACACTTCCAAGTGCTAAAGGTTAAGCCTTTGCTTAAAAATACTAGAATATTGATTGAAAACTTTGCTGACCTTATCTTGGGAAGCCTTTTAAAACAGATACATTTATCAGAAATAATGTGGGCATAAAAGAATGTGCCTTAGGCAGGGAAACAGATCAAATTAATTTTCAACATCCTTTTGCCTCCTTAGTTTTAGGAGCAAAGATATTTCAAATTCATATTAGATTTGCCTAAACTCACTTCTTCCCTCTTCCTAATTTAGGCACAATTTAGAGCCAGGTTTTCTGACTCTAGCACCTAAAATTAAATTCCTATAATTGATAGCGAGGCAACTAAACAAAATGTTTAACTCAAAAGTGCTCAAATACCCAAGAATTCCTTTCAAGACTTATATAGCACTGTGCTCTTCCCATGTTATATAAACATTTTCATGCAAGTAAGGACAGTGCCCCAAACACATCAGTCAAGACAGAATTCATGATCAGAATATGTCAAACAATTGCTATAACTTCCATGTCACAGCATTTCTCAGAGAGGTCTTTCTGAGGTCACGAGAGTCATTTCCTCTTGCACCAGAAAAGCAAAACTAAATTCTTCTAGTCCTTCAAAATTCCTCCATTATGAAGTAAATAAGTGAAAGGCTTTTCCAAAATCAGTGTGGACATCCACACTCACTTATTCACAGCAATATGAATGCAGAAATATTCTGCAATTCCTTCTGTTTATCACACAAGTTCTTTAAAGTAAAATAAACTTTAACCTAAGAAACTGCATTTTTAAGAGACAGACCCTGAAGCTTCTCCATATTCTATCAATTCACATCACCGTACTATGTTTTATTCTTACTTTATACAGTGATGATGACCTATTTACAACAATTGACCATTTCTTACCCCTGGGAGAAAGACATGCCTTGAGGAAGGATATGAATTAAAAAACAGTAAATGTCTCATACAGAGGACAGAGAGAATTTTCAAACGTATAGGAAAAGATTGAAAAATTTCTTAGACCACACCAGGAAAAAAACCCATAGCAAAGCCTGAGGAGTCAAGCTTAAGCAGAATAACAGAGGAGACAAAGGACAAGAAGGTCAAAGCTCATATGATGCTGCCAATAAAAAAGTTCAAAAGGTACAGCTCAAACCACTTTACATGGCCATATTTTTAATGGTGATTTTCTTGCTAGTGATTAGTGCATGCTAAGAAGTCTAGAGAAAAAAAAAAAAAAAAAAGAAAACTGAATTAGAAGTTGGAAAAGGGCAGGCAAATTGATTCTTTAGATGGGAAAAGCTGAGACTAAATGTCAGAAGTACTGATACTGCCATGCAGTGAGGAAGAAATGAAGATAAGAAGACTTTCTTGAGGAAATTCTACATGTTTTTTTTTTTACTTAAAATAAGGTACAGCTAGGAAACCTGAATCTCAGTCCTATCAGACTTCTAAAACTTTATTTTTAAAATAACAACATTATTTGTTTCTAGGCCAAGGTTTTCCTATATTTGTATGATATTTCTCAGCCACAAGCAATGCCAACAAAGGGGATGGAAGGAGAAAGTCTGGTATAGATTAACAGCACCCAGACTTCCTGCTAGCTCAGCATCAAGTGGAATCTAAAGCCACTGTTTTCAGAAAGACTGAATTGGGCATGAAGAAGGCAAATAAATTCACATTCCAAAAGTGACTGAATTCCTATCTTTAAAATGAAAACAACACCACACTTGAAAATTTATATCAATTATAGTACTTTTTTGAGCAATGGCTATAAAGGAAGCGACTAATAATAATGCAGAAACTGGCAAAGAAGGTACCCCTGTCCTGCGTGCAACATATGTCCTGGATGAGAACGCCTAATTTGAGGGCAGCATGTTCACTAAAACTGACCCACTCCCTTTATACCACTCGTATTTCTGTAAGAAACTCTGCTTTGCTCTGCACATATTTTCACTGCGTGTGAAAGAGCATATGTGTGTGTGCCAAATTTATTGCTTATAGAAGACTAGATATTTATATCGTAAGACAGATATATTCATTAATTAGTTTAAAAGGTGGCAGTTAGTTATCTCCATAAAGGTCATTTAATGAATGAACAATGCTGATCTAGAAAGATCTTTTCTTGAAAAAAATGTTGGTTGCTTCAGCACTGGATTTATTCCAACAGACTATTTTTACTGACTTAATATACCCCTTTGAATTTGATACCTCAACTAGATTGATTTTCTCAAGAGTAATCATCATCTTTGAATCTCCTTCACTCATTTCCCTCTAGTAATAAAATTAAGCAACAGTATGCTGAAAAGGAAAAAAAAAAGAACATTCTTATGCAAGAGCAGTTTAAGAATTTCAGGGAAGAAATATTCCAGTTCAGATCAGAATGATCTATGAATGAATCAGCTACAGATCTGATTTGAACCAACAACCTCAAGTCATCTGCAAAGTAGTATCACCCTGCCATTTGTTAAAAAAAAAAAAGTGTTGAAAAAAAGCAGCAAGTGAATTTTTCAATAAAAGCACTTCCAGCCATAACGTTGCATTTCTGAATGAATAATACAGAAGAAGCAGCAGCTTTCGGAGACAGTGATAATATTTGGACACATCTTTACATATGAGATATATAGAAATACACAGGGGATGAAAAGTAATTGTTTGCTGTGTAACACATCCTAGTCTGTCATATTTGTCATAGCATGAAATAAAGTACTAGGTAAGGCACCTCACAGAGATTCAATTTCTTATTTGATGAACACCAATAGCTAAGTTACAGAAACAGCTGATAGAAATAATGCAATAAACCTTGATATGTATCCCAATAGTACTCACAAGCATTAACAATTCAGCTATGCCTTCTTCTGTCAAGAAGTGTGGGTTCCCTCACAATAGGCACGAAAAAAATACATAAATAGAAAGGTACATATGTGATGTACAGTCCACAGTTTAAAATTAAAAGCTTGGGTGTATCCTGCAAAACAAAACCAGAAAAATGGAAAGTGCAAATGGTGAGACACTAGAGATTCAAGTAATAAGCAGGCATAAGAGACCAGCTGCCTCTCCTATATTTCTAGGCATCCTAGCAAAACTTAACCACTGAGGAGTGATGTCCAGTTGACTGCTGTGTAACACAATATAGCATCAGGAAACAGCAAAGTGTGATATCTATCTCTGTAAAACACAATAAAGTAGTCACTTGGCTGCCACCACAGTAACAATGGTGGGTACCAAAGCTGACATTGTAGCCATTTTTGGCACATAGAGGCACAGGGATCTTTGTCACTGGCTCACACCACTGTGAAAGCAACCACTTCTTGGCAGGGGAAGAAAGTGATGAGTAAACAATACCCTGGTGTCAGAGGAAAATGCTCTGAATTAAGAAGGACATAGAAAGTTGTGTCTTAGTAACCTCAGCTGCTCTAGATGGTATGCTTTCTGTTGCCTTTCTTTATGTAATTAAACCTTTCCAGACTTTGTCTAGGCCTGGCTGGTTAGAGATGTTGATGTACAAAGGTCCACTGATTTCTGACTCCAGTAATCTCACAAGGACACACTTCACCCTCTTCAGGTCCCAGAAAATCATAGAATCATAGAATGTTTTAGGCTGAAAGGGACCTCCAGAGGTCGTCTTGTCCAACCTCCCTACACAAGTAGGGACATTTCTACCTAGGTCAGGCTGCTCAGAGCCCCATCAAGCCTGACCTTGAATGACTCCAGGGATGGGGCCTCAACCATCTCTCTGGTCAGCCCATTCCAGTCATCTATCAACCTCATGTTAAAGAACATTTTTCTAATATCCAGTCTAAATCTATCCTTTCCTAGCTTAAAAAAGACCTCTTCCAAGGGAGGGCCAATGAGAAGTAAGCCACAGCTGGAGCGAAATCAAAGGAAGTGGAGTTAACTACAGCCCTGAGGTTAAGCTGCTAGTTCATGTATCCTGTATTTACCCCAGACTCAGAGAAGAAGGAACAGAGAAATTATACCATCACACAGTGTCTCATATAGCACATATGCCTCCTCTTCCCTTTTTCCTACTCCCTTGAATTAAATTCACAATCCTACAAACAGAGCTGCAGGAGTCTTTTTGCCACTTATTCCGAGTGTGAAGCTCCCTAGTATCCCAACCATCACTACAACCTAATCTCTCAGGTAATAAAGCAAAGGAGACAGCCCACACAGTATTTTTCTTTTTTCTATTCAGTTACCACCAGTATAGAAAATTGCACAGCTATGGGGCTCCCCTCTGAAGAGCTCAAAGCTCTTTACATATAAAAGGGAATTAAATTCTCATAAATCCTCGTAACTACCTCCCATTATATCCTCCACTACATAGGAGAGGAGATTCATTATACCACTTCCTTAATTTGCTGCTCAAGGATAGTGTCTTCTTTGCCTGAAGTAATCTATCCAGGCTGTGAAGTACTGGTCTAAAACTATTGTGAAGAACACAGACAAGAGTATTAAGAGCAGAAATACAGAGAGGAAAAGTAGGTAGATTCTCCTAATGAAGATACCTGGAAAATGCTATACTGGATAAAGAAATGTACTCTTTGGCCTCTGTGAAAAAGTGCTGCCACCAACTCCCAAATTCTGAAAACACCAAGAGTTCGCAGGTTCTTAGCCATGGATGTATCATCCCCTTTTTCTACACTGAAATCCTTTTGACTCTAGGGTGACCAGGTATCAAATACCTCCAACATTTCAAAGCTACAGATGAAAGAGATACTCAATGACTAATTAAGTGATAGTGCCAAGAACGGCAATTTTCATGTGGAGAGTCCTGGATCTTTCCACTGTAGATATATATACACCATATATGTATCTAATGCTTTCTCTAAGGTATACTTAGAGTTTTCATCATCTTTTTGTCCATCCTGTATTTTCTTTTCTGTACATTTGTCCAATTCTTTCTTATTTCATAAGAAAACTTCCATGAAGTGTAACTTCATAGAGCAAATGAATGACCACATCATTTTGATGGGCACATTTGAACAGATAAGGACTATGTGATTTGTTAAAGACTTAAAGTTTTTAAGTGCTAAGAACCTGCTTCAGACCCCACTTTGTCTTTGCACTTCCATCCCTCTACACAACTTCTGAAAAGTCATTCTGGTTACACAAATATAACAGATTTCTACTCAACATTCAAGAAGAATGGGCATTGCTGGAGCACATGCCAAGGGCTAAGAATTTCTTTTTCAGCAATTATTCTAAAATATCACCAATGCTACTTACAGGGTAGAAGATTATAAATGCATGTAACAAGCCATAATATAAATCTTTAGATCAGAGTGATTTATGGAGGAAGATGAAGCTTATTCTGAGAAATCTTTGAGTCTGTCCCATCTGTGAAACACAAAGGTCTCTTGCACCATAGACACAGGGAAACACAAACAGGGTAAGCTTCAAGATTTTTCATTATTATCCTAGTGTATCATATTAATATTTCCTACATATAGGCCATATTTAATCAAGGATCTTTAATTCTACTAAAAAGACTACCATGAAATTAGTGAAAAAAACCACTGTCCTTCATGGAGCTGTTTACTTGCTGTTAAACCTCTCCATACTCAGCATTCATATTCTAATTGCAAGCAGTTTGACAAGCTATAATGACTCTTTACTGACAGTCTCTGTCACTTTTCCTAATGCAAAAACACCTCCCTGGCAACACTTCAAAATCCTTGGATATAGATGTATGGAAGTATATTTCAAATGAAGATCAAGTTCCTTAGCCTGATAAAACAGAATAAACTTCAGGATCACATCCTTCTCTACAGTGCAACACACCAGATGCAGTTATGTCCATTCCACAAGTAGCATTGTGAAATGAAAAAGTCANCATGAAGGCTGTATGGGGAAAATCAGCTCAGACAGACCCACTACAGAAATACTAATTCATTGAGCCTGAAGTTTTTTAAACATTCTTGAGCGAATTTCCTGAAATCTCATAGATTTGGGGGAGAATTTTTCATGTACTTCTGGCAGACTGTGCCTTAATTGTAAAAGAAGAGAGGTTTAATGTTCAAAGGTAAGCTGAGAGGCAGAGTTCCAGAGGGGTTGAACAACCCCTTATTGAACAATAAATAAGTTTCAGATTTATCGATATCAAATTAAGACAACACTAATGCCTGGGGGTCATTACTGAATGTCAGTGATCAATCTCAGTTTGTTTCTCATAAACATTCATTCATTTTCTCATAAACATTTATATGAATGAAACGTAAGTGTATGTTAAAAGTGATAAATAAAGCTGATATAAAAATCACCAGTAATCATTCCTAATCAACCTTTATAGCCATTCAACTCTATCCACCACCATTTCTCTGTGTATTTCTTCACAATGACATTTTTAGCAGAAGTCTAGCCCATAAACTCCCCAGTAATTCTAAAATTTCTTATTATGAAAACAGTACTGCTACTTATAAAACATGACATAGCAAAATAAATCTAAAGTTCCCAATCATGTGCATGTTCTCAGCAAAGTTTTGCTGGCAATGTGAACAAGCATTTTCTGCTTTAAGCCTCGAGATAAGACAGCACAAAAGCTCATGCTTATTTTCATCCATATTCAGGAAAGCATTTATTATGAGTTTAACTTTCAATATCTTAAAGGGCTTGGAGGACATAACTTATTCTAGTGATAGTCTTACATTCTTTTCCTATCAGTAATGCTCTCCTCAGAGTACCACTCTTAAAATTTAGTTTCCTTGACATAAAAGACCTAAGAACTCCTCAATTGCTTCCCCTGAACTTTTTTCAGCTTAGCGTTTTAAAACTTCTATAAATTGACTAGGATTACTGCAGTTATGTTGTCTGCCTGTACACCTATGACAGGTTTTTGGTCCCTCATGCATGTATGCACAGAGGACACAGCAGTTCCATTCGTTCAACCTTGCTTCTTCAGAAATTATTTATGGCGCACCCTTTCTCTCCTCTCTCCATATACAGAGAAGCATCTAGAGAGATACAGGAAAACTCCATTCATAGTTTAGTGATGATTGTACTGCTTACCATAAAAAAATTCAATTTACTTGCCAGTTGTTCTGTGAATATACACTGGAATGAAAACTGAACCATGAGATGTTTTAGTAGAAGTATGTAGTAAACACAGCACAAGTAGCAAGGGTGACGACAATCTGCCATTGCTACTTATTACCAGTGTGGCATTGCTGCACATCACAACCTATGAAACTGCTGAAAATCAGGTTATTAGTCATGGTGCACACAAAACTGTTGTTTAGTACCTATTCTAACACACCTTCACTCTTCTTGTCATCATTGCAATACACGGTTTGACTCTAATCTCTGTGTCAGACCCAACAAAACACATCAGCATAGCCCTCACTTTACGTATAAATTTACTTGAAACATTTAAAGACAAATTCATGCATATGTATTTTTCCTGGAGTGGAAGGATACTTTTTAACACGACGATACTTAGGTGCTTATAGAGGAAAGATTCTCAACTTTACAGAATCTAGAAAGTTTAAGTATTTTGGAAAGTATACACGGGTTTAAACTACCCAACCAACAAAGCCCTGATAGTTATTTAAATTACTTATAAATAGATTACACTTGAAAATAAAAAGGCTATTTCTTTCCATAATTATCTTTCTATTAAACTTATGTAGGCAGAAAGCTGAAGCATAAATAAATTGAAAAGAGAAGACTTCAGGCTATATCGCTCATCATTGACTTCTAGAATGTTTTGGTAGCTCTTTATTGTAGATGTGTGTGATGGAAGGATATAGATGCTATTCATATAAAATGCTTGCCTTTTCAAGACCCCATTTCATCTATTACCTTTGAATGATACATGCTGAACAAAGTCCCTCTGTACTCTCCTAAGCTGATGCACTGCATCAAATTCATAATTTCTGCCTGCACAACATGGCCTTATAGCTATGGGGTCAGGAAGATCAAACTATTTTCATATGATGAACAAATTTCCTCCTCCAAGAGAGTTAGAGCTCTCTTATTCACATTTTCTTGCAAAGAAAATACTATTTCTCATTTTATTCAGGATTCTCATTGAAATACCACAACAAAAACAGGCTCTAGACTTCACAACAGGGTTTTATTTAGTAATGTAAACCTCCACAATCAGTTTAAGGTAAGGATTACACCTGTTTGGCTGAAGGAATTCTGAAATATGAGTATTTTCTAACCTTGTCCTCAAATCTATCACTCACATTCTTCCTCAGCACAGTCATATTTTATTATTCATTATATTGCTTCATTTCCTGAAGACTTCAAGGCTTAATGTCCTGAAGAGCTGTTTTTATCCACATGCTTTTCCAACCCATTTATACACATATGTTAAATCCCTGGCTTACTCCTTTAGAATCATTCCCAGTGATTAACCTTTTGCTTACCATGACCTTAATCTTGCACAGGTGTCTTGTGGAAGCCACCTCATATGGTGAAGAAGGAAAGACAACCATCCATGCAGGCATGCAGTACCAGCCAGTCCCCCAGTTTCTACCCTACTGATCTTCTATTTCAAGCAATGATACTGATAAGCATTAAAAGTTCATTTAACAGCGAAGGAAAACATGCTGCCACATTAATGCTACCATATAGCAATGTTCAGTGCAATCAGTTGTGGGAGGAGAAAATTACTTCACTCTAAAACAAAACAAGTTTTGCTCATGCAGCTAAGTCCTCATACGCACTGAGGTGCTTACGTCCAAGCAGACTCTTCAGCGTTCAGGAACAAGACACGTACTCAGTGGTTTGGCCAGAACTTCTTGCAATGACACAGGAGAGCAAGGGGCTCTGGCTATCGAGTCTTCATCACAACTCATTATTTTTTCTTAGGTGAGAGACCATGTGCTCATTTTTGGTCTAATAATGATTAAGAAAATCTGTGCATCTGTCCTCTTCAACTTTTGTGAATTTCTTTTAGTCTCCCAATGCAGCTATATGAGGTCACCAACTCTGTTCTTTTTTGTCATTATCATCAATTTTAGTGTTTCTACATTTAATGTCACTACAAATCTTTACAAAAAGATTTGGCCCTGCAGCTTGAAAGAGGTACTTCAGAGCAACATTACTTCAGAGCAACATCACCATCAGAGAAAGCCTTGAGAAAAGCTGGTGGTTTCAGAAGAATCTGAAAGAGGAATTGCATTCAGAGTATTCCCCATAACTGAAGAAATTCTGGGGTGAAAAAAGGCATGTCTGTGCACACAGGCCCCCAGCTGATGACAGGCATGGATGGAGTAGATAAAGCCCATTTAATGCATGTTGCCTTTACTAGGTGTTTTTTTTCTACCCATGACACTTAATAGGGAGGCAGGGGGGGCTTACAAAGTAAATGCTTGGTAATAGTTTACTATCCCTTTCATATTTAAAACCTGTTTACTTGGCATGGACAAGATGATCAAGGGATATTCAACATATAATCTTGACTGCGCCTCCAATGTGGCCTTATACAACAGACACAATCTAACGTATTTACTTACAAATAAATATGGTGCTATTTTCTGCAAAATTTTGTGGTGCCTTGTTTCATTCTTTAACATGCACTTATTTACATGAATCTTCTAGTGTATGAACATTGTTGGACCCCAGTGATCTCACAAACAGCATACAATTTCAAACAGCTCCATCTCACAAATGGTTTATATTTCTCTCCCAACCTAACAAAAATCTAACAAACTCCAGTCTCAGAAATTAGCATGCCCTTATGTCTTATTGGTTTACCACCCAAAGTCATAAATTAATGCCTTATTCTACATTAAAGGAAAGTCATCACAGGTATAATTTTACTCCATTTACATTAGGTCAATTAACAAAGGTCTTGATTGGATAGGGATTGAACCTTTGAGAGGTCTTTCTACTGTCTCTGCTACAATTCTAAGAAACCTTAGATTAAACTTCCGTATACTCTGGATGAGAATCCTGTGGTGATATCAGCAATCAGAAGATAACCCATGTATATTTACATGTAAATAGCCAGGACTCAGTAATCTCTTTCATTTTACAGAGTGCTCAGGTCAAAAAAATATCATCAAAATATTCTGCAGCATTATAAAAACACTGACATATTTTTCTGCTTTGAGTATCATCAAGTACATACTCTCTACACAATATAGCATCTAAAACCTCCGCCTGCAAAAATTTATCTGCTCAGAAGTTTCTCAAAAATTAGACAAGAGTTGTGTGATCCATGCTAAACAAACAATTGATCTAGTTTGATAGGTCTGCCTTTTTTACAAGTCTATAGAATGCATAATGGGAAGATACTTGCACATTCCTGTAAAGTGCAGACATGTAGCAGGAGAAACACGTTGATAGTGCCATTCACATGGGATAAGAATCAGGTATAGGGAGTTTTGAAGCTGGATAAGGTTATATGTGACCTTAAGATATAACGTATTACAAGTAGACACCTACGGATAACATAATAGCACAATGAAGAGTGAGGAAGATTTCCTGTTAGATTTCTCTGTGGCATGTACATTATATGCAATTAGTTTTCCTCTATTGTCTCGAAAGAGCCCTTCCTTGACAATTGTGATTTATTACTAAGCGCTATTTTTTGATTCTGTGGCAGGCATTTACTCCTTTGTTTTGCTGCCAGGCTTGCAGTTGGGAGGTAGCTATAATCCTAAAATGGAGTGCTGTTGTAAAAATTAAATCAAATCGAATAAAAAATAAAAATATCAATTAATCACCCTAATCACTAAAGATTTTACAAAAATAAGCAATAATACAGATGTTTTCATGTTACCAGTGGAGAGTTTAATAAGATTTGAATCAGACAGTGAGCATATGCCTTTTGACAGAACGCAGCAGGCTAAAGCATGATTTAAAAGATCATAAGACTTCATAGTTAATTCATCTCTTAAATATTAACAGTGCAGAATATACTGTCTTACAAGTCTGTAAGATATGTTTTTAAAAAGCATATACATTTCATCACCAAATAAAACAGTTCTCAACTATTTGCAAAGTTACATCAATAACTTATTTCCTAGCTGTCATCAAATTACACAAGATTAAGTCTCTTCTAACTAGGGGTATTTTGAGACAAACATGTAACTAATGTTATACCTAATAAATGACCCCCTGCAATGCACTCATTGTTTTTGTAGAGATAAGAAACTCCACTAAAAACTGGGACAAGTTATCAGTTCCAATCAATCAACACCTCCTTTGAAACCATCACATCCCCATGTGCTCCTGAGAATCCCTGCAAAAAGGGCTTCTACATGTCCCTTTCAAACAGAATGGGCTACTGGTGCATTGTGTAGGACAGGACAACTGGAAACAAGTTAGGATACAAACTTTTTAAACTATCACGGAATTGCTAAGGGCTGAAAAAAACCTTTAAGATCATCAAGTCCAACCATTATCTAAGTCTAACATGACCACTCCTACACCATGTCCTTGAGCACCCTGTCTAGATGGCTTTTAAATACATCCAGGGATAGCAATTCAACCACTTCCCTGGGCAGCCTGTTCTAGTCTTTGATAAACCTTTTGGTGTAGAAGTTTTTCCTAATGTCTAACCTAAACCTCCTCTGACGTCACTTGACATTATTTCCTCTTGTTCTATCAGTTGTGACTTGCGAGAAGAGACCAACACCCACCTCTACAATCTCCTTTCAGGTAGTTGTAGAGAGCAATAAGGTCTCCCCTTTGCCTCCTTTTCTTCAGACTAAACAATCCCAAGCCCCTCGGCTGCTCCTCATAAGACTTATTCTTGACACCTTCACCAGCTTTGTTTCTCTTCTCTGGACATACTCCAGCACCTCAAAGTCTTTCTTAACTGAACAGAGTACTCAAGGTGTGGCCTCACCAGCACTGAGTACAGTGGGACAATCACTTCTCTAGTCCTGCTGGTCACACTATGTTCCAACAAATTTTTTGACTGCTACTAGGTATAATGAATAGCTGTAGATATATTTTTCTAAGAGAAAAGAAAGGGTAAACTTTCACCTGTTATTCATAGCAGGGATGCCTTGCTACAAGGACAGGCTGCAAAAAACCCCCAAAGAATAGA
>VYZX01020687.1:35288-54732 GCA_013401335.1 Brachypteracias leptosomus | reverse complement strand
CAAGGTAAACCCACCACAGCACTAAAAATTGGCTAAGTATGTCTAAGCTTGTACTTGTGACTTGAGCCTAAAATAAAGCTTTGTATTCTTACATCAAGGTAACAGATATTATCAGCAGACAGTTACTCTATCAGTCATCTATCTATGCATTAAATATCTATGTTTATAGAAGATCCTGACTTCTGGTGGTTCATCTATCTAGTTTAATCTATGATTGGTATCTGCATTGGTGTAACCACACCTATGTGCAGTTCATACTTGCAGCATTTGTTTCTGGGAGGACAAAAGACTCTACATGGAATAATTTTGTTGAGGCAGTCATGATAATGGTCCTGATAGACTTGTTTGTGCTTCTACAAAGAGTCAGGAAGCAGTCAGCTTATGAGCTGTGACAATGCTACCTCTCAGAGGTTTCTGGTCAGAACAAGCAGTTAACAGACAACTGCATTTCTTCCTACCCTGTCAGACACTGTGCTTCCCAGCATTTCATACTGTATGTGTAAAACACCTAGAGTAGTTGCAGCATCCTAATATCTTCTTTTGCCCTCTACAATCAAAGTCAGGAAGTTTCTGTTTCACAAATTTTAATCTCGTTTTGCTTTCCCCTGAAATTATTGAATCTACAAGTGTCATATACCAGGATTTTAAAGCTGTAAGTAATTTTACTTGTTGAAAGATTGTCAGCTGCATTTGTTGGGGGCTGTGAAATGAGCAACTTACATATTACTTACAGAGGGGTCCCAAACATTGGTTACAGCTACCTGAATCCTATATCCCACAGCAACTCATTTTTCAACTTTCAATGCTTTGGTCTTTATCTTGACTCTGTAAAACCTCCATCTGGGAAGTGAAGGAATTTTTCAATGTGTGCTTGCGTTGGAATGAAGTCACAAGAACCAGTGTTTGCTAAGCAGTCCTGAAAGTCATATGATTTATTTAAAGGTTGTTACAGGTCTGTTAGATTTCAGCTAGACAACCAAATTATTCTCTCACTCTCTAGGTTCCAGCTTGGGTAGCAAAGAGCCTGACAAGCGCAACCAGTTGAGAAGTGATCTGTAGAACTGTTGGGTGATCTACTGCATCTAAGCAGGCGTAAAATTTAACCCATTGGTTGCTTTGGGCTGCTTATTGTTTGCATATGTAAACTGAACAGTCATTTCTGATTCTTGGTTCTGACCCTTGCAGCTTTGTCTGAGCAGCCATTTGGTTTTGTAGTATATGCTCTTGCTATGTTTGTCTCTTTTCCTAACCAGTAATCCTGTACTTCCTCCAAAACAGCCTTTGTGGCTGTATTTGACTCCTGATTTTTCTAACTTTTAACAATGTTATTACCTTGCTTTTCAACTTTGTATCCACCTTAACTTCTCAATTCCTATCCTTGCTTTTATACAGCGCTGGTGTTGGCCTGTCTCCCAGCCTCATGGCTGCATCCTGATCCCAAGCACTGGGACTTGCTCTCTGCTGGGTCCCCTCAGTAGTTGCCATAATTTAAACACGTTTGTGCACACTTACAGTTGTGAGCTGCAGAACTCAAGCAACAAAAAGATAAATTATGTAATGTTGTGCAGCTACAATTCTCTGATTCTTCCTTTTCTAGAACAGTCAAACTAAAGGTCTTGTTTTCCAATTCTGAATGCCTCAGGAGGCTCAGTTAAGGGCTTGGGTTTTGAAATCTGGGTAACAAAGAGTTCTCCTTGCTTTTGTGCCTCAATTGAAACAGTTAAATAGGAGAGTATCTAGCAAAAGGATGCTCGGAAGTGTTGACAACAGAAGCTATCCAGTTTGCTGGACTGGGTGGATGGAGTGGGGAGAGGAGGAATCAAAAATTCTGAACACAAGCTAAGCCAGTAAGTGAGAAAGGAGATGAATTTGAAGATGAAATATTATTCCACAGGGAGGATGTACAGCTTTTGCAATAAAGGGAGTTAATTATAGTTCTCTGGCTAACTTTGCCTTTCTGAAAGATCATCTTGATAACATGTTATGGTAGATGAGACGGCATTGCAAGTTGTTTTTCTTGATATGAATAGATGTTTTTTGCCAAGCCAATAATAAAGCCCTCTTGACTACTCTCATGCAAATAGTTCTATGAAAGTTACTAGTGGCATGTAGCTGAGTCATGTTGCTGCTTTATTCTTTATATCTGGCAGTAATTATTGATTTACTGGGAGCCTAGAGAATGTTTCTTCTGGTTTTGTGTCTGCCTATTCATCACCTGTGTTCCTTAACATGGCACAAGACTTGTGAAGAGTAGAAGGCACCAGGCCTTGAGGTTGAGATTGTCCATAAAGTAAAATAATGTTGTGAAGAAATTCTTGGCAGTCAGTCCTCAGAAGAGAAGACATGACACTAGTGTTATTTGTGGAGAGAATTGGAAGTTTAACCTGGGAACCACATGAACTTAGAGGAAGTCTTCTGAAGTGTTACAGAATGACTAAAAGTTGTTTCAGTCTTGCAGGTGTTGACACGGGCAGATAAGGGGTGTCTCATCAGAGCTATTTTACACTGGTGAAAAAAAAGTAAGGGCTTTAGTGAAAAATGGATTTAATATGTATGATATGACATTATCCTGTGCCCTTGAAACTCACTGAAGATAAAAGGGATATATATATATCTGTTCCATTGACACAATGAAGGATGATAACTTGAAAGGTATGTTGTGTGAAGGAAGTAAAGAAATATGACAGTTGCATGAACTGCAAAGATGACACTCTGAAAACAATGTGATACAACCAAGTGGCTGGTATTGACAGTACTTCCATGTAATTATTGAAGTCAGAATAAATTGGCCAAAGGTCTTGTACACTAACTTTTGTTCATTTAGCAGTTTCTTCCAGAAGTATTGAAGAAGGAATTATGTGCCTAAGTTTGACAAAGGGGGACAACATGGAATGTAAGAGTTACAGCCTCAGCCATCAAACTCTTATACTAGTACAGCTCTGTATTTCATATTAGAGGTTTATGGCTTGCAGAAAGCAGACAGATGGGTGAAAAATCATTGAAAAATAGATGTATGCTGGACCAAATATTTTTAAGCATTCCCTTATTAGAGAAGGGATGGGACTATGTCCAAAATAAGTCTATATTTTATATAGGTTTTTAAAAAATCCATGGTAATGTTTCTTGCAAGATAGCCCCATTCTGTCATGGAGAAAACTTAGAATCCATATATTTTTAAGATGGCACAGCTTTATTCACAGCTTAAGACGTACAGAATGGGATTTCAGTACTTATGGCATTGAGAGGTGCAAACCAGGTCTAATGTCTGAGGTTTAAGACTAGAATCTTAGGAAACTACTGCCAATGTTGTTTCATCTCCAGTCCACTGGAAGCAGCCTTTTGTTTATAAAATAAATACGTATTACAGAATTATTTAAATAAATGGCTATACTCCTCAGAAGTAGAAAGTGGCATTAAAAAGGAAGAAATCTGTTAGAGATGTGGAAAGGCATTAGTTGAGCCCTGCCCACCAGTAATCCAGGTAGTTTTCATTCTGTCTTTTGAATTTAACCTTAAAAATCAACAATTCCTTTGTTAATACAGTTGACTGTTCAGTATGTAGTCTGGTAGAATTAAACTGTGCAAAAAATGCTAAGCTGCCTGAACAGAAATACAGAGAAGGAACAAATTCTAGATGACATTTCAACAATTCTCTCCAGTCATCATAGAATCATAGAATGCCAGGGGTTGGAAGGGACCTCAGGGATCATCTGGTCCAACCTTTCAAGGTTAAAAAAAAAATAAATTATGTATATGTGTATATATATGTATGTATAGTTTGTGAGATAGCCCAGCACCCTGTCAAGCTGAGTCTTAAAGCTGTCCAATGTAGGGGCATCCACCACTTCCTTCGTGAGACTATTCCAATATTTAATTATTCTCATTGTGAAGAATTTTCTTCTAGACTCCAATCGGAATATCCCCAGGAGCAACTTGCATCCATTCCCCCTTGGTTTTTTCCATGTGACTCCTTGTAAGAAGGGAGTCCCCTTCAAGTACTGGTACATGGTAATCCTTCTAGTGAGCTTAGCCAATCTCTTCTGTGTACAGCACTATTATGTTAAATAATGGAAATGCTCCCTTTCATAGGATTAGTATGTCTTCTCAGATGTGGAATTTCTCTAAATTTAACACAGCTCCAGTGACAAGGTCCAGATGTCCAGCAACAACTGGAGCACAAGCCACCCCTGTGTGAACCAGAGGCACCGTTCTGTACTTTAATGACAGCAAGGTGTTCAGGTTTGTACTGAATAGACTCTCAGTTTTGTATCGTCAGCAAACTTGCTGAGGGTACACTCCATCCCTTCATCCAGAGCACTGGTGAATATGTTGAACAAGACTGGGCCCAGGACTGACCCCTGGGAACACCGTGAGCTATAGGTGTCCAACTGGACCCTGGAGCACTGATCACAACACTCAGCTCTGACACTCAGCCAGTTCTCAATCCTTCTCACCATCCACTCATCTAACCCACACTTCCTAAGCTAAGTCAGTGAAAAGTGGGTTAATAGCACAGCTGGGTTTTTTATAGCTTGTAGAATGAAGAATGACTTTTCACTACCAGTCTCAGTTCTTTTAGAACTCCCTGCTTGTAATTCACAAATGTTGCTTTCAGCATCCCTTTTCTTTTTTGTTTCTTACAGATGTTTTTCTAGTTGTTTATATAGTGTTTGCTAGATTATTGGGAGGTGAGAGCCTGGCTTCTCATAGCAGAATTTGGCTATCATATGTTTTGTTAACTTTTATAGATACCTATCACAATTAGAGTTTTAGAACCATAAGTGAAAAATAGGTGAAAAATCAAACTTACATAAATACCGCTTCTGCATTGATCTGTACTTTTAGAATTGTAGCTTCAGGTATTTTACAAGAAATGTGTGAACTCTTCAAAGTGTCACCTCTAAAACATCAAATGAAACTTTTTATCTCTGCTAGAAACGAGGGCAGGTAATTGCAACTGCTTCCTTAAAGCAATATGGTGGGAAAACATGACATGATGATAGTTTTGAACTTCTGTCTCTGCTCTTGTATTGAGACTACAAGGCCATGCCTCTCTGGAAGTCTAGGTGCTTCTGACAATTTAGACTGGCAAAAATGATGAGACTGTACTCTGCTGTGGAATGCTCAGAATGTCTCAACATCAGTGCACAAATATTGAGTGAGCTGCTACTCTTCCTGAATGCATTTCATTCTGAATAGGCTATTCACTCTCCTATCATCCCTTTTAAAAGTTAAAGGATCAATTGCATCTTTGAGGAATTGAAATATCCAGGATAAAAATGGTTGTTATTCCATTGTGATACAAGCCTCATGCAGTCAAGATTTTTACAGACTGATTTTGGATACCTTACTCAAGTTTTGAGGTACCAGTTTGAGCAAAGGTGGTCCAGAAAAAAATTGCCCAACGTTTTGTGATTGTAAGGCCCTATTTCAGTGTTTGGAGCTGTGAGGGAAAATAGTTGCATGTATTTCATAGAGAAATTTCCCTAGTATCTCTTAGACCTCAACATGGACTTGATGGTTATAAAAGCATATTCCTACTAGCTGGTTTATACAATATGAAAATGTTGATTATTAAAAGAACATATAATTAACTTCAAATGAATCTTTAAATTACATTCAACTACAATTAACCTTAACAGAGTTAATCAGCTATGGTTGCTTAACATTTATATAATTGCAGGTGCTTCTGCATTAAAATAAACAGTATATTAGTGAAGAGTTGTAGCTTTCTCCTAGCCTTTTTTTTTTTTTTTTTAAGATACAATAGATAAGCTAAATGATAAAAATTTTTATATATCTATTGTGATGATAGATGAATTAGCAACAAGACATCTTCACCTTTGGTACAAAATATATTTATGTAGACCCAATGTAATATTAGAGCAACATCAAAGTTTCTCCACCTGGAAATCATATGTGCTCACACCCTAGGGTAGACAAACAGTGCCTGTGAACACACACCCTCCACCCAATGTCTTGTGTGAGCAGCTGCTGATAACCAAAGTGGAGCATATTAGGGCTACAAAGATGATTAAGGGAGTGGAGCATCTCCCTTATGAGGAAAGGCTGAGGGAGCTGGGTCTCTTTAGCTTGCAGAAGAGGAGACTAAGGGGAGACCTCATTAATGTTTATAAATATATAAAGGGGGAGTGTCACGAAGATGGAGCCAGGCTCTTCTCGGTGACAAACAATGATAAGACAAGAGGTAACGGGTACAAACTGGAACACAGGAGGTTCCACTTAAATATGAGAAGAAACTTCTTCTCAGTGAGGGTAACAGGACACTGGAACAGGCTGCCCAGGGAGGTTGTGGAGTCTCCTTCTCTGGAGATATTCAAAACCCGCCTGGACGCCTTCCTGTGTAACCTCATCTAGGTGTTCCTGCTCCAGCAGGGGGATTGGACTGGATGATCTTTTGAGGTCCCTTCCAATCCCTGACATTCTGTGATTCTGTGATATTGAAGATTATAGGAAGTGGTCCTCATGAGAAATAACCTCGTAATAGCACTGTTGGCATGAGAGACTAGTGCTGGAAACAACCTTCAAACTGGAAAATCTTGATACGTTATTCTTTTTCTATGTGTTTCCTCTCCAGTTTCCACTGAAGCTAATAAGTGAACTTCAGCATCTTAGAGAATGATTTGAAACAGCTTTTTAAGGGCTACGTGTTGACATGATTTTTGCATAGAGCCACTGCAAAAGCTTTTAGTGTAGTCCAATGCAGTGCTGTTTAAATTCAGGGAAACTGTTTTAGTATATGGGCTTCTAGGAGAAGATTCCAGCCTGTCTGCTAGTCCTTCATAGAACATTGAGAACACCTTAGAAAGTGAAAGGCCAGTTTCTATGAGTGTGGTATTCACTGTCATGCTTAGATTTTTAAAGAGGCTTCAGGTCTCATTTCAATGACAAATAAGGAATAAAACCTCAAAACCACACTTCTACTTACATTGAACATCTTACAGCAAGAAGGATGCAAGTGGAAAACTGCAGTGTTTGGATACAGAGAATGAAGTTCTCAGGCTGGAATAGCTACAGGCTACCTTTATACAAGGTAAATTACAGTGTTATGGTCTAGTCTTTAATATTTATGCAGCATTTTGAAGATGAATAGCATAATACACAGCATTGCATGCTACAGTGATTGGGACTACTGCTGTGAAATAGTCTAGTATTTTTTAATAAGGGTAGTAATTGGAAAATTATCCATCAGGGATGTAACCAAGCCTGAAAATGATCAGTGTGAATGGTGCTCTTCAAAAACATGAAAAAAGTCCTCTAAGACAAATAAACACTCATTGCCAAACCCTTATTTTATTAAATTAGCTCCCTTTGCTCTGTACTTGGTGTTTGTCTTCTAAAATGTCAGTAGTATCTTTATATTTTTAGAAGTTCCTGTTTGTGCCTTCCCTAATGCTGAGCTGACTTGCGGTTACTGTCTGACACGATGAAACCATAGCAAGCATTTTTTTTAGAGTTTGAGTGCACCATTCTCTTTTTCTCAATCTGCTGCTGTCAATACAGTTTATAAAAACATAAATGCTGGTAAAATTTGCATTTCAGATTTTGTGGCTGTAGTCATTGTCATGGAGACAGTTGCTTTGTACTGGTTACTGGTGAGGCTGCAGCCCCTCACAAAGGAGGAAATGTAGTTTTATAGTTTTATGTTGCATATGGTTATTGGGGGGAAGAAAGTGTGTTCTAGCATGAAAAGTGTGAAGATTACTGATATAAGGGAAAAGGAATATACCCTGGAAAGAGAACATTGGACCACATTTCCTGCTTGCCATCCTTAACTCAAAGATAAACTGGAAGTCATTGTTTGGTCTGATTTTGACCTAGATTTCATATAGTCTTTGGGGTGAAATAATGTGCAGGGTCTGGAGACAAGGGCACTTCATGTAACTCCAGAATCGCTGAAAGCTTGCAAGCACTTTTGCCTGATCTGTTTGCAGCAACAGCTTTCCTTGTGGTTTTCTGGTGCTGGACACCCAGGTCAGTAATCCCTCTGGCTTTGACACAAGGGGAAACCACAGTCTGACTGAAAATACAAATTACTTAGTTTACTTAGTTCTGATTTGGCTCTTATCTCATGTAAAGACTTTATCTGTGTTCTGGCAGCTTTCTGTGGTTGTGAATGCTTGGTCAGTCCTGCCACCTTCTACTAACCAGACCACAGTGAGTGTGGATGCCATATTGTCTATAATTATTCTGTAAAGTATAAGTTGTTTCTGTGGAGTAGAATGTTTTCCAGTATTTTAGATGCTTTGATAATTTTGGTCGATTCTTTTTCGTATGACTTCAGAGAAACTTTCCCAGACAAAGCTGTTGGCCAGAAACGCACTCTCTCATCCCTATTGACAAAAGCTCGTCTTGCTCTGATGAAACTTGCAAAGTGATAATAGCACTGTTTAAGCCAATTACAGCAAAATGCTTTGTAGGACTCACAAGCTAAGTTATGAATGAGAAGATGGTGGGACAAATGCAACTGAAGGACTTAAGCCAGATCAAGTCCTGTGATCCATAGTGCCATGCTGATGATGCATATGACAGAGGAACTAGCAGAGTGGGTTTTACCACATCTCCTTGACACCATTTTTGAAAAGCCTACTGTAAGGCTAAGAGAGCTAAAGGCAGCCTGGGCTAAGAGCAGCTGACTTAGGCAAAAAGGCCAATTCAAAGTCAAGAGTCTTCACTGAAAAGTTTTTCATGTGATAAAGTTGTGTGGCATGTTCTTGACGAGTACATAAGGAGATCCATAAACAAATTGAACACATTTCTTCAGCTATCTCTGCATTGCTTGCTTTTGATACATTAAGCTATGAGCTAGCCGTTGATTTTCTAGTATAGATCAAGGTTCACATACAGAATGATGAGGCTTTACAGGAAGCTGTTGACACATCAGAAGCTGACTCCCCAGGGTTTATAAGCAAGAGTAAGTAATTAGCAAAGTTTTTACAAAGCAATATCCTTGGATAATTAGATTTATCCTAGTTATATTTGCCTGGCAAGAGAAGGAAGGAGGAGTAGAAGAAAACAAATAAATAAACACCACTGAAAAGAGGAAATCAGAAGAGCGATTTTTAGAAGTTGTTAATCAAACAACTCATTATCAAGCAGCATTGTGTCAATAGGCTTCCCTGTGCTAATTGTGTTTGTTGAAGCAGCACAGAACAGCTTGGATCTAGCCATGAACTTTGGGCTTAGGGGAGTATTTATGGAGGTGTGAAAGCAAGTATGCATGGAATAGGAATTAAAATTCCTGAGTCTTGGCTTTGTTTCAGCCTCACTTAGTGGCTCAGTTTCCCTTCTCTGCTTCTCTGCACAAGTGTTAAGGAGTGCCACACAGAACATAGGTCTATGCCTCTACCAGAATTAGCCCATGCAGGGCACGGTCACATGTGGCATCCCCAGGGAGGCACTCAAAGTATTGTCTCACTTTCCTCCTGAAAGCCCTTCTCAGTCAGTGCGCTGCCAGTGTACTGCAATGGTCAAACTCTTTGGGTTTGTCAAGTGCTGTTAGATCTGTGGTGGAAAACTGACAGTTCCCTTTCTAGATTACGAGTGGGTGCTTTCTCATTGCAGGCTTTTGATGAAGTGCGCTGGCAAAGCAAGGATGGGAGCTGATGCCACCTATAACTGAACTCTGAAATCTGCTATTTGTCTTGTATCCCTGCTGCAGGTCACAAGCAAACCTCTTCTCAAGCCCTTGACATGTGTTGCTGATCTTGCACAGGGGCTTCGTGCTGCAGTAGGCACAGAAACTACCTTAGCTATGTGATAAATAATTTAGTCTCAAACAGAATTCCAATTAAAGTTTACAATTTATTAAATTAATAAAGACAAGCAAACAGCGCTGGGTGCGCGGGGAGTCTCTGCTCCACCAAGACGCACACCAAATAGTTACAACTTTCTGTTTATATTTCTTTTTGCTAATACATATTCATCACTATTCTCGAGAAAGGGTTGGCTGCTCCAAAAATAGGCGTATCTTCCTTGTCGCCTGCTCTCCTCCGTCTTCTAGGGTCTTTGTTAGCTTCGTCCTTGTCCTTTTGATGACCCAAAGTTTACACCCCCCACAACCCCCCTCCCACACAACACTCAACGGCTAGGAGCCAGCATGTCTAGATAACCCATGCAAAAAGGAGAAAACAAGTCTCAAACAAACAAAAACAGTTAAACATGTCCCAAACACCAATCAGGTAAATATATCTCACAGCTAGAACAGGTTATTTCTGTTTTTTCTTATGAAAAACACTCATTAAGAGCAATTGTTAGTGCTGGTTTGAAAATAGATTAATGACTCTCCTTTCTAAGTAGCTCTTCTAAAGCCCAAATATAAAATCGAGTCATTCAGCTAAAGTGGCTGGGATTTTTTCAAGGGAGAAGTGTAAAGGAAAGATACATTCCATGTTCAAAAAGATACAAACATAGTTTGTATTTCCTGTGGAGACTCCTTGATACTATTCACAGATACATTTCTCTGTCTCCTCCCTACTTTTGTCATAAACTCATTATTTGTGAGGAAAGCAAGATAAGCTGCATGTGTGGTTCTAGTCCCTGTGTGCATGACTGCGCCTTAGGAATGAATGAATGCAGAACTGAACCTCTTGGTGGCACTACGAGTCCCCGTTGTGGTGGTTTAAACCCTGCCGGGACCGGGCACCACGTGGCCGCTGCCCCCCCACCCCCCGCACGGGAACAGGAGAGGTAGCAAAATACAAACCCTGCGGGTTGAGAGAAGGAGAATTTAATACAACAGTAACAGCAACAGGGATAACAAGGTACAGAACAAGAGGTATAAAGGTACAGACCGCGTGGATACAGCTACAGACACAGAGCGAGGCACCCCGGGTGAGACAAAGCCGGGACTGCTCTGCCCGCACGCCTGGTGTACCGGATATGATATCAGCATGGGCTCGAATAGCAGCTCCTGGGGAAAATTAACCCTATCCTGGCCGAACCAGGACACCCGTCCTGCGTGCTTTTCCCCAGTGCAAAAGATTTCTGCTAGACTGAGCCAAGAATGGTTTTAAGTTGCTCTTTGACATGGATAACAGTGCCTTCTACTCCTCACCAGCCTACTCTGATGACCTGCTAAGCTCCATCTGTTTATTGTTAAAAGAATCCGTGATTGGAAGCAGACCTGAGCCTGGCATGTATTGCCCTGAAGGGTTACAGCATGAGCTCTTCTATTAGAGAGGGCAAAACAGGACGGGAAGCTTTAAAAAGAAAAGTGGAGGCCTCATAGGGAAAAACGTGGAACTTTGTTCTTTAAGCACTCTGTGATCCAGTTTCCCATCTGAAAAAGCAGGACCTGTCACAGGGTTGCTTGAAGAGTAAATTAATTTATCCTAATGGCCTGGTTTTCTCTAGTTATAGAATTTTTGTCACACATTCATACTTTTCAGTATCAGATTTTCTTAATGCACTTGTATTTGTATTACTTAATAATTGTGCATCTGCAAGTGAGCAAAGTGGAAATCAATTTAATCTGTTTGATTCTGCAGAAAGCCTAAAACAGTAGGTTGGAGAAATAAGAACTGACCCACTTTTCTCAGTAGGGAAGTCTGTAATTGCTTTACCACCATAATACGCCATTTTGTCAAGATGTTTCAGAGCTCAGTGCTTTTGCAGTGCACCTTACCATTTTCTTCCTTCTGGCATCCAATATTTTAATTTCTGTCTTGGTGCCCTGACTGTCACTGAACTCTGACCTCACACTTTTTCCAGAAGAAGATGAGTGCAGTACAATACTGCATCAATCAGTAGCCTGCTGAGAGCTGAGCAGAAATGTGTGTAAAGCACAGCGCAGGACACAACCAGAAGTTGTACAAATTGTATACCAGATAAAAATCTGTAAGTGGAGGTGGATGTCTTTGCTAGATGAGATGGACATGAGGCTGACACAGAATAAAATTAATTTGGCAGCAGAACTTAAAAATTGCAGTAAGCACAGTTTTGTCTTCCATTGTGTTAGTGAGTAAAAATGCCCCATCTGGGGTTAGGAACTCAGTGTCATTCAGTGGTAGT
This sequence comes from Brachypteracias leptosomus, assembly GCA_013401335.1. Lineage (NCBI taxonomy): Eukaryota > Metazoa > Chordata > Aves > Coraciiformes > Brachypteraciidae > Brachypteracias > Brachypteracias leptosomus. The sequence goes on along the minus strand of VYZX01020687.1, from coordinate 42,699 downwards.
CTGTGGTGTCATATCTGATAACAGCAAAAGGGCTCAAAGCCCTTGGTATTGGGCGAACAAATTATACATGTTGGTATTTTTCTTATTAAAAAAAAAAAGGAAAATGCAAATCAGTTACTGATGGTTCCCTTCTCCAGCCTCTAGGCTCACTAATTATTGTGATATTCTAGCAGACTTAACCCTGGCTATTAAAATTTATTTTCTTTCAGTAATTTAGAATCAACTAGGGAAGAATTAAAGCAAAATATTGCCATAAATGCTTCAGTGGCTTCTTGCTATGTTCATCCTCACCCCTTCTTTTACATGCAGTCACAGGGTTGTTTCTTCTTCTTCCAGTGAACCATTCTGTCTTTGCAGATGATTGTCCCCTTTTCAGTTATCTTTCTTTGTACATACTGTTCTTTCCTAATACAAAAAGCACTGAAGCAAGCAGAGACCATGCTTTCAAGACTGAAGAGTGTCTGCATATATCTAAGTTTGAAAATGAAACCTGTTTGAAGCTCTTAGTCCCAGCCTCCTCACTCCAAAATGGTCTGCATTGCCTTTTGTAAGGAATAAGTGTTCAGAGAAGCGTGCATGCAGTTAAATATTCTGCTCACAGGAAGGATATTAGTAATGTCTTAAGGTCCTGTTGTTCATTTGCATATTTTATTCCCTTCAGCTAAACAGGGAAATAAGTAATAAAATCCCATTTCCCTATATGTGTCTTTCTGTTATATTAGCCTGTTCATTATCATCTTGTTCTAGCAAGTTGTATCTGTCTGATTCCTCTGTCCCCTAAATCCAGGCACTTCCTGCGAGGTCAGGGGTTGGTGCGGTGGCTCTGTGGCTGACGATGTGTGAGCCCTTGCACATCAGTGCCAGGAGAGATGAAGTCCTGTGGCATTAGTATGCAGATGCATTAGATCTCATGACTCAGTGTGAGATCCTTTATGTTGACCATTTAATGTTTTCCACTCCTGCTCCCTTGACACAATGTCTGTTTTCAGCATTTGCAGCAGAGGACTGTGGTTTTTTCCACATACTCTGACAATCCACCACTGACATGTGACTGGCCAGCCCTGCCTGGGAACTACTGCTAACTGAGACTCAGGCATGTGGTTACAGATTTGGGGAATGATGATTGTGTCACAGCTGGCACCAGCAGCACTTGGGGTATTGCCACAAATGTGCCCTTGTGGCCAAGAAGGCCAATGGCATCCTGGGGTGTATTAGAAGGGGTGTGGTTAGTAGGTCGAGAGAGGTTCTCCTCCCCCTCTACTCTGCCCTGGTGAGACCACATCTGGAATATTTTGTCCAGTTCTGGGCCCCTCAGTTCAAGAAGGACAGGGAACTGCTTGAGAGAGTCCAGCACAGAGCCACAAAGATGATTAAGGGAGTGGAACATCTCCCTTATGAGGAAAGGCTGAGGGAGCTGGGTCTCTTTAGCTTGGAAAAAAGGAGACTGAAGGGTGACCTTATTAATGTTTATAAATATGTTAAGGGAGAGTGTCAGGAGGATGGAGCCAGGCTCTTCTTGGTGGCATCCAATGGTAAGACAAGGGGCAATGGGTGTAAGCTAGAACATAGGAGGTTCCACCTAAATATGAGAAGAAACTTCTTCACAGTGAGAGTGACGGAGCACTGGAACAGGCTGCCCAGGGTGATTGTGGAGTCTCCTTCTCTGGAGATGTTTAAAGACCCCCCTGGACGTGTTCCTGTGCAAGTTGGTTTAGGTGATCCTGCTCTGGTGGGGGGATTGGACTAGATGATCTTTTGAGTTCCCTTCCAATCCCTAACATTCTGTGATTCTGTGATTGCAGGAAGGTGTGATTCCCTGAGGGGATGCAGGCTCAGGATGCAGCTGTCACTGACCTGCATTCTACTCAAGATGTGAGGCAAAACACAGAGCCTGGGAGAGACTCTGTGGAACTACCCTTTGTTATTTAAGTTTACTGAATGTTAATATCACCTCTTGTATTCTGTTTTGCAGAAGTGTTAGAGATTAATAAATGTTTACTAAGTACTGAGGGAAGGAAAATGTCTACCAGTTTTTCATTAATTCACTTGGTTGGTTGGTTTGATTCCTTTATAATTGCTTACATCATATTTTGGTAGATTTCCCAGCCAGCATATTGTTCACCTGGGGTTAGAAGATGCCTGAAGGAGAACACACTGTGTGCAACACACTGTTTTAAAACATTTTGTAATGCATCATCTTCTTGAAATCTTGACACAACAATTAACTGTGTTTGAAAACTCATTTGCCTATTGAACTGACCCTGTGTCTGTTTTTAATTTGGACAGAGTTGTTTCTCCACTCTTGGAAAATGGAAACAGCAAAAATTCTCAAATGGGTATAAGTCCTGTAAGCAACTTGATTGCTGTTGTTCTCGGTAATGACTTTATCTTGGCAGTGGAGTACACAGTTGAAAGATGAGTCATTCTGAGTGCAAGAAAACCACAGGTCTGTTCAGTGTTTTCCTTGGACAGTTATTTCCATTGCTAGTAGCAAAATTTCTGCTCCTCCTCTGTTGAACAATGAAATGGTTGATACATACTTGACCTATGTTTTAAACTTACTGTTCTAGGATATACAAATTAATTTAATGCTGCAGAAACTGAAGAGACTCTTAAGGTTTAGAGACAATTGGTCTTATTATGTAACCATATGTACATAATTCCAAAAGGCTTGAGTTCTTAGCACAAAGCTCTGCTAATTTAACTTATTCCTATTCAACACAGTAATTTCTGAGGCTTTTTTTTTTCCCCATCCTGTTTACCCAAGTTTTTATATGTTGTCTATCCCTTTGGTACTTGGGTAAGAGCATAAAATGCCCATACTGGCCAGCTGTGGGTGCTCAGGGATGACTAAGAACTGGGTTAAGACTGTAGTAAAAACTCCCTGGTATACTGTTCCAGCATCCAATGATATGTGGCTCAAGAACTTCATTAGCTGGTGGTAGTATCTCTGTGCTTAATAAATCATGATGGAATTTTATTCTGGGATTTATTTCAATTGCCGCCTTCTTGTAAACACAGAGCAGCTGCCATGTCCTATGACAGTGAGTTCAACAGCTTAACTATATGAGGAAAAATCTCATGCTGTTCCTTTTGTACCTGCAGCCTGCTATTTTCCTTTGATTTCTCCTTGTTCTTGTATTAGGAAAGAGAGTGAACAGTGCTTCCGTGTGCATCATCTCCAGGCCCATCAGACTAATATTGTCAATAGATCTATCTTCTTTCTGACCTGTAGCTCCTCTGTTACATGAGATCTGTACTATCTGTGCCAGGTTGTCCTCTTCAGTGAGTGCAGCTTCAACAAAGCTGTGCCTATATGTGAAAGAAGAGTCAATACTAACAGAGCGTCTTCTATGTAAAGATGCTCGCTCCTAGTTTGAAATGTATCCCTAACATATGACCATCAGTCTCTTCTCAAGTAGACTGTAAATCATGCCAAGTTGTACAACGATACTTTAATCTGTGCTCGGAAGAGATATGCGAGACCATTTTCCTTGTGACTTATAGCTAAATCACTTAAATGGTAAATTTAATCTTGGAGTATTTTTATGATATAGTGTTGTTTAAATAATGAAACTGGGAGATGCATTGAATAAACTGAATTTCAAATGAGGGTTGAAATCCCGTAGACTGGGTTTTCTCTCAGTTAGTAGCTATACTAGTTCAGTTTCTGAGCTGCGTCATAATATGGAGATGAGATTTCTATTTGATATTGCAAGAAGATTGATGACACTAATTTTTCTGGTGCCTCCACTGCATGCCAACTATATTAATTGCTAATTGTTTTAAGATACCTCTGTACCTATTTGAAGTTGGGATGGAGGGGATGGTTGTCCTAAAGTGGTGGGTAGTGACTGTTGTGAAGGCAAGCTTGAGTCTTTAATTTACTAGATCCATTAAGGGCTTAGACGTTGCCTCAAAACTGCAGCATTTTATACTTAATATCTGGATGTTCCCATGGCTTGAGTCAGAAAGCTTGTTAATCTTGATGACTTCCAATTTACTAGACAGTAACTAACAGGCTTAAGAAGCAAAGTCTGATGGAACAGGACTTTATTCAACTTTCAACTTCCACTAACAGTGCACTTCATTGCCTTTAGATTGGCTCTGCTCTCCATAGCTCAGGGCTGGCAGGGGCTTACGTCTTTCTTCTTGCCATTTCAGGCGTAGCATCTGGATTCCTTGATGGACTATCACTCAGGCTCCTTAAAGAGACATTTGAGCAGATCCGATGCATTTGTATGGCTGACAGCTGAAGACAGATTGCCCTCTAGATGACAGGGCTTTGATTGACTGCTGCCTTTCCTGTAGTTGCTTAAATTGAGACAAACTGGCCATAAAATGCCACCAAATCAGAGCACAAGTTTTGGTTATACTGCTTCCAGGAATAATAATGCAAAGTGTTGTACATTGGTTCCCATCATTTTATATGCTTTTTGCACTGGAGCAAAGGACAAGGGTAGAATATGTTACAGAGTTGGGTCATGGATAATTCTGAGTAGGTTAACTTTGTGTCCATTTCCAAAGTATCATTCATTAGCAGAGTGGTTTGTTAGCAGTATGTGTCCCATTACTGAGGGGACACTCTGATCACTGAGGGGATCACTACCGATCATTGAAAGTATAAAAGAAAAATTTTGCATTTTACCAGTTCTCCTTCTAATTTAAACGGTAAAGGGTATCAAAAGATCAAAGCAAAAAAATTTACTAACCGTGTCTGCCACAGTGCCAAAGTTTTAAATTCCTGTTTAAACAAATATTCTTGGTTTTATGTTTGTGGCTGGATAATAAGAAAAATTACCAGGAATTCAACCCTATGCTGCACTCAGTCCCTGAATGGCTGGGTGTCTATTTTAAAAACCTCAGGGTGCAGGTGGTTCAGTGTTAAGGTGATCATGAGCGTGGCTTCTTCCAGAAGTGCATGGGAAAGCATAAGAGCCCCAACACATAATCTGTGGAAAAGTTGAAGGTATATTTTTCAGATTCTGTGTCCTCAATGCTGTCTGTATTTCCACTGGGGAGAGCAGTGTGCGTGTAGAAGCTTTTACCTATGTTCTCTGTCTCACCTGCTCCAGACATGCTGGACTAAGCCTGCACTGGCAGACAGGCTTTATATTGCCTGGGTAGACTGACTCTTCCCTACAAGAGCAATGAGTCCAGAGTCTAGTGTAGGCACTGTGGCTATTTGTCCAGCAATGCAGACAGATTGCTGCAATAGGTAAGGAGTGTATTACCACTAAGAGCAGTACTCTAGTACTCAAAGCAGTAACACTGGCAGAAGAATGAAGTCAGAATGAAGTACCACATTTTTCTGTTTTCTGCATCATTTACTTTTCTCTACACACTGAAAGTAAGAGAAATTGTATTGTTACCAAGATCTGTTATCTTATTTATTACCAAAGAAATTTAAACTTTGTATACAGAAACTAGAAGTAAATGTATAACCTTAGAACTGTGCTTTGCTTTCATTGTTTCTCGGATACACAGATCACAAAGTTCCTGTATCTTTTTGGGATGTTAAGGATTGCTTTTGTACTTTCACATCCAAAGTAGTGCCACTGAAACCAGTGGATCGGTCAACAGTGCCATCACTGTCCTGATGACACTGTCTTTACATTCCTTCAGTGATTCCAATTGAAGGGTGTCTTTGCATTCCTCCCTGTCTGAAGAATCCCAGAGACTGGGATGAGAATAGTTGTTGAAGACTCCATGAACAGTGAGGGATATATAGGATGCAATGCTCAAAAGAGTTGTCACAAGTGTGATCTGCCTTCTCCCATGTTAGTTGTTTGGCTGTTTGTACCTGTTTAGAATCTGGGGCATTGGGAAGGAAGAAGGGGAAAGTATGTCAGGCACAAGGGTAAATGTGTGGAGGTGACACCAAGAAGTCAATTTGAGCACAAGACTGGAAATTTTAACTTCAGTTTTAGCTTCCTTGTATGTAGCTCTTTTAATAAGGAACCATTCTATTTATTTATTTATTTTTAATTACTGTGTTTTTTCCAGATTCTTTCCTACCAGAAGCATTTAAAACAGTCCTTGCTTTCAGTGATGAGATTTCATTCTAAAAATATAGACTGTAAGAGTCTTTTTGGGGTCTTTCTCTTAACAGGACAGCTATGTGGGTTACATATTAGATCACAATGTAACCAACAGGAAATGTGATGTTGCTTCTCCTTGTTGAACATCCAGATTGCTACTTCCTTCCCTCAACCAGGTCCTCAAACACACTGCACTCATCAATTATTATCATCTGAATCTTTGCACTTGATAGAAATAATGTAACATTTATTTCCTGCCCTACCCAGAGGCTTGAGCTGAGTATCTTGCTCAATCACTTCCAATTTTACGGATCCCACAAATTTATTGCTTGGCAGTATGTGAAGCATCTTATTCCTGCTGGCAGGAACTGAGAAAAGGTACTGCTGTGAAAATGAGGTCTAAAATCTCCAGGAAAAAAAAAAAGACTGCTGGTCCTGTAAAAGATCATGTTTTCACCAAATATGGCAAGGCACTTGAGTCGTATGCCTCGGGTTGGAATCTGTTTTCCCCTGCCAATAGCAGGGAGAGAAGATGGCTCCTCAGCTGCCTTAGGACTGGGGATTGACCTGGATAAGTGGCTTCCTTGGTGCCAAACATATGAGATTTTATACTGTAGTGAGGAACCATGTTTGTAGCAACTTATGCCCGTTTAAGTAAGCGGAGTCATATATGTTATCCTTTAAGCAGGAAGTACAATAGCTGTGCTAAAACATTTTTTATCTGCAACGTATTTGAAGAAGCCTTTTCTGTTGTTCTTGACCGCTCTTGCAAGGTTGAATTCCAAGGAGGTCTTGGCTTTCCTAGTTGCAGCCCTACATCCTCTGACTAGAGTCTTATAATAATCCCAAGTGGCCAGCCCCTCCTTCCATGATTTATAGACTTTCTTCTTCCTCTTGAGTTTACCCAGCAGTTCCCTGTTTAACCATGCAGGTCTTTTGGCTCCCTTTCTTGACTTCCTACCTGATGGGATGCTCTGATCTTGAGCTTGGAAGAAGTGGTCCTTGAATTCTAGCCAACTATCTTGGACCCCTTTACCTTCTAGTACCCTGTCCCATGGGATTTCCCCTAGCAATTGCTTGAGAAGGCCAAAGTTGGCCCTACTGAAGTCCAGGGTTGTGATTCTGCTTGGTATTCTGTTCCCACCACATGAAATCCTGAACTCCACCATCTCATGGTCACTGCAACCAAGGCTGCCCTCAATCTTCACCACTTCAACCAGACCCTCCTTGTTAGTGAGAATAAGGTCCAGCAACACTGCTCTCCTAGTTGACTCATCCACCATTTGCATCAGGAGGTTGTCATCGATGCACTGGAGGAACCTCCTGGACTGTGGATGGCTGGCTGAGTAGGTCTTCCAGCAAATATCAGG
>VYZX01020687.1:19525-35048 GCA_013401335.1 Brachypteracias leptosomus | reverse complement strand
GCAGAGCCACAAAGATGATGAAGGGAGTGGAACATCTCCCTTATGAGGAAAGGCTGAGGGAGCTAGGCCTCTTTAGCTTGGAAAAAAGGAGACTGAGGGGTGACCTTATTAATGTTTATAAATATGTTAAGGGAGAACATCAGGAGAACGGAGCCAGGCTCTTCTTGGTGGCATCCAATGGTAGGACAAGGGGCAACGGGTGTAAGCTAGAACATAGGAGGTTCCACCTAAATATGAGAAGAAACTTCTTCACAGTGAGAGTGACGGAGCACTGGAACAGGCTGCCCAGGGTGATTGTGGAGTCTCCTTCTCTGGAGATGTTTAAAGACCCCCCTGGACGTGTTCCTGTGCAAGTTGGTTTAGGTGATCCTGCTCTGGTGGGGGGATTGGACTAGATGATCTTTTGAGTTCCCTTCCAATCCCTAACATTCTGTGATTCTGTGATTTTTTAGATAATGCTGAGTCTTACTAGTAATACTAAATAAGTTCCAAAGAGATATCTGTAGCTGATCTTTCAGGTCACCAGTTCTGTAATGTAGGACTGGACAGACCATATGGGACAACAAGCCCATCCCTGTTCTATCCCAAGTAACACAAGTTATGGACATTAAGCTCCATTACCTGAACAGACTAGTTTCAGCTTGTCCCCTCTTTCTTGACATTTTTCTTCGCACACAAAACATTCCTTTCAGCACAAATTTTATGCAGGTTTCTCCAGGCTTGGGAGTGTAGTTGAATCATCAGGTTTGCTCTCTGTCCTGCAGAATGAACCTACTATTTCTATCCAGTGACAGCTATGAGAGTTACAACTGCCAGCAATGACAAGCTACCTCCCCAGAGTGTGAGGTTTTAAACATGCCGTCAGTTGGTAATGACTGTAGGTCACTGTTGCTCTGGCTAGGACGTGAATCGGTGACCCAGAGAAGACAAGGTTCATGTGTCTTTACCATGGCCATGAGCCATCCAAGACTTCTTTTCAAACTATGTAAAGAAATTATCTGTGGTGTTAATATGTATTAGTGGAGATAATGAGATGCAATGAGTCTCAGGTTTTCCTCCCTATTTTTAGTAGTGCAGTTCTGTTGCCCTTGATATACCGCTATGGGAGACTGGTGATAATGGGCAGACAGAAAGAGGATGTGTAAAGCTTGCCTCCCTGGGAAGGCCAGGGGTCTAGCCAGCCAACCATTAGAAGCTCATTACTACAGCAATAAAAGGATTGATCCCTTAGTATAGCACCCTCAGAACTTTAACAATTAACCCACGTGCAATTATATGTAGGCAGTATAAAAAGGCTGCTGATAAATCACATTTTTTATTTCTAAAAGCAAGAGGGAAGAGAGATATTAATGCACTGCAGCATATGGAATTAATATAAATTTGGAACTAATAAAACAAGCTGCTAAGAGCAGTGCTGCTATTGCAAAATTTTGAATAACTTGACAGTAGCAGCCAAACCATTGCATCTGGGCAGAGACCAGATTCTTCCCATGTCAGGTAATTTGGCTTGAAGCAAATATGCATCTTGAGCAGACTACAGAGGGCAACAGAACTGGCTGGCAGAAATAAAGTTAGAGCAGCTTGAAGCAGTGGCCTGAGAAACAGGTAGACGATTGTGAAGTGTAGAGTACTAATTACTGCATTGTGTTATATGCAAGCACCAAACCAAAATGTGATTCCCACTCCCCGGTGTTAAAGGCTTATAGTTTTCTAGATAGTAATGTATAACATGGTGTATAATAGATCTAATAAAAGATAAGTTTTGAGGGGAAAACATACAGGGCAGGCAGATGCTGATTCTCTGGCTTCTCTTTCTGTGTTTGCATGTAGTGGAGGCATGTCTGTGTTGAGATAAGGAGACCAAGGCTGTCAAGCTGAGTGCCGTTAATTGCCTGACTCTGCTTCTCTGTCCTTAGTCTTAATAAACCTGTTTAAAATACAGGTCTGTGGCCAGAGCTGTTTGCTCCTCCCCAGGGTAGTCTTGCAAGGTAAACACTGCTTATGCAAAGGAAATAAACTGCAATAGTAAATCAATACAGAATCAGAATGGTAGGGATTGGAAGCAGCCTCTGGAGATCATCTATTCCAACCCCTCTGCTAAAATAGATTCACCTAGAGTGGGTTCTCAGGACCGCATCCAGGCAGGTTTTGAATATCTCCGGAGGAGACTCCACAACCTCTCTGGTCAGCCTTTTCCAGTGCTTTGTCACCCTCACAGTAAAGAAGTTTTTCCTTACACATACACCATCTCCAAGAAAGGGCTTTAGTGGTCCCATCGTACCTTGCACGAGGTAGATACTCAAAGCTCTTGCATGTTCTTCCTTTGTGTCCTCTCTCAGATAGAGTGATTGCCTTTTCTGGAGCTCTCCTCAGTGCATTTCATAGGGCTCACCATAAGGAAGTTTAGAAATTAGCCCAGGCAAATTGTTTCTGTTAATGTAGTTCTTCAGCTTCAAAAAATCTGAGACGTTTTACCTTGCATAAAGCAACTGAGGGACATGCACGCTACTGTGCTTTCTGTTCACTCTGCAGGCCTTGCCCATATGGTGCCAGGTGATTTAGCCCGGGAGTTTAGCAGTATGTGGAGCATTCTCCCTTTGAGTCAGGATCGCAGCAGCACTTTGGCACAGTGCTGTAGGGGCCATGTATTTCTGTATGCCCTCTCAAGTGATTTCAGAAGCTCTATCAGTTTTAGGGAGATAAATTTGTGATAATATCACTTGGTACTAACACTGTTTACTGCTGGAAAAGCAGAGTCAGAATAGGTACGATTTGTGCAAAACACTTGTTTTAGAGTCTAGAAACATCACTAACTGGAGTCCTAATTCTTTGATAGCTAGATAGGCCACACTACACTCCAGATATTCCAGTCCCTTTAGGATAAATGACATAAATTTGAGTGATGTAACATAGGAAAATCTCAGCCTCTCATCCCCAGGATTTTTTTTCCTAGAACTGTTTTTAAGCAACTGTAAAGATCTAATTGAATAAAATCTCGGATTTTTTTTCTTCCCCATTGACCTGCATTTATTTTCCCTTTTGGATCTTACACAATATTGCTAAAATAAATGGGCATTGATCTGTGTCCTTATTTAATTGCCTGACTGTGTATATTCCTCTGCTTTACATGTAACAAACTTCATAGAAACCCCATTACTGTAACCGAATTCTTTAAATTTATGAACATCAAAAGAATTGGCAGCAGAGACTGTCAAATCATCATTTTGGCTTGCCATTCCTCAAAAATGTATATTTTTTCATGAAAATTTTTGAGAAGCTGACTACTTGATTTGCATCATAAATGCAAAACTATTGTAATACAGATTTCTGAGAGAATTTTTTTTACCAACTACGGTGACATTGGGGGTTTAAAGAAGTCAGCAGAATCTTAGTTTTTAATGCAACAAAGGTAGCTACACTTAAAATGAATGCATCTTATTGAAAATAAAAAGCCATAGGTGAATTGTAGGGAATTTGAGAATAAAAACTATTCTTTGCCTCAATCTAGTAGTTGGTCTATAAAAGAAAAAGTTTATGAATTTAGGTGAGTTCGTAGGTCTAAAGGAAGCAGTCAAGAGCTCCTAACTCGTTGGCCTAACCACGAAGGATCTCTGCAAGGTTAGTATGAGAGCATGTCCTCCTTCCTCAAAACAGCAGTTCCCCTGTGCATAGATTCAAGAGCTCAACTGATGTTGCTGTGACAATATGTGCATCCACTCTTAGAAACTGCTTTCTTTTCTTTCTCCTTTCATGACCTGAGTTCCTCTTGAGGGAAGGATTGCATATTTTAAAGGCACAGTTTTAAAGCTACAAATATCTGAAGCATGAGAGAGTATTTAGGAAAGTACTGCTGTGTGCTTGCCCTAGTTTTACACTTTTCCCTATGCATTTACAGTATCCTCGGAGACATAATGTTGAGTTAGACTAACCTTTTCTCTGGCCAGGATGATTGTTTTGTTTCTGTGTATCTTCATCAGAATATATATCCAGTTTTAGAAGTTAGCAACACTCCTGGGATTTCCAAAGAATTGTTCTTGTTCATGGGGACTCTTCCTGAACTGCTGTGTGAAGGTCTCTTGTGTTACTTTTGCTGTCCACAGCATACCAGGCAACATTACTCAAAGATACAAGGCAGGAGGTCTTCAGGTGGATGTGAAAAAACTTGAGTGTTCATTTGTCTTACATGCATGAAGGGCAGCTCAGATACACAGAGTTCTTCAGAGTCAGGATTTAAGTTGTTGACAGTTTTAGATGGCATTTCCAGAGAAAGTAATCTCTGAATACTGTTGGGATACATGGGGATTCATAAGTCTTGCTCTCCAGAAAACAGCTTTGTTTCAGCCAAAATGCCGTGTGGTATTTAGTAGTTATACAGGCTTAGCAAAATGTTTCACAAAGACACAGTGTCATTTTTAGGTGTTTCACAGGCATGCCCTGCTCTAGGAAATGGGAAGAACATCTCTCAAAAGAAGCAGCAGGTGAGAGATGTTGGTTGGAAGAAGAAATAGGTTCAAAAGCCTTCATTGAGGACTGGAATTAATGAGACAGAGAAATATCAGGGACTGCTGTTTCTATGACCATGCTGCACCAAAACAGCAGTACCAGCTGTGAGCTCTGTATTCAGAGCTGAGTAACTTACTACATCTTCTTTCCTGAGCATGCATCCTGTCTCCTAACAGCTATTCCAAGGCACAGTTTCATAAGGGCTTTTCAGGTGGGAAGCATTAGGCCATTCTTCCAACCTTGCACCATCAAAATCCTCTTTTCCATAAGAATCTAGTCCAGGACCTATGACAGAGGTTGTGATGGAGAGAGGCTGGAGTGGGGCCAGGAGTCTAACAGAGCAACAGATGTAAAACTGTCCCCTACTATTTAACAAGCTGACTGGTCAAAACCACCATAACATACTGTTCATACAGTGCAGTCAAGGCATAAGTTTAGCAGCAAATTCCATATTATAGTGTATCTCATGTGCTAGGGAGAGATGAGTTACAGGTGCTGTGGGAGCTATTACCATGATTTTCTTGGCTTTGTTTGTATTTTCATTTTTTTTTCTTCATGCATACTATTTGGGAGAAGTGCCATTTCAAAACCTGAAAAAAAGCCTTTTTGCAAGAAAACCATAAAGGTGAGAGTGAGCTGTTGTAACCTGAGAAGCTACGGAGATCAGGGAGTCCTTGAACTGGAAAACAAGGAAGACTCTCTGTGCATTTGGATATGTGTTTCTGTAGTGGGCTGCCATTGTGAGCCTAAAGACTGTATAGTTATCTAAGATAAAGGAAATGCCAGGGTAGTACTTCAGTGCTATTGTTTTTATTAGCAATAGAGAAGGATATTAAAAAGACATAAAACCCAATTCTTTTCCCCTTACCTCTATCATCAGAGTGATTGTGTGATTTGCTTAAACCTTATCCACCAGAGTAATCCTTAATGATATGCAGACTTTCCAATATCTCCTTCCAAATGATCTACCTGAAGCAAAAGTGATATTCTTTACATAAAAATAACGAATTTCTGCCAAAACATGAATCACTTTCATCCTCTTCTCATGTAATGGTCATCAGTGTGCAAGTTTTCTTAAGTTTCACCAGTTTATCAATTCCATGTTCTTCTTACAGCCCATCAGAACTGTCCCTCCTGGTGCTTTCTCTTAGCTCACCAAGACTAAACTTTGTACAGTGTCTTCTGAGCATCTTGTTTAAGCAATTTCTTTAATAACTACTACAAAGATGCCTTACAAGTTTCTCCTTTGCTTCTGGCTGAAGGACACTGGTTTAGAACAGGAAGGGACAAGTAGAAAGGCAGGCTGGACAGGTGTGGTGGGAAATTCCCACTGCATCTATTGACAAGGTCCACAGTGCTGACAAAGACTTGTAGGCTCAGTAAGTGCCTGAGTGATCTCATAATTTATTTCCAGGATGAAGGTGAGATGAGGCATTATACCAGCATCAACTTAATATTTAAGACCTCTGAGCAGAAAATTAATACCAAATCGTAGAACTGTTCTGGTTGGAAGAGACCTTTAAGATCATTGAGTCCAACTGTTAACCCAGCACTGCCAGGTCATCACTAAAGCATGTCCCTCAGCACCACATCTACATGTCTTTTAAATACCTCTGGGGATGGTGACTCCAGCACTTCCCTGGCAGCCTGTTCCGGTGCTTTACAATCCTTTCAGTGAAAAAAATTTTCCTAATATCCAATCTAAACCTCCCCTGGTGCAACTTAAGGTCATTTCCTCTTGTTACTTGGGAGAACAGGCCAACTCCAATTTCACTACAACCTTCTTTCAGGTAGTTGTCGAGAGAGATAAGGTCTTCCCTCAGCCTCCTTTTCTCCAGGAGGAGAAACGACCCCAGTTCCCTCAGCCACTCCTCATAACACTTGTGTTCTAGACTAGATAACCAAGTGATGTGACTAGTTTTCCTAATTTTTCCTAAATTTTCTAAATGTTTCCTGTGTTTCCTTAATTTTAATCCTAAATTTTCAAGAGGACAGAGGTTAACCCAGATCATCACCAAGGGCCATTCTAATACAGCTTTCTGGGTTTGTGCCAGAACCTTACCATATGCTGAAACTGAGGCCTTAGCTCTGTTACGGATCAAGGCCATAGATTAACATCCTGCCACGTCCAAGCCAGAAACCTCCTGGGTTTTCTTTTAGAATTTGTTCTTTTTCATGTTGTTCAAATCACAGTTCCTTTTCCCACTGCCAGCAAATATTTCGTCCAGTACATTTCTGTACTGTAACTTTTTGTTGTTGTCGCTGGTTGAGCCTGGCTGTGTAAGTAATTCTCTGCTGGTATTGAGGCAGGAGTGCTCAGAAAGCACCGTGCTGGCCTGGCCAAATGTGTGCTGGGTCTCTGCCTCTCCTCCCAGCTGGAGCTGTGGTGCCATCAATATGCTAATTTGAGGCAGTTGAGAACAGAACTCCCTACCTGCAGCTTTTTAAACTCAAACATTTTTTAATCGGTTTCCTAATTGGGACCTAGGGGACCCCATTATGCTTTAATAATACATTGGACAAAATCTATCTCTTTTTCTTTTAAAATCCTTAATTATGGGATGCATTTTAAATGACTTAGATCATGCTAAATATCTATGTGTTCTGGGGTTTTTTTTATCTCCTTTTATAAGATTTGCACATGGAAATGCTCTGGAATCAGACATAAAATACTGCATATGAGCAGTTTATTTAAGGTGTTGTCATTGTATGGATCCAGTCACTACACAATGATAACTTATTTTTTTATTTGGTTGTTTTCTTTGTTTTATTGGTGACCACAGTGATTGGTGTGTGTCACTGTGATCAGATTGATCTGTGTTCAAGACAGTTTAAAGGACAATATGAGTTACTGTGTTGAAAGTTTGGAACTGGCAATACAGACCAATAATTTGTGAGGTATGTAATTCCATAGACACTACAGGAGAATAAATCAGTTCATCACAATACTTCTGTAAGCAATTTCTTCCTAATCTCTTCTGGCCATTGGCATCATACTGTCCTTGAGCTTGAGGACTGAGAGTTACCGCTATTTGAGATTCTTATCACATAAATATAAACCCCCATTTTTGGCACAGAGGCAGACACAATCAGAAGTATCCCACATTGTAGGAGGAAGCTCATATATACACAAACCAAGGATTTCTCTTATTTATATACGCTGTCCTGATATTATTTATATCCTATTTATATCCTGACTGTCCAACTTCTAAGTCATCTTTTTGTGGTTTCTCAGCTTGCAGTATGAAAAGTTTCATAACACTTAGCTAGCTATGAATTTAGCAGTTAGTCAATTTGCATGCAATCTCTAAGATACTGATCAAACTCCAAGCAAACTTAATTTTCTTGTGAAGGTTGGATTAGATTTTCCTAGAGACTACCTTGTGCTGCCTTCCTGATCAGGAACCCAGCAATGTTGTCTCCAGGACTTCAGTGATTCTGTTCATAATTTAATTTTTGGGTAATCCCCATACCAGCTCTTTAGACTGGAAACCACCATAGTCTAAAGAGCATGTGCCTTGCTTACTGATTGTGCACAAGAGGCACAGTAACAGTCCTAAGAGCACAGACAGTTAATCTTGTCTTGATATGTCTGTAACCTGTGTGTGTCCTGCATTTTGCTGTTCGTTAAATAACTGCATTCTTTGAAACATAGCAGAGGAGGGATGATACCTGTCAAGAAACAGAATGTATATACGGAGATTTGCTCACACTGAGTGTTTGATCTCTGAATTTGTATTTGTTGGCAGCTTCTTGAGGTTTTGGAATTAATACTTACCTCTAAATGTCTGATTTATAAGGTGAGTAGTAAATAAGTTGAGTGATGAGAGGGAACCTGAGGTTGTTGTTGTAGAAACTAGCTGCCAAGTGATGTGGGAAGAGTTTGCTTTGGCACTTTATATGCGGCCTGGATTTTGGCCCTGGGAGTAGGATTTGCTGATAGAGAGATCCGACATCACTGAATATCTTACCTTTAAGGCCTGCACTTAACTCTGATCATCTGCCAGGCCCATTTTACCTGCTACAATTTACTTTTTCACTTTTGATATAAACCTTACTGTCCCTTAACTTGCAATGAAACAGGATTCTCATGGTAATTTTTAGCCTTAAAGAACAAAACACTGTAGATGGAGTTTAAGTACCATAATAATTACAAAAGTAACTATAAAGCAGCAACTCCCTCTATGACTTATCTACCTTTGAGTTTCTTCAAGTCATAGCTGCTGATTAAAATGAAGTTTTATACTCTTAAGTTAAATACTCTTCCTTGTATCCTAAGCTCTAGCTGTAGCAGGAAGAGCTGAATTGTCCCTGCCTCACAGAGATCAGTTTGAAGTTCAAGCTCAGTTGCAGAATGCTTGTTGTGGTGATGAGGTGAGAAAAAGCAAATACCAAGCAGATTGTGGAGTGCTGCTGTGAAGCATTAGCAAAAGGGGAAACCACAAATTTGACCTCAAACTAAAATAAACTTTCAGCTACTTAAAAGCAAGAAAAAGATGCTTTTCTGGGTTTTTATCTCTGCAGCGAGAGACCACAAGTATAAGTTTCCAGCACAACTTGAATTGCCTTCCTTTTCAGTGGAAAAAAATCAGGATGAGACCCACCTAAATCTATCTTCAAAAAATAAAGGCCATCTTACTGTTTGCACCAATGGAAAGAGATCAAAATAGGTCGAGTGTGAAATAAGAGATGAGCAGGTGAAGAGCTGCTGCAGGAATCTGTGTAGTGTTTGGGTAGAATACAAGGCTGTTGAACAATCTCTCTGGGAAAAGTGCATACCCAGCAAAAGCATTCCTCTTTAGTGCTCTGATGCACATTTTTCTTCTTGTCCAAAATGTCAATTTTACTAATATTAGCATGTTTCTATGGAAAAATGTATCTGAAAGTTTACAGAGAAATATACTGAGAAATTCAAAGCAGACATAATTCTATTTTACACAGGTGATTACACTCTGAAAATGATTGTGGAAGGTCATCATTGAAGTCAATAGCTTCTTGATATATGAGAAAATATTCATTGAAGGAACAAAATGACCAGAAGATTTTATGAGTACCACCATTATCCCTGGATTTTTTTTGGGAAAGGGTCTTGAAGCATTTTCCTCAGGGCCTAAATCCAATAACCAGAGTTTGAAATGGAGGCTGAGGTGAGGGAGGATAAGTAAAGAAGCACTTTACTGCCCAACCTGTTACTGTCCTGCTGTAACACATCCTGCCAACCTTCTTGGAGCCTAGGGCAATTCTAGATTTCAGCCTTTCACCAGGACCTTAGGGTTTGAGATGAGTGTCTTGTGTGCAACCTTCCTTCAGAGCATCTGGTGCTGATCAGTATCAGAAACAGGGCTCTCGAGTAGTTGGGTAACGTTTTGACAATTTTCATGTTTCTCTGCCAGTCAGCTTAAACCCCCATTGTATTTGCATTCTATAAACAAGGTGTTTATGTGAGTTTTATTTTCTATACCTCTCTGATATCTTTCTGTGCCCTGTAGAGAAGATCTTGCTATAAAGCTGCTGTTTTCATAATGTGTAGTCTGCTTTTTACACCTACATATAATTGCAGCTGCCTAATTAGAAGCTGTATTATGGAGGAGGGAAAGTATTAAAAATACCAGCTCTATTTTATGTACTGTAACATGGAAGGAAAAGTGCTGAATTTTAATGAAATAAAAATGGTTGAATTAGTACTGCATGATGCTAAAAGAATAGGTGTTAGATGTACTGCAGAAGTGTGGCTGTCTTGCATGTTCTTCAGAACACCAGGTATATCCACACCACCCAATGACTGCTGAAGCCAACAAGGTTCAATTGGTCTTTGCCACTCAGACCATTTTTCCTTTGAGAAAATGAGGAAAGATTAGGGATTTGCTGCTACCCCACCATCTTCCTTCTCCCTTCCTTCCCCTTTTATAATGCATATGCTCAACATGTGATTAATGGCTGTGAATAGTATATTCCTTTCCTATGCTAGAATCCTATCAAGCTACAAACTAACTTAAAGCACTTCCTGCCCAATATGGCTTTTTTCCCCATTGCCATCAGGAAGGTCTGAGGGAGAGCAGTGACATGCTCCAGAGAATGGGGAAATCTTTTGAAAAGGTTTGTGATAAAACTAGTTCTAATGTTTTTCAGCTACTGAACTTCATGAATATCACATCCAACTCTGTAGGCTATAATACCACATCTAGGTGGAAATGAGAGTTTCCCCTGTCAGTATGTATTTAGTGTAGTATAGCCATTTAATCACCTCATTTAAAGAATGGGGTGATCTCAAGCTAAATCATGAGACATCTGATCTGCTGTTTCAGAGTTTTCGAAGAGATGGCTGCACAAAGAATGATCTTTGGCTTACTCAGACATTACTTTGACTGTAGTGGCTATTTTGTTCGTGAGAAGGATGTCTGGATTTGATCCTGAGTTGGCAGAGGCTGTACCCTCCTGCTTCCTTAACTATTGCTCAAGTAGGTTATATTGTATTACTGCTATTTGAGTTAATAAATATGATCGTAGATACAACAGTGGTCAGAACTGAAGCCTTTATTGGCCTTATTGGAAGAGAGATGTTGGAGGCCACTGCACAATAAGGCACACTAAGCACGCTCTCTTCATTCCTTATATTAACATGTGGCTTGATATATGCAGCAGATATTTGTAAGGCTTCAACAAGACAATGCCACTGTTTTAAAAATAATTTAAATATTTTTAGTGATTTGACAGCAGGAAGAAGTTGGCAAGTGGAGATGGAATATTATTTATGTTATCATATCCCATTTCCATTAGTTTGACTCTTTTGTGAGGGATGATATGTTGGAAAGATACAGCATCTATCATCAGTTACCTCAGTGTAAAAAGGTGCATTTACAGTCTTTACAACAAGGCATTCTGCTCCTCATCACTCTGTAGTAATTTTGGACAAATCTAATGACTTGTACAAGGCTTCTTAAGATGATGGCAGAGTAAGATTGCTTAGCCGGTCTGAATAGGATGACACAGTGGAATTTTCTCAGCATTCAAAACTTTCTTTAAAGTCCAACACTCTGTACGAATTAGCACTGTGTTTAAGAATGGTTGCATCAAATACAAATTAAATTGGACAACTGTGTTGAACTAGTGTCTCATCAGAATTGTTATTGTCTGCATAGTAGTCAAATAGGATAACCCCCAGAAGTCTGCTGCACAGGGTCATAAGATACTAAAGAACAGACAAAATACCTTCACAAACATGACTTACAGAAATTGTTTACTCAGGTGCATCCAACTCTTGGGAAGTGGCTGGGGGCGGCTAGGTTTCAATCCTGAGTGACGCCCGATTTGGCACTATGAGTCCAGTAACACAGATGCACTCAATAGTGCACTGTGTTCCTGCCCAGCCACTACCTATGGACTTACACGGCATCCAGTGAGAAACGGTGCAGCTGATTACGTGAATAGTACAATTTATTCAAAGCGACAGAGTACAAGTTCTTTTAGATTGCCGGTGATGAATACACTGCAATATGTGTACACAAACTTGCCAGTATTGAAGGCAACTCTATAGAGGTTTTTAAACCCAGGAGAAAAAGTTAAAGTTAAGTTCTCGTGAGCATTATCTCACCCAAAGGTTGGGGGGGGGAAGAGAAGGGTCAGCCCATCAACTGATCCCAGGAGTGATGTCTCCCACGGCGATGTCTTCCCCAAAATTCCCCTTTTCTTCAGCTATTTTTATATTTTTTTTTACCTCCAAGGTGGGGCTTTATTTCTGATTGGTGTAAAATTATTATAATGAGCATTGTTCACACAAAGGACAGCAGTCCATCACAGGATGATGGACTTATGACTCAGGGTTGTAAGGGTACAACTTATCACCTTTCAAGGTCTCATCCTCTGCGCCTTTATCACAGAAGCTAGTCGCAGTGTCTCCACTCCGCTCCATCCTCCATGTCATGTCCAAGGCTGCAGATCATGTTGCTTAGAGGACCAGTGCAGAAGAGATTCCTTGCATGCCAACTGTACACCACATTGAATGCTATGATTCCTCTAAGCGAGGGAGATTTAACCCCTCTAAAGATTAGAATCCCTCTAAAGGAGGTTTAGGCACTGCGTAGCTGGAAGCGGTGCTCAGTCGGCAAGGAGCAAAACAGCCACAGCCTTCTCCCTGTTAGCATGTGTGTGGTGGCGAGAGCTCAGCATGGCATCCACTTGGCGGAGGGCGGCGATCTCTGCACTCACCAGAGTTGATGTGGGGACACAGACAGAACTCCCACGGAACCATGCGACCGTTCAGGTCATGGGCTGCAGGGAGTGCCAGAGCCTCTTGCTGGCAGCAAGTGGCAGCCATGAGAACTGCTTCATTCGCTGTGACCAGGTAGATGATCTGCTCAGCCTGGTGGCTGAACTACGTGAAGAAGTTGAAAGGCTGAGGAGCATTAGGGAGGCAGAGCAGGAGATAGATTGGTGGAGCCAGGCTCTGCCTGCCTTGCAACAGGAATGGGAGCACCTGCTGACAAGCACCCAGGATCCTAGGGCCTCAGTGTCCCGCCCCTGTCAGGCCATAGAGAGGAGTCCAAATGATGACAATGAGTGGAGACTGGTTCATGGTAGGGGCAGCAGGTGAAATCCCTGCTTGCCCACCTCGCCCCCCGCCCAGGTCATCTGTGTAACAGATATGAGGCCCTGGTAGAGGAAGAGTGGACAAATGAGGATGGGGACAATGGGGAAACTACAGCTGAAGGGTCTATGCCGTCAGGCAGGCCTACTATCCACATCACCACCTCACATAAGAAAAAGAAAAGAAGGGTTCTAGTTGTAGGAGACTCTGCTTTGATGAGTACAGAGGGTCCAATATGCCATGCAGACCCTCATCACAGGGAGGTCTGCTGTCTCCCTGGAGCATGAGTTAGGGACATCACTAGGAAGCTTTCTAGCTTAGTGACATCCTCATACTATTATCCTCTTCTAATTTTTCATGTGGGTGGAGATGAAGCACTAGAATGTAGTCCAAGAATAACTAAGAGAGACTTCAGAGCCTTGGGAAGGTTGGTGAAAGAATTGGGAGCACGGGTTATTTTTTCATCCCTCCTTCCAGTGGAAAGCAGCAACAATGGAGGGAACAGAAGAATACACCACATCAACACATGTCTCCGGGGCTGGTGTCGCCACCACAAATTTGGGTTTTTTGATAATGGGATGACCTACACAGCACCAGGAATGCTGACCTTAAATGGGAGACACCTCTCCCAAAGGGGAAAAAGGGTCTTTGCCCAGGAGATTGCTGGGCTGATTGACAGGGCGTTAAACTAAATAGGAAGGGGGAGAGGGATAATAATAATATTGGAATTATCAGTCCAGAGAGACAGAATGACACACCAGGGCTGGAGGGAAGGGGTGACTTATGTAAGAGTCTTCAGCCTGTTGCCCTGAGGCATGATGTAGAAACTGCAGTACAGGCAAAGCCTAACAGGGATGAGCCAGGGGCTTCCGAGGAAACAGGAGCCAACAGGGTAGCAGCCATCAAACACCTTACGGAAATAAAGGGGTGTCCCTCTAGGAAGGTGACACGACTGGCATCCCAGCTGAAGTGCCTCTACACTAATGCACGCAGCATAGGCAACAAACAGGAGGAATTAGAATTGGAAGCTCCTGTGCTACAGGAAGGCTATGGCATAGTGGCTATCGCTGAAACCTGGTGGGACGAATCCTATGACTGGAGCATAGCTATCAAAGGCTACAGGATATTTAGAAGGGACAGGTGTGGAAGAAGGGCTGGAGGTGTTGCCCTCTATGTTAAGGAATGGATAAACTGTGAAGAGTTGTCCCTGAAGAATAGCCATGAGAAGGTTGAGAGCCTATGGGCAAGAATTAGGGATTGTGACAACAAAAGGAGCCTTGTGGTTGGTGTTTACTACAGGCCACCTGATCAAGGGGAGGCCATTGATGAAGCCTTCATGCTCCAGAAGACATCATGCTCGCAAGCTCTCATCCTGCTGGGGGACTTNGTTCTAGTTGTAGGAGACTCTGCTTTGATGAGTACAGAGGGTCCAATATGCCATGCAGACCCTCATCACAGGGAGGTCTGCTGTCTCCCTGGAGCATGAGTTAGGGACATCACTAGGAAGCTTTCTAGCTTAGTGACATCCTCATACTATTATCCTCTTCTAATTTTTCATGTGGGTGGAGATGAAGCACTAGAATGTAGTCCAAGAATAACTAAGAGAGACTTCAGAGCCTTGGGAAGGTTGGTGAAAGAATTGGGAGCACGGGTTATTTTTTCATCCCTCCTTCCAGTGGAAAGCAGCAACAATGGAGGGAACAGAAGAATACACCACATCAACACATGTCTCCGGGGCTGGTGTCGCCACCACAAATTTGGGTTTTTTGATAATGGGATGACCTACACAGCACCAGGAATGCTGACCTTAAATGGGAGACACCTCTCCCAAAGGGGAAAAAGGGTCTTTGCCCAGGAGATTGCTGGGCTGATTGACAGGGCGTTAAACTAAATAGGAAGGGGGAGAGGGATAATAATAATATTGGAATTATCAGTCCAGAGAGACAGAATGACACACCAGGGCTGGAGGGAAGGGGTGACTTATGTAAGAGTCTTCAGCCTGTTGCCCTGAGGCATGATGTAGAAACTGCAGTACAGGCAAAGCCTAACAGGGATGAGCCAGGGGCTTCCGAGGAAACAGGAGCCAACAGGGTAGCAGCCATCAAACACCTTACGGAAATAAAGGGGTGTCCCTCTAGGAAGGTGACACGACTGGCATCCCAGCTGAAGTGCCTCTACACTAATGCACGCAGCATAGGCAACAAACAGGAGGAATTAGAATTGGAAGCTCCTGTGCTACAGGAAGGCTATGGCATAGTGGCTATCGCTGAAACCTGGTGGGACGAATCCTATGACTGGAGCATAGCTATCAAAGGCTACAGGATATTTAGAAGGGACAGGTGTGGAAGAAGGGCTGGAGGTGTTGCCCTCTATGTTAAGGAATGGATAAACTGTGAAGAGTTGTCCCTGAAGAATAGCCATGAGAAGGTTGAGAGC
>VYZX01020687.1:1449-18965 GCA_013401335.1 Brachypteracias leptosomus | reverse complement strand
AAAAAAGAAGACCCTGGGAACTACCACCCTGTCAGCCTCACCTCTGTGCCTGGGAAGACCATGGAACAGATCCTCCTGGAGAATATGCTGAGGCACATGGAAGACAAGGAGGTAATCCTAGGTAGTCAGCATGGATTTACTAGGGGCAAGTCCTGCCTGACCAACCTAGTGGCCTTCTACAATGAAGTGACTGCAGCAGTCGGCAAGGGTAGACCTATGGATGTCATCTATCTGGACTTTTGCAAGGCCTTTGACACAGTCCCCCACAACATCCTTATCTCGAAGTTGGAGAATTATGGGTTTGATGGGTGGACTGTTCAGTGGATAAAGACCTGGCTGGATGGTCGCATCCAGAGAGTGATGGTTAACGGCTCAATGTCCAGATGGAGGAAGGTGACGAGTGGTGTCCCTCAGGGGTCTGTGCTGGGACCGGTGCTGTTTAATATCTTCATTGATGACATTGACAGTGGCATTGAGTGCACCCTCAGCAAGTTTGTGGATGATACCAAGCTGGGGGGTACAGTTGATATGCCAATGTCCGGTGTTTTCAATTTTCAGTAATTACTCCACATTATCTGAAGGTGAGGGAAAGCTCTGCCAAAAAAGACGTCACTGACATTTTTCATGGGTGGGTTTTGGATGTTGACTGTTTTATATCTTTAGCTTTAGAGCTGTGGCCTGATTTTTAGCCTAATGTGACAGGAGGTCTGAGGGATGTTAATTGCTAACAGAAAAGAAAGATGATTGATAAGGATCTGAACTTGCAAAGTCCTGGTATGTGTTTGTCTCCACCAGTGAGAGATTCCAGTTAAATCAATGAACTAGAAGCAGCTGTAAACTCACGGAATAGTGGACTACTTTTTGCAGTACAAGTATTTGTGCACAGATCCAGCTCCCAGGATGAATAGGATTTGGTCAGTAGTGGAACTGCAGAAGTCTGAGAATGCTCTTGGAAATCTTCCTCGTATTTGAAACAACGCATACTTTTTCCTTTGCATCTGTAATCAAGCTAGAACTAGGGAATAAGTTTTAATGGTTTTGAGCTTTTGTGTATTTTACTTTAAGGGAGACAATTGTATCTAGAGTGCATCTCACTTATTGGGAGTCCTGAGGGCAAAGTGAAAAGTTGGACCTTTAAAAGACCTATACTTATTCTTCCCTCGGATGCAAAGTTGTTGGATGGCCTCTTGAAATGCACTTGTCTTCATTTTCTTTCCACTCCCTCCTCCCACTCTCTCCTGTGTCTTTGGCAGATTAGTGGAAACCTTTGACTGACAAAATATTAATAGTTTTTATAAACAGGAAACTTTAGGAGTAAGGCTGACAATCCCTCTCAGAACTGGGGAACTCTGGGGTGGTATTTAGCATAAAGTGAAGTTCAGATAGGTTCTGAGAGATAAACAGGTTATGGCCCTATCACTTCTGCAGCAGAGAAAAGTAGTCACACTGGCCATTTTCAGCTCTGAGGAAGCAAAAAAAATTTTGTCCAGGGAAGTGTATTATTTAATTTTTGCATCAATTTTTGACATTTGTTTGGACATAGTATGCGTCTTTCATTGGAAGCATTCAAACTTTTGGTAGCCTTTATTGACTGTCTGAAAGGCAGCAAGGTTGATTTACAATATGTGTAAAAGTATTGTCATAATCATTGTTGAGTTGCATCCATTTCTGGAGAGAAACATGGCAGGTGCTTTGCTGAACGTAGCAATTCAAAGCAATAGCATGAGGTAAGATAAAGAGCCTGTCATATAGTAGAAGAGCAACAGAAAAAATGGCACTAAATATGAATTAATGTATTGGGGATAGCCCTTTATTTCTAAGAAAGACATCATTGTGAAACATTATAAATGGTCAGGAAATAGCAGTAGAGTGCACCTTATAATCAAACCGCTAGCAACCTGGAAGAGCGTGACCTTTATGGAATTTATGAATTCATAAATTCATTATTCCCAAAACCAATTCATATTGGAGTTGGCATTGAAAAAGTCAAAAATGGATACCAGGGGACAGGAAGTAGATCTGTGCTATACCACATTAGTCTTCCCCTTTCCTGTATTCTTTAATAAGTGCACCCAGTTCTATGTAAATGCAGTGGCAAAAAAAAAAGCTGATAAATAAACCAGCAGACACAGAGCAAAGAAATCTCGTTTGAAAATTCTGACTCTGTTGATGCCATGATTGTTTTGATTATACTCCAGCATAGCAACCTTCTCTTTCACCCTGGATTGAAGTGGAAAGCCAAGGGGTTTTTATCCCCCTGACTTGTCCTGTGTGTCATGGTTCCAGAAATACCTGTGGGAATCCCTCTCTGCTGATTTGGTCTTAGAATTCACAGTGTTCAATGGCCCTTGATTTGTTCATATTTCTCATGACAGATGTGGTGGTCTAGTGGCTTTACATGGGTAACAATGTACAGCACATAATCACAAATCACACTTTTTTCCTGCAACTGTATCTGTCAGATTTTAAAAGGAAAGAAAAAAGTTATGGGGGGTTTTTTCTGTGCAGTGATGAACAATTATTTCAGCTCTCAGATGCAAGCAAAGACAAAATCTCAAACTGTGCAGAAAATGCAATCTATGGAGGTACTTCCATGGTGATGGAGAACATCTTGTGAAACATCCAAAAGGATTTCTGTGACACATATTGTGCAGATATACACAATGAATACTCATCGATACGATTTGGGGTAATTTACAGTGGCTGCCTAATTCTATTGGCAATTTTAATTGGGCAGATGATTCATCTTTATTTACTGGATCATGACCACATAATATTTTTGCTCATTATTAAGCATCTGCATTAGTCCTCTGGGATTGCACATAGATAGCTTCTGTCATACAAACAAGTTATTAAGGAAAGGTAGAGGACTAAGTTCTGTTCCTTTCTTACCTGTAAATGGGGCTAATAAAATTTTGCCCACTTTAACTATTTAAATAGCACAGCTTTTGGGACATGATCTCTCTTACTGGATTTATCCTGCCTCCTGCAAGGAAGCATTGACTCTGGCTTCAGAGTCTGCATGGGTCGCTAGTGTGGCCAAGAAACAAATTGCGAGAGGAATGCAGTGTCAGATCCATGCCAACCTTGCCCTTCTGCGGGCTTTGTGAGGGGAGGGTGTCTGTGGAGTACTGTGTTAGCAACTCTTCTCTTTAGAGTAACGCTTTATTTCAGGCAAAGGCCAACGCTTGCTATTGTTAGCCAGGATAAAACATTGTTCTCCTCACTCACATGAGCTGTTGAAAACCAGTTTTCACAGACAGCTGCTAGAAATACTGTAAAATACTGTGAGCAAAAGAGATGTAATGACCTGTAGTCCTCCAGAAGCTTTAGATGGAGGAGTCTGTCTTCTAGCCTATTGTGAAGCAAGGGTGAGGCACACTGAATCAGGAACCTTATGAGAAGCAAAGCCTGAGTTAGAGACAAAGACTAGAAGAAACTGTCAAACAATGACTCTGGGCCTCAGGTAACCAGTTAAATGAAGTGTTGCTATTTGAACAGCCCTTGACAGTGTCTCAGGGAAGGCCACCTACTCTGGTTGGCTTTTATAACAAGAGTGAAATATTCAGGCAATTTATTTGGAAGGAAACACTCCTGTCCTGAAGGAAAAATACCACCACAAATCTCAGGGCTTTACAGCTTTTTTGCCCAGCAAATTTCTGTAAACCTTTAGTTCCTATGTCATTGCAGAATTGGGTCTATGGGGAATCTGACTGTTGAAGTGTAGAGCAAGGCAGGTTTATAAGGCTTTTTTTCTCAGGCATGTTTTGGTAGCTCATCTCCTGGAGATGGTAGAAGAGAGAGTGACATCCTGGGAATACTTAATGTCGTGTCAACGTGGACAGCTTTTTTGGTTTCAATCACACTGCTGAGGCATAGCATCAGTGCAATGATAACTTACCTTTTCATACTTCTTTATCTATCACAGATTCTTGTGTAGAATTAGGATGATGACATGCTTAGATATTACATTTTTTTGGAGTGATAGTACCAGAAAGGCATACTAGTCATATAGATTGGACTGCATTTTAATCCATGTAGAAAATGCCACATGGTGCAGTGTAGCTATCGAAGATAAACAGTTTAAGGAACAAAACCCTGACTTTATCGCTGTGCTTATCTAAATCAACTAAAATTTATTCAACTGCGCATTGCAGGTCATGTAATAAATTCAAGTTAGAGACTACTAAACTCAGCTGACTTAGACACTGAGAACAGTCTAACAAGAGCTGCACAGAGAAGGGGAAAGGCTAATTTATTTTGCTTCTCAGCCCTTTGCAACCATTGTGTAGATTGGTATTACTAATGAATACTGCTATATAACATTAACAGAGAAGAAATATGAATGGAGATCGGGAAAGTCTGGGTCTGATCTTTGCTGCCACCTGCAATAGAGTAGTGTTAAGTTCAGAGGTTATGAAATCCAGCATATCTCTTGTAACAGACATGATATAGTTCTATTGCCATTTTTTTCCCTGGTCTTTCCATAGTGTGACTTTCAATACACATTGTAAAAATATGTTTTCCTCTGCATTTCATTTAGAAATATCTGCAATAATTGAAGGCTTGTCTGTTCTCTGAGTCTTTGTTGTTGGAAATTTAAAGCTGCAGCCAGGTGCAGGATTTCCATTGCCAGCATCTGAAGCCCTCTGTTGCTAGAATATTTGTAACACAGGTGACTGAATTAGGAAACTTGGACTTACCCCCAGGCTTTTTATTCTTCCTTAGCTTTCACAGGGGTGGGAAAGGACCTCTGGAGATCATTTAGTTCAAGCCCTCTGCTAAAGCAGGTTCAGATAGAGCAGGTTGCCCAGGACCTCATCCATCTTTCCTGCTGTGCAGGTCATTTCATCATCTAATGGAGTCTGAATGTAAGCTGTCAGCCATGTCACTTAAACTAACAACATCTAAGGTCTTGAGAATAGGTTTAGGTCACTGCATGACAGAGAGGTGTATCCAGATGTAGATTTCCCCTCTGCTTTGAAAGTAAAAGCATTTCCATTTAGGCCTCGCTCTTCATAGCATGGACATTTTTTGCATTGTATCTTTAATGGACAAAGCTGTACTTGCATTTTAATCTCAGCTGTGCAGCTTTCTCCTATCCCATTTTCTCCTTGGAAACTGTTTTTCCTCTATTGTCCAAAAATATTTCATGTCCTGACAGACTCTCTGGCCCCCAGTCCCATTGCTGGGATCCAGAAAAATGGAGCTCAGCTCCTGGCAGAGCAGATGGCAGTAGATGGCAGCAGCAGTCCATGGAGGGAGCTGTGTGTGGCAAAATAACTGATAGGAAGCAGAGGAGTTCACAGGAGGCTGGCATTTTAAATACCATCATTTTTTTCCCCTGGCACATCTCTGGTTCTGATTATTTCCCTCAGTTTGCCTACATGTTCTATAACAATTATCTAGAAACGTTTTTCATTTTATTTGCCATTACACTTCCACACACAAGTGATCGATAGAAGCCTTGGCTGTGCACCCCTCTAAACAGAAGGAAGAAGAGAATTTGGGAGGTTCAGATGATTTCTCTGCAAAATACAGCACTCAAATTTATTCTTGGTTTTCCTAACACTTGGTTCCTCACATACGTGCTTACAAACCAAGGTGTTTCCAAGTTACTTATTTGATTCCTTGTGCCTCTGAAGCTGCTGTTCTGTATTAGAGCAGAGAAACCTGGAGGAACTACTTTTTTCTCTTTTGAACACTCTCTTTATTTTCAGTTGCTGTGGCTCAGTATCATGGCTTATAAGGAAGGGAAGAAGAAATCTTCTGGTTTTATTCAATGAAGTAGGATCCCACAGGACATAAAGATGGCCTTTTTGTAATCTTGCAAGCCAAGGTTTTGAAGTATGGTCAGTTTTCCCTCTCAAGTGACCACAGAGGCAAGGGATTTAGCCATTGAACCTGCAAAGTGGATATAATATCCTCCAGCACTAAACTCAGGCACTGCTTCAGGATCCAGGCCTGCTTGATGCCCATGTATTCCCCACTGGTCTGGAGCTCACAGGAGCAATGCTGATTTCTTCACGTTCTTCTGTCACTTAAAAAACCTGCTTCCCTAAAACAACCTGCACTTTAACAGCTTCATAAGTCAGGCATATGCAACAGCTACATGCAGACAGTCAGAGACACTATGGGGGAGCAGAAGACTAGAAAGTGACAGTGTTTAAACTACCAAACAAAACAGAAGAGAAATTGTTTAACAAACAACAATGTAACTGCATGCCCTTCACTTTTGTTGGGCTGTGGGTGCTGTCTGACTCCAGGAGGGCAGGGTTATCCCTGCCTCATCAAGTTAATCTTCCTGTCATGGGCACCCATGCTCCACCTGGCTTCTAAAGACAACTCCTTGAAACAGGGTAGATCCTGGACTCCAGGCAGTGATTCCAGTCCTGCGGAGAAGGACTTGGAGGTACTGGTGTATGAAAAGCTGGACATGAGCTGGCAATGTGTGCTCACAGCCTAGAAGGGCATCTGTGTCCTGGTCCACATCAAAAGCAGCATAGCCAACAGGTCGAGGAATGTCATTCTGTTGCTCTACTCCGCTCTGGTGAGACTTCACAGGAGTATTGTGTCCAGCT
Organism: Brachypteracias leptosomus; assembly: GCA_013401335.1. NCBI lineage: Eukaryota > Metazoa > Chordata > Aves > Coraciiformes > Brachypteraciidae > Brachypteracias > Brachypteracias leptosomus. Next base: position 12,384 of record VYZX01020687.1, on the reverse strand, counting down.
CTGGAGTCCTCAGCAACAGAATGATATGGATCTGTTGGAGCAGGTCCTGAGGATGGCCACAAGAATGATCAGAAGGCTGGAACATCTCTCCTGTGAAGAAAGGCTGAGAGACTTGGGATTGTTCAGCCTGGATAAGAGGAGGCTCTGGAGAGACCTTATTGCAGCCTTTCAGTACTTAAAGGGTCATATAAAAAAGAAGGGGACAGTCTTTTTAGTGGGCCCTGTTGCAAGAGGACAAGGGGTAATGGATTTAAATTAAAAGAGGGTAGATTTAGACTAGATATAAGGAAGAAGTTTTTTAAATGAAAGTAGTGAAATACTGGTACAGGTGGCCAGAGAGGTGGTAGATGCACCCTCTCTGGAAACATTCCAGTTCAGGTTGGACAGGGCTCTGAGCAACCTGATCTAGTTGAAGATGTCCCTGCTCACTGCTGGGGGGTTTAACTGGATGATCTTTAAAGGTCTTTTCCAACCCAAACTATTCTATGATTCTATGGCTTCTGGATGCTCTGCCACATATAATCATAGAACTTTGTGGCTGATTTTGTAATCAAAAATGACCTCTCCCTGACAAATTACTTTTTGGAGCTCGATCCAGGTTGTTTAGAGGTTGCATGCATAAAAAGAGACTTGCATAAATGACTAACACTCTCTCATTAAGCTTTAGAAATGTGTGCTTCAGAGGGGAGTAGTGAGTCTGAAGGCAGCACTGATACACAAAATGGATTCTGGAAGTTTTTAAGGATGCAGATGGAGAGTTCATTCTCTCTCATGGAAATCATAAATTGCAAGAATGGATTTCCTATACTAGTCATAGGAAGTCTGTGTGCCGATGCAATTTCATTCCCTGTTGCTCCAACTGCCTTATCAGGTGCCATTACCCTTCAAGTGCTTTATTCTTTCCTTGTTTTAACCAGTTTGCTACAGGCTGCGATAAACCTAGCACAGGCAGCAGGGTCAGGCACAAACATCACTAGAAGAGCCATTCAGATGGTTTTCAAGTGTTAAGTTATAAGTTATTATAACTGGTATGTTCCTTCCTCTTACTTTTGATCAGAAAGAACACTATTTTGGTCAATGGAGGATAATTATGTGCTACCCTTGGGAAGCATATTTGCATGCTGAGTTGTGATATAGAGCAGAAAGAGTGAGCAATGTATGTTTTGCCATTTTTGCNCAGCTCAGATAGACCCACTACAGCGGCTCACAAAAATTAGTGTCCATGCTTTGAATTTTTGTCTTTGGGATTGTCTTTCATGCTTTGGAAAGAAATGTATACCAAATGCATGAATGGTGATAGACAGAAATGAGAAGAGTAGCTCCAGATTGCTTTTGATGGTTCAAAAGGTTGGCAGGAATCTGGAGTTGTTCAGTCTCTGAACATTAATACTGGTTTTGTACTTAGTAGAAATTATGGTCTTCAGCTGCTACTGTTAGGTAAGGGTATACAACTTGTCATTCTCAAGCTTACAGTGATGAATGAAGGCACACAGCCTGGTGTAAGTTTCTAACAACGTTCACAGCAAATCAGCAGTTACAGATACCTATCTGTAGTCTACTGCCAAGTGGTAAAGCATGCACTTTGCAATTAAAAGTTTCCAGATTATTAGAAACAACTTTGAAGGGGATTTGAAAGTAATATTAAAAATTAAAAGGAATCTAAAGTGTTCCTTAAGGCAGAGTAACCAGCAAATCCCACTGCTATACCCTGGGCACAGTGGCTGAACTTCCATCATAATCATCCACTCATCTTCATTATCTGGACCATCTCTTTCAGGTGAAAATGCCCATTAATACCTACTTTGAAGAAGAAGCTTGTGAGAAGTAAAAGTAATATCTGTGAAGGTTGCACTGACCAGCTTGAATGTAAAGAATGAAATTAGTCCTCCAGCAATGGCTATTCCTACCATAAGACATTACTGCATATGACTTATCCACAAAATTCTTCATTTACATAATTAAAAAAATGGCAGCCCCTAGTACTGAGTTTTCTTGCTGCTTAGCAATTTAATGTAGAAAAATACTAAGAAATATTTTTAAATAGACAAAAAGCCTGGAACTTTTCTTGAAGTATCTGAGATTGATTTATAGATGTATAATACAAACTTGACTATATTGCTATGTCCCAAGAGAGACCTTTAGAAAATGATAAACACAAGTATAAAAGAAAGGTGACATGGGGATAGCTGTATCCAGAAAGATGAGTCTGGAGAGTCTGCTGGATGGCAAGGTCTGTGTTGAGGAGATCTTTGAGATCTGCACAGGAAAGGATGAGCTACTTTCATTACAGAAACACAAAAAATAGCCTGCTTGTCTTAGATACCCTTTTCCTCTACTTGAAGTAGGGATCTCTGTAGGTGGCAGAGAACCTGCCTTTGTAATGTAAGTGGTAGTGGTTCTGCTTTTCAGGCATGGAAAATAGGGCTCAGACCGAGCTGTCAGCGCAACTATTCTGTGGTATGTATTGGAATTGAATTTTGGATGTTCTTTGTGAAGGAACAGAGAACAGATTAGGATGTGAAGAAATTAGGAGAATATAGGTAAGCGTGCATTTGAAGTGTGTTCAAGCAAACAAATGAAACATATTTGCAAGTAAGGAATAAAAAAAGCATCAATCATCAAAACAAGCTGGTTAAGTGTAGAAAAATGGGAAATTTAAGAAATCAAGCTGAGTTAGGTCTTGCACAGGGCAGTAATGTATTCTTAAAACATTTAGAGAAAATGAGAAAAAGAAAACTTGAACCATTCTTCAATGAGGATGAGATTGAGATAGTAATTTAGATACACCTCAAAGAAAACACTATTCCTTGCTACAGTTTTATGATAATAATAGTGATGGTGATGTTGATATTAAGAGTACAGACAAAGATTAGTAAGGTTGAAGAGATGAAAGTTGAAAATATTACAGTGAGTTAAAAACAAAATTCAAGAGCATAAAATTCTTCAGTTGGGAGTACATGCTGAAGACTTGTATTTCAAGACAAATAGCAGAAAAGGGGAAAATGCATTATGAGCCCTAGGTACAGCCTGTTAGTAAAAATATTAGCTGAAAGCCTAGTTAAATATACATAGAGAAGTGAGAAATGGGGTAAAGTATCTCGTGCTCTTTTAAGCTAGTGTTCTTTGGGGCTTTTTTTGTAACAGAGCATTTAGGGTTTTGCTTTTTTAGTTCTATGATGGCAACAGAATTTGAACTGAAGAATAGCCAACATGCTGGATGTAGATAATTTGCAGATTTCCTCCTAAGATTGGTCTTGTAGCTGATCTTGTTTGATATCTAATAAATAGCTATGACAAAAGCATAACGAATTTGCTGATGAGACAATATCTGTAAGAATATATTAGCATAACATTTTTAACTGGAATGTCCCTAAGATGAGTACATGGCGAGAAACAAGAAGAAACATACTTGAAGTAAACTCATGGTCAAACATTGCATCAACACTGGAACAGACTGCCCAGGGAGTTGGTGGAGTCAGCATCCCTGGAGGTGTTCAAAAAATGAGTCCATGTGGCACTTTGAGACATGGTCTAGGGATCAGGGAGATTTTGGACAAAGTTTGGACTTCATGATCCTAGAGGTCCTTTCCAACCTAAATGATTCTATGATTCTAAGCTAGCAGTGATATTTTTCAATGTATTTCCAATAGAAGAATGAAAATATTAGTGCCATTCCAAAAGCTCCTGGTGAGAATTTTTTTGTGGATGCCTGTATAAGTTTCTGACTCTTTCCCCACATTCAGACAAGATTAAATCAAACTGCAGCAGGGATGGGGAGGTCTGTTACAGTTGAGCCAAACAAAATGAAAAATAGGATGGGTAACACTGATACCAAACAGCAGATGCTGAAGGAGCTATATAAGTTGTTGCAGGGGAAATGCAGTGGTTAGGGCTGCTTGGAGAAATATCTCATGGAATATCTGTTCATCTGTAGTCAAGAGGCTTAAAAGCAGTATCAATTTCCTCTGCTTCAAGCTGAGAAGTGATCAAGAATAGTATAATTGGAGAAAATGTTTCGTCATGGACACGTTATTGAATAGTGGCATGTTCCAGCATGTATCATGTTTTGCAGAAACAGATGGTTCAAAGGACTGAGATGCTGGTACCAGAGTGTTGAGGTTTAAGTCCAATCCTCCTACAACAGATGCTCTCTGTTAATTTGTTAACCCCTCTTCCCCCTCCCAATCCCCCAATTAGAGGAAGAGAAAAAAGGCTAAGGGAGAGAGACTTATGGCCCCTTCCCCTCCCAAATGGGAGAGGAAGGGAATGAAAGAGAGGCTTCCAAATTAGAAAAGAAAACTAAAACAGCTTTAATGAAGGTAATAATAAAAAAATGGAACATATACACATATATACAAAACCAGTATTGAAAAATAAAAACCAATCTCCCCCTGATGGCAATTACATCACCATCACCACTGAGGCTGTGGAGCAGGCACTGGCAAAGTCCCAGACTGGGCTGATGGGAACCGGGTTCAGGAGCACATGAATTGGGGTCAAAGGCAGGGCCAAGAAGTGAAGGCCGAAGGGAGAAAATGGGTCCACCGAAGGCAAAAAGGAAGGCCTCGAAAGAAAGAAGGAAAAGATCAAGACTCTCGTGATCCCTCAGCTTTATACTGAGTGACGTATATGGGATGGAATCCCTCATTGGTCAGTTTAGGGTCACCTGTCCTGGCCACCCCTCCCTGCAGGTGCAGCCTTTCACTTTCTGCACCCCCAGTGTGGCACACCAGACCTAGTAGTGACCTTGAACTGCACACCAGTCCCTGGTAGTAACTCTAAACATCAAATGTTATCAGTGCTAGAAGCAGATGCTGTTTGTGACAACATGCTGTTGGCTTCAGAGAGTGCAGTTAGTTAGCAGAGACTGAGCTGAAAAGTAAAATCTCTGAACAGAACTGGTTTGGTTCTAACTCAAACCAGGACACATAATCATGGTACCACCGACTGGATGCAGACAACAATCTGTCTATGTGCAAGATGGGCCTCAACAGCCCAGACAGCATCTGGTTATGAACCATATTTGCTTAATAGCAGAAATACAGGAATAGGTATGGAAGGACTCCAAGCAGCTGCATCAGCAAAATAACACAGTTGGGTTTTAATTATTTTCATTATCTGTTATATTGACAGGCAAAAGCCTGGAATTCAACAGGGCTGTGCCAGTTTCTCTGGTCTTTCTTGCAAGGTACTCAGGGTGTTTTAAGTGAGCCCACTGTTTGAATCTGATGCCTGTCTGCAGACTGTTCCTTCCTGTAATGTTGATAAGCACTTCTCCAGTCATTATGGAAGGATATTGCACAACAGCAGAGTCTTGGAATAAAGATAGAAAGACTTCAAGAAAATAAAATATTCTGTTTCTTGTCTTTAAGTGTCTTTAGAGCAACCTGTGTAACTTTGTGCAATTTTTCCTTCCAAAGAATTTCCTTCATTCATTCCTGTAATCACTTCATGGCTAGAAATCTGCTGGTCAGGTTATTATGAGTAAAGGAGATTCAGCCCTTGAAATCAAAGACTTTAGTTACTGCTGAGCAAGCAAGTAAGACTGTGGATTTCAGGTTTTACATTAATGATTATTGTAGATTATGACATTATTTTCACCTACGTATTCCCCATCTGTACTTATCTGAAGGGTATCATGTACACCATTATCCAAATTCAGTGAATTATCCTGGCTGTCCTGTAGTCTTTTGCTGTGTGCATGGCAAAAAACCTTTCTAATCAGGAGCCTTTGACTGACTTGATACAAAACCTTGACAAAACTGAAATCTTATGAGATTAGATTATGGCATGCTCAGACTGAAAATTCATAGTCATGTGCCCTTTGTAATGAAGCTACGTGTGTATTTGGGCATGTGCTAAGCAAGACATTTTTTTTCTTCATCAGTGCTTAACAACTGGAAAGGCAGTGCCTGCACCCAAGGCGTGGTGTCGGTGCCTGTGTTGCAACTACCACCAGCATGGCTGGTTCAGGCTGAGAGCTGGCTAGGTAAATGCACAGGGAGGGATTAGGAGACTTGTTAAATCCTCATTGTTTTTACTTCAAAATCAATGAGAAACAGGCAATTTCTAGAACTAAAAGACAATCTACTGAAAACTACCAGCTTTTTCAGCTGAGTTTTCTGGGAGGAGTAAGCTTTTCCAGGAGTCGACCCCTCCTCAGCTCCCATGCTCTGCAGTCCAGTCTTGATGCTTGCTTTTTCTATGTCTTTGAGGTTTTGTTGCTGTCTGAAGAGATCAGTACCCAGCTCTGATGCAATGTTTTAGCATATCTTGAAGATTACCAAATATCTCCTCCACATTTGTGGTAAAGGGAGGCTATTACTTCATCTCACAAGCAAACAACTGACTTGTAGAGAGGTTAATACTATGGTGGGACTTGAAATTGAACCTTCATCCACTGAGTTTCAGATCCAGGGAATTAATTAAAAATTGATTTGGGCTTGGACAATAATTTCTAGGTCAACAAGAAGAAAAGCCCCAGCAACAAAGCTGCACCCAGAATAGAGTAAAACCTTGCCTGACAGTGCAGGTTGTTAAATTCTCTTCTCACCCTCCATGAAAAAGTTGTAATTAGGCACTGTGCAGGGTCTAGATGTCTGTTGTTTGCATTTTGTGGTTATAAAAACAGATGACTTATGTCATATCTATAATTTTATATCCTTGAGGTATTTATCTCATCTAATCTCCATATAATGGATTATACACTGTTCTTGCACTACAGGTTTGAATTTCATTATTCTTATTAAGATGTCATTTCCATAGCTACTTTATTAATTTCCATTTTGCGAAGGCCTGTGCTGAAACTGGTGGCTTTGTAACCAATTACAATAATGTCTTTCAATTATGTTATGAATAGGAGACTCTAGCGGCTAATATTTAGAGAGCAAAATGTTCATCTTATATGTGGCCTGACACTTGAGATGTGCAAGCATCCTCTGGTACTATTGTTATTCTAAAAAATTTATAGAGTGGGATCAAATCACACACATTTTACACACCTAGAAAGAGAAATGGTACCTGCCCCAAGGAGCTTGTATTTTAAGATGAGGCAAGACAAATATCAGATAAGACACTTGACAACAGATCATTTCTACAAGAGTCTAGGGAGAGGAGAGGGAGAACCAGGTTTGGAAATGAGCTCCAGAACGAATTTTTAAATGCATGTGAGTGACACAACACTCTCAATGGGAAGTAAAATCAGGTACAAGAGTTAGGACCTTTGACTGGAAGCAAGGGATACAAGGAGGGCTGTGCTTTGCAACAAGCAGGTTGCAAAGCTCTTCAGATACTGCTGTCAGGGTAGTTTTTATGGGAAGTGAGAAGTAGCTATACATCTATCTAAAGACAAGCAGGATGTGTTGAAAGCTCTTCTTTCCCCAGCCTTGCCAAGGCATTGAACCAGAGCATCTGATGCAAATTCCAAGTGAATTTTCCTCCTATTAACATCTGCATTGGTTATGTGTCCCAGGGACAAGTCCAGCAGGAGCTAAGAGGAGTCAGTACTGAGCTGATTTCTCCTTGCAGCTCATGACTCAATCATGTTCACATAGACCCAGAAGGCAGGAATCCCTGCAGCTAGCCCCTCTTTTTACTGGATAAAGAGAGGCAGGAGACAAGAACCACGGGCTGTGATTCATTAGCTCTTTTATGGCAGCAGTGTTACTAGTTTAACAAATGAAATGAAGAGACAGACAGGAGTCAGCATGAGATCCATGACCTTTGTGAGTCCTTGGGATGAATCTGTTTCCTCTTGATGTTGGTTTTGAATGAACAGCTCACCGAGGTGAACCATCCAACTGCATCTTTGTTTCAAGAGTGCTGTAGGTGTGACTGACAGTTAAAAGGCACAAGATGAGAACTGTATCCTCAGGAGCTTGAAAGCCATTGTTTCACTGAAGCTTTCTGCTAAGAAGTGACACATCTCTAAGGAAAATTAACTGTATTATCTTTCATTAATTTGACAGGAAAATTGACCTTTGTCTCAATTAAATAGGATCTGGGGAAAGAGATGCTGCAGAAGCAATGATTGCACAGTCACAGCAACTTTTCCCTACTTATTCCATCTATGGTCTTAAGATCTAAAACCCTCACATGTCGTGGGAAGAAATGCAATGTTTGGACTTAAAGATTTTGGAGAACTCTGTGAACATTGGTAGTTTATGCTAAATGCCTTCTACTGCTGAAGCTTGCAATGAGGCTTACATTAAGGCTTATGGTGACAGGGTAAATCTGACAATATGACTTTGTGTTTGGGCCCATCAACTCCTTTTGTGCTGGTAGCATAATATGATAACCTTGTGATTTGGTAACTGTGGAGATTGTTACTTTGAGTGGAATTTCCCTTTTTGGCAAGGATGTATAGCTCTTTAATTTGCCCTGGGACTGCCCTGAGAAATGATATGGCTCAAGCTCATGAGTTTGAAACTGGTCAAAGCAAGGGGAAAGGCATAAGTAGATTTATTAGCTACGGATCTGTGAAAGACAAACTGCCGTTCCCTGCATTAATCATATGTGGTCAGATTACCTGCAGTAATTATTTTGCTAACCGAAAGCAGAGGAAGGAGAGGAAAGATGGGGAACTTTTCCACAGTGAACTAACAGGGAATGTGCTGTACAGATGGACAAAAATGCAGGTGCTAGTGACAAATGCATGCACCAAATAGTTCCTTGAGTATGTCCCAATTATCAGGCCAAGGGAAATGGCTGATGTCTTCAGATGCCAGAGGTGTGTGTTAGGTTTAGTGTGGCAGTGAAATTATGAAACCTATCATTACAGTGAGAAGGGAAGTCAGATAATGGCTGTGGTTTAGGATATCTGGTTTCAAGTCTCTGTTTAGCAGCTTCTTTAGGCAAGTTAATATGTGCCTTTGTGCCTGGCCTACCTGTGAAGTGCAGATAACATTTGTAGTGATAGTAGTTATATTAGAGATTGAGAGACCCTCAAATGCTATGCTTGCTAAAGGTTCACAAAATAATGTCTGTTGCACCTGGGACAGGGAAGAAAAGCCATTTCATGTGCTTCAAAAAACTATGGAAAGTTTGCATTTCTTAGCTATGAAAAATTTTCAGAAAACCCTTGCCATATACATTTTACTGTGTCTTAATGATTGTGGGACATATGTCCTGAGCCAGTAGATTTTTGATTGCATGACCAGAACATCACCAAGAAAACCTGGAACAAACCCTATGGTTTTTCTATTCTGAACTGTACCTGGAAACTGTTCTTAATGTTGTTTTAGCCCTGGGATATGACTGTTTGTGATGAACTCTTTGTTTAGTTAAAAACCCAAACATCTGCCATGGTGCTTTCTTAAAAGCCATGGAAGAATCTGAAGTCTTACATCATAATTTTTAATTATTGTAATTGAGCAGACTGATGAACTCTTAACACAGTAAGAAGAATGAATTCTTTCTAAGAGAGATTACAAGCTACTTGTCTGGAAAATGTTTATTTGAAAGAAAAACCTAGAGGTGCTAAATAAGCAAATAAAAAAATCTCATGTAATGAAACTTAACTTCTGTGATAAAATAAGCTGAAAACATCTATTTATCCTTTCGTAATTGGTTCCTGTCTATGTAGGCATTACGTACGAAATTAAATTCTTAAAGTTGTATATGAAGTAACCAAGTAGTAAAGGCATAGAATTTAAACTGTGCTAGATGTGAATCTGCATGGATTTGATTCCTGTGCCTAGCAATGCCAATTTTAGTTCAAATTTTTGGAAGCCACCTCAAGTTGAAACCTTACAGCAGCTGAAAAGGGGAGAGTGCAAGCACATTGTTTTCAGACTGCAACTGAATAAAACACTGAGCAGCCTGGTTTAATTCAATATTAACCTTGCTTTCATCAGGTGGCTGGACTAAAGACCTCCTGAGGTCCCTTCCAAATCCAGAGGGATTCTCTGAAATATGGAAGAACTTATCTGTTGTAATGATGTATTTTCAGGCGAAGACGTGCACACACATTCATGCACACAACAAACGTGGACCAAAGCTGTGTTTTAGGACTCTAACATTGCAAACAAGTGCTAGAGAGTTCTTTTACAACCGACTTTTTTGGTATCAGGACATACTCTTGTGATGTTAAATTTTCAAAATGGTATAAAGTATAAAGAAACAGAAAAAAACCCCCTATAATGATTCTCTAAATATCATTTTGGAGTACATGGAGAATCATGAGATAACAAATTTCTTTATCTAATAATATTAATTTCAGGGAGCAGTCAGCTATTACTACTTTTGCCACAACTATATTGACATCACAGCCTTAGATCTTCTACTAGAGATTCTGGCAGCCTGTGATTTTGTAAGTCTCTGTTCTCTTTTAAAAACATTACATTTCTAGTTCATGGCTGGAAGAAAAAACCCCTAAATTATTCTTCTGTGTTTCAAAGTAACACAAAAATATACTTAAGTGTAGAATCATGTATTTTGAGAAATGTATTTGCTATTACAAAGAAGGAAAACAGCTGCAAGTTTCATAGTAAAATATGCTTGCAGAGGTGATGGGAGATGGTGGTCATCACCAGCATCAGTTCACAGAATGTTTCTGGGGATTTTCACATTTTCACACTGCACTATGACCTTCTTGCTGCAGAACAGGAAAACTCCTCCTTTGAATTTACCTATTTTCCTCTGAAAATCTCCCAAATTGTCTGCTGCAAAACTAGAATACTAGTTATAACAATTTTACAATTGCATTTATATATGTGTTCAGGTAGAAAAAAAAAGTATATACCTTCCTTCACTGATCAGTGCTTATATCTTGCTTTAAGGCTTTTCTCTCTAACAGTGGAATATTGGAATACTTAAGTAATTCATGAGGAAAGATAAGATTGCCCTCAGCAATAACGCAATTTTTTGTAATGCTTTTCTCTAGAAAAGTATGCACCTTGGAAATATCAGTGTCATTTATTGTATTTCTCATATATG
>VYZX01020686.1:0-43157 GCA_013401335.1 Brachypteracias leptosomus | reverse complement strand
ACCACGCTGGGATTCTGTGACCTGCAAGAGAGAGGCATCTAGAAGAGCTCTCCTCCACCTTCATGTTCAGCCCAACCTCTGCCTCTGAGGGCAGATGAGAACATCACCCAGCTCCTGCTTGGGGCTATGCCATGGGTTGAGGGAATTCAAGCCAAGCAGGTTGGCCACATGGCTGTGCCTGTTTTGAAAGTGGTGGAATTCAGCCAAAATTGGCTCAGGCAGGGTTCTGTTGCTAGATAGAGCATCATGCAAACACTGCTGTCAGCATTGTGGCTTCCAAACCTCTGCTGGGAATGAAGGTGGCCTCTGAGAAGTTCATTTGACCTAGTTTGAGATGTCCCTGCTTATTGTAGGGGGGTTGGACTAGATGATCTTTGGAGGTCCCTTCCAACCCAAACCATTCTATGATTCTATTTCTGGCCTAAACCAAGAGCCTCCCAACGTGTGCCCCAAGCCTGCTGGTCAAACAAGTTCTTCTCTTTCCAAGAAAAGTCCTCATGGAGACTTCTCTTTCCATGGTCCTCAATGAGAAAAGAGAAAATGAGGAATTCAGGCAGTTTGGAGCATGAAGCATTTACTCACTGAATGATTTGCTTTTGGTCAACCCCAAATCAAAACATTTTGGGTCTGATTTCTGTCTTTCTTGGGGTATGGAAAGCAAGAGAGAGAATTGCCATAGTCTGGTGGTGACAGAGACAACCTGCCCTCAACCTCAGCTCCAAGCCATATTTAGAACAGCACAGAGGAGGAGGACAGAGACCACCCCCCTCCAAAGGACCCGCTGCAGCCTTTTTATAACCAGACCTCACAGCTGCTGCCTCTTTTCTCCCACTCCCACGTCCTAAATATTGCCTCCTGGGTCTTCCTATTGCTGTCCCCACCATGTGGTCTGGGACCAGCTGCTCTTCTCTACAGAGCCAATCCTCACCCATCAGGAGGTGGGAGGTGCCCCCAAACATGTTGAATGCATTTTCTGGGCAACCTGTGCCAGTGTCTCCCCACCCTCCTGGGGAAGAACTTCTTCCTAATGTCTCATCTGAATCTCCCCACCTCTAGTTTTGAGCCATTCCCCCCAGTCCTACCACTACCCAACATCCTAAAAAGTCCCTCCCCAGCTTTCTTGTAGCCCCCTTCAGATCCTGGAAGGCCACAAGAAGGTCTCCTTGGAGCCTTCTCTTCTCCAGCCTGATCCTTCTCTTCTCCAGACTGAATGGCACTGGAATGTCACCCTTCAGGTCCATCACATGCTTTTGTTAGAGCTGCCTCCACAGAATCAAAAGATTTTGATCCTGGAAAGAGAAAATAATTCAATATTAATTGTTGGTGTTGCCAACACAGGAAAAAAATGAGGGAAAAAAATCTCACTTTGCTTCAGGCTGAGCCAAATGTGGGATTTTTTCAGTGTTTTGGGTTTCTTGGCTCAACTGGGAAAAAAATAGTGATTCATGTCGTTCCAAAATCGGCACTTTCAGGAAGAATTTGCTCCCATCTTTAGTTGTTCACCTGGTTGAATCTGCTCCCGTTTCACACGTGAATTTCTCCAGCCCCTGGCTCTCAATGAGCCTTTTTCTGGGGAGGAAAAGCTGCCAACTTTCCACACCCTCCTCCCCCAAAGGCACTTGTTGTCTTTTCAAGTGAATTCTGGCCAAATATGCAGAACGACAGTCCTGGAGATCTCCAGCCTGAACTGCCAGATCCTGTTCCCCAGCAGGTCTCTGTCTGCCTCCATTGACATCATTCATGGGAGCTCCTCAGTGACCTGGGCAAACCTGGGCTCACCCAGTTAACACCAGTATCCACCAACACACCTCAGAGAGAGGAGGAACCTGCCCCATGCCAGCAGTTCCCAAAGCTCAGCTCATGGTGAGCACAAATCCCACCAGCCCCATGTGACCCTCAGGAGCTTTGTGTGGNGGCCAGGGGTTAGTGGTGCCCTGGCAGGGATGGGGGAATGGTTGGACTTGATCTTCAAGGTCTCTTCCAAAAGAATTCTGTGATTCTACCTGTGGCCATCACACGGTGACCCCACAAACTTTGCTGTGTGGCCTTCAGCCTCACGTCTGACGAGCAAACGAGGAACCTCCTGAGGGGCACCAACTTACTGATGGGCCACCTAGTCCTCGGGACACCCCCACCTCTCCTTGTAGGGAGGCCTGAGGCCACTGCTACCCTAATTTAGGTTTGCCAGGGCTGATTTGGAAGCGCTGCTCCTGAGAGCAGTTGTCCTTTATCTATCCCACAGTGAGGCCCCAACCTCAGCTCAGGCATCTGGTCCTGATAAGCAGAGATGATTTATCCAAGCACTCCCCTGCCTATCTCCAGCACTTCTCTGTCCATGCATGGCTTGTTTTCACTCTGCTCCTCCTCCAGCCTTGGTGTCAGCCCTTCCTCCTTCATGCACGTGAAAGATGCAAGGAGGGACAACTTATATTTTGCTCCTGGGGTTTCCTCCCCCCCCTCCAAAATAGAGATTTTCCTTCTGCAAACCCATCCTTGCAGGGTGAGACCTTGGAGCAGTTTGGATGCAGGGGGATCCATTCCATATATTCACCAAAAAAAAAGCAATTAAACCCAACCCCCTTCGTTTCAAGGCTATCAGGATGGGATGATGACAATCCAACTTCTCCCCCCTCATTTTTCTTCCCCAATAAAACCCTGGCAGCCCCGTCCTGCTCTGCTAGACAGCTCAGCTGGAGTGGAACTGCAGATTTCAGCAGAAATCCCTGTTCCAGGAGAATTCCCCCCAACCAGCTTGGCCTCAAAGCTATTCCCGTAACTGAGGGTGGGGAAAGCTCCAGGTCTTTATTTGTGTCTGCACAGCTGTGCTCCTAAAGCAGAGCAGATCCAGCTGTGGGGCTGCTCTGAGGTGGGGTTCAGCTGTAGTTCCACAGGAGAACACAAGGGGAGAGTCTTATTTATCCTCTAGGTGTTAAGGGTTGGTTGGACCCTTCTCCCTTAGGAGTAAGTGCTCGAAGGAAAAGCAGAGTCACTTGATGGACTCAGCAATGCTGGGAGGCCAGGCTGGGAGAGTTGGGCTTGGTCAACCTGGAGAAGAGGAGGCTCCAGGGAGACCTTCTGGGGGCCTTGCAGGACTTCAAGGGGCCTGTCAGAAAGATGGGGAGGGACTTTTGAGCAGAGCTTGTAGTGATAGGACAAGGGGGGATGGTTTGAAACTAAAAGACAGAGATTTAGACTGGAGAGAAGGGTGAAATTATTGGTGCTGAGGGTGGTGAGAGCCTGTGTCAGGTTGCCCAGAGAGGTGGTGGCTGCCCCATCCCTGGCACCATTGCAGGTGAGGTTGTTTGGGGCCCTGAGCAACCTGCTCTAGTTGCAGATGTCCCTGCTCAGTGCAGGGGGGTTGGATGAGATGACCTTCAAAGGTCCCTTCAAACCCTTCTGTAATTTTATGATATTCTTTAATGAGTTTCAGTGGCTCTAAGGTGTCAGGCAAAGTTCTGCTCTTGATGCCCTGCTCCCAACCATGACCAGAAGCAGCTGCCTGGAGAAGTGTAAAGGGCCAGGAAAATGTATTTAACACATCCCCTGAAGTCTCTCCTCTGATTTTTATTCAGCTCAGGGGCTTTCTGAGCTGCACGTGGTTTCTACATACCCCAAACCCCTCAGCACGTTTTCCTGCCATCAGTTTTCCTCATGGCCTTGAACATTGTCCAAGGACAGTGTCAGCTCGGGGACACTTTGAGCTTCAATCTGTTCAGCAGGACTCCACGTAACTAAATTCCTGCTCTGTGATTTGTTTTCATCTTTCCTAGAGCCACTTTTGACCTCTCTCCTGCATTTTCTTTTCCACAAAGCTGAAACCATCGGTTGAGAGCGTGTGAGCACATTTCCTGAAGATATTGAATTGTCTTTTTTTGTCCAAAAATGAGGTGGTTTTATCTGGTTCTGCAGAGGATCCTGGCACCTCACTGCTCTCTTCATACTTGACCCTACTACCAATCTTGCAAGGTTTTGTTTTAATCAAAAAAGACTGAACCAGAATCCCCATCGTTCACTAGAGCATCACAGTTAGTCCTCACCATGGAACTGCCTCGTGCTGCCCTTCAGACCATGGAATCCCAGCATGGTGGGGTTGGAAGGGAGCTCTGGAGATGATCTGGTGCAACCCCCCTGCTCCAGCAGCTCACCCAGAGCAGGGGCCCAGAGTCCAAAATCTCTCCAGACAAGGAGACTCCACAACCTCTCTGGGCAGCCTGGGCCAGGCTCCAACACCCTCACCCCAAACAACCACCTCCTCCTGCTCACATGGAACCTCCTGGCTTCCACTTGGTGCCCGCTGCCCCTTGGGCACCACTGACCAGAGTCTGGCCCCAGCCTCTTGCCCCCACCCTTTAGCTCTTGAGCAGCATTGAGCAGATCCCCTCTGAGGCTTCTCTTGTGCAGCTCAGCAGCCCCAGGGCTCTCAGCCTGTCCTGGGCACACAGATGCTCCAGGACCTTCAGCATCTTCACAACCTTCACTGGCCTCTCTCCAGTAGCTCCTTGTCTCTCTTGTTCTGGGTAGCCCAGAACTAGCCCCACTACTCCAGATATGACCTCACCAGGGCAGAGCAGAGGGTGAGGAGAACCTCCCTTAACCTGCTGCCCACACTCTTCTTCATGCCCCCAGGAGACCATTGGCCTTCTTGACCACAAGACCCATTGCTGGCCCATGATCAACCTGTTGTACTCCCAGGTCCTTCTCCTCAGATTGATTCAATCCATTATTGACTTTCTACAAAGGTCCCTTCTCAGTGAGGCTTTTCCTTCCCACTTCTCTGTACATGGGAAACATGGGGAGCAAAGATGGCATTAGAAAAGCTCTTGCCAATCATGACCAGTTGAAGAACTATCCTTAGTGTTTCAGAGCTACTGATGGGGGCTGAAAACTGAAGTTCAGTGGGTTGAGAACTGAAGTCTTTAAGAAGAGATAGATTTCAAGCCCAGAGGCTTAATTTGACTCCTTGGGATTGATTGGAGCATGTCCAGAGATCTGCTGCGTGGCTGGAGGAGGTAGGTAGACACATCTCATGGTCCAGGCTGTTCTTGGCTGGGTGGGATCTCCTCATTCCTGCACGTATCCCTGCTCCCTTCTGGAGAGGGATTGTTTTGGAGCTGCTGAAATTCAATCCCTCGCAGTGTCAAAAGGGTGTTGTAATGTTGTAGCTGGAGACCCATCCCCTGCTCTGCTGAGCTGGGGAGAGGAGAAGTTTTCAGCCAGAGCTTTTGGCTTTGCCTCAGACAGAGTGAGGACTCTGATTCCTTGCAGCTCACGGGGCTTTTGGAAGGGTCTTGAATCTCTGAGGTCCATAAATGCTGTCGCTGAACCTACGTAAATAATGGCTTTGAAGATGGGGAAGCAAAACCCTTTTTCCTTCTTCTCCTGAAGGTTGGAATGTGCTGTAAAAATACACGTGGGGCTGTGCTATTATTAAAGCTTTTTTACATTGCACAGCTCTCTGGTTAAAGCAAAACACCAGCGAGGTCCAACTAGATGTTTATAGAAGGTGCAAGGAGTGAGAAAGCAAGAGCAGAGAGACTTGGATCATAGAATCATAGAATGGTTTGGGTTGGAAGGGATCTCCAAAGGGCATCTAGTCCAACCCCCTACAATCAGCAGGGACATCTCTACCTAGGGCAGGTTGCTCAGAGCCCCATCAAGCCCGACCTTGAATGTCTCCAGGGATGGGGCCTCCACCACCTCTCTGGGCAACCTGTTCCAGTGATCAGCCACCCTCATATTAAAGAACTTTTTCCTAATGTCCAACCTAAATCTCCCCTTTTCTAGCTTCAAACCATCACCCCTCATCCTGTGGCTACAAACCCTTGAGAAGAGATCTTCCCCCCCCGTCCTATAGATCCCTTTCAGGTATTGGATTATCCAAACTTATTTGCTTCATTTTTTTTTGTTTGTTTTCTAGAAGAAATCCATTCCATGGTAGTTGGGAAATGCAGCACTTGAGGATCACAGATTGAGGCCTTAAAAGTCCCCATCCCTGGAGACATTCAAGGTCAGGCTTGATGGGGCTCTGAGCAACCTGCCCTAGGTAGAGATGTCCCTGCTTATTGTAGGAGGTTGGACTAGATGCCCTTTGGAGGTCCCTTCCACCCCAATACATTCTATGATTCTATGATCAGTTTGGGCATCTCACAAGCCTCATGGAAGAGCTCTGAAACCTTCCCTGAGATGATTGTGTCCCTTGGCCAAGTTCTTGCCATGGCTGTGAACCACATGAGTTGTCTTGGTTAGTGTTCATTGACTTATTGGAACATTAAGACAATTTTCATGTAGTTTTATGGCACTTCTGTTCCAGTTGGGTTTTTTTCCTAGATGAAAATACAACAGGTTGTTGGTGGTCGGGTTTTTTTTTTTGAAGGCTCTAAATACAGATGGTGCCACACACCCCAATCACGTGCAATTTATGGCCTGAGGTTTTATGGCCCTGTAAATGTCTAAGCTGCCTCAAATCCTCCAGATGACGACTTTGGGGGCAGTGGAAGCACTTAAATGAGCCACGTTGCCAAGCGTGCAAAATTCTACAGCATAACTTGTCCCTTTGAATGCTGAAAGAGATCAGTGGGGATGGAACAAGCTTTAATCTCTGCCTAATTAACTCTGGTTGTTGGAGAACCACAAGTCCTTAATGCATGCGTTGCTAATCCCCTGCCTAATCCACAAAGATCTTTCTGAAAGGGAATGGTCCTAACAAGGCAGGCAGTGAGGTCAATAGAGTGTCTTCTGCTCCTTGCTGAGAGGAGAAAGCCCAGCAGGGAGTCACAGAGTCACAGAATGTCAGGGGTTGGAAGGGACCTCCAAAGATCATCTCGTCCAACCCTCCTGCCAGAGCAGGTCACACAGGAACACGTCCAGGGGGGCTTTAAACATCTCCAGAGAAGGAGACTCCACAACCTCCCTGGGCAGCCTCTTCCAGGCTCTGTCACCCTCACCATGAAGAAGTTTCTTCTCATATCTATGTGGAACCTCCTCTGTTCCACCTTGCACCCACTGCCCCTTGTCCTATCACTGGATGTCCCTGAGCAGAGCCTGGCTCCATCCTCCTGACACTCTCCCTTTACATATTTATAAACATTAATGAGGTCACCCCTCAGTCTCCTTTTCTCCAAGCTAAAGAGCCCCAGCTCCCTCAGCCTTTCCTCACCAGGGAGATGTTCCACTCCCTCCATCATCTCTGTGGCTCTGCACTGGACTCTCTCCAGCAGTTCCGTGTCCTTCTTGACCTGAAGGGCCCAGAACTGGACACAATATTCCAGCTGTGGTCTCACCAGGGCAGAGTAGAGGGGGAGGAGAACCTCTCTTCACCTACTAACCACCCCCCTTCTGATCCACCCCAGGATGCCATTGGCCTTCTTGGCCACAAGGGCCCATTGCTGGCTCATGGTCACCCTGCTGCCCACCAGAACCCCCAGGTCCCTCTCTCCTACGCTGCTCTCCAACAGCTCAGTGCCCAACCTATACTGGTACCTGGGGAAAAGTTTTCCTTTGAGCTCTGTCAGTTGTGCACCACTACTGAGATCCCACAGACATCATGTGGGCATAATCTTCACCCATTACTTGTCTTTGATGGACACTGGGCTGCCCGAGTCCACCTCCAGTGGTGTAAACACCCTCAGATACCTCCTCAAGGGTGTAAACAGCTTCAGAAGCTACCAGGAACTCCACCATAAAGTCAGGATGTGGCAGAGCTTCTGTCCTGACCATCATGAAAGATCATCATGTACCAACCAGTGTTGGGATAAATGCTGACTTTGAGGTAATATCTTTATAGAGCATCCTAAATCCACTTATGCCTATAAAAATTCCAAGCTTTGGTGAGAACATAAAGTGCACAAGTAGCAGTTATTGGGGTGATGCAGCTTGTAAGTCTCGTGTGTAAGACACAGGGTGTCCCAACAGTGGGCTGGGAGACCAGGCTGAGAGAGTTGGGCTTGGTCAGCCTGGAGAAGAGAATCCAGGGAGACCTTCTGGTGGCCTTCCAGTATCTGAAGGGGGCCTAGAAGAAATCTGGGAAGGGACTTTTAATAAGGGCTTGTAATGATAGGACAGGGGGTGATGGGTTCAAACTGAAAGAGGGGAGATTTAGATCACAGCTCACCCAGAGCAGGGAGCCAGAGTCCAAAATCTCTCCACACAAGGAGACTCCACAACCTCTCTGGGCAGCCTGGGCCAGGCTCCAACACCCTCACCCCAAACACCCACCTCCTCCTGCTCACATGGAACCTCCTGGCTTCCACTTGGTGCCCGCTGCCCCTTGGCCTGGCCCTGGGCACCAGTGTCTGGCCCCAACCTCTTGCCCCCACTCTGGAAGAGAGAAGCCCCAACCCTGGAAGACTGGAAGCTCTTCAAAACCAGGAGGACACACCAGTATGTGGATACCTGCTGGAGACACCAGTGTCCAGCTGGGCAGGGGAGGTCTCTGAGGTAGGACACAGCTCTGGAGAAAGACTGGAAAGAAATGAGAGAATTTGGCTGAGAGGGATGAAGTGTGTGAACATCTGAAGTGCACTGAATGTCTACCAGCGATAGAAATGAAACACCAAGCACAATTTCTTTCTCAAACCTTCAAATCCTTGTCTCACACATGGTTTTGTTAAACTTTTTGGCAAGGGGACATCTAGCTTGAATGGAGCTTGCAGGTTCCACTTCAAAAGCATCTCTGAAGAATCCATTTCTGATTCGAAAGCCAAGCCCATGAAACACCTTGTGGGTATGGGGGGGTTTTAATGGGTTTGAAGGAATTTCATCCAACTGAAGTTGAGATCCACCTGCAACTGCAATGAACATGATCAACAGTAAAAGGCCACTCCAGGGTAGCTGCCAAAATCTGTCTAGCCAAGATATTTGCTTTTCTCCAGGAGTATCAGGATTGAAAACCTTGCTGTAAATGGTTTACACACTGGTGTCGTGTTCAGGGATGAAGGACAATGAACTGTGAGATCCCACCTTCCACTCATGGATGAGTGGGACACAAAAATCCTGCCTTCCTCCTTTGCATGGCTGGCTGATGCCACACAGGGATGGTTTGGTCCAGGCACATCCCATAGGAAGAGGAAAAACCTTGGAAAAGTGAGGTATGGGATTTTCTTTTGTTTCTCCTCCAGCACCTTGTTGATTTCTGTGGGGTTTGGAGGTTGTTCAGGCTGGAGAAGAGAAGGCTCCAGGGAGACTTTCTTGAGGTCTTCCAGTACTTAAAGGGAGCCTATAAGAAAGATGAGGAGGGACTTTTTAGCAGGGGTTGTTGTGACAGGACAAGGGGTGGTGGTTTTAGGCTAAGATGGGGGAGATTTTAGACTAGACAGAAGGAAGAGACTTTTTATCATAGACTCATAGAATAGTTTGGGTTGAAGGGACTTTTCAAGGTCATCTTCAGGGGATGTGTTAAATACATTTTCCTGGCCCTTTACACTTCTCCAGGCAGCTGCTTCTGGTCATGGTTGGGAGCAGGGCATCAAGAGCAGAACTTTGCCTGACACCTTAGAGCCACTGAAACTCATTAAAGAATATCATAAAATTACAGAAGGGTTTGAAGGGACCTTTGAAGGTCATCTCATCCAACCCCCCTGCACTGAGCAGGGACATCTGCAACTAGAGCAGGTTGCTCAGAGCCCCAAACAACCTCCCCTGCAATGGTTCCAGGGATGGGGCAGCCACCACCTCTCTGGGCAACCTCAACCAGGCTCTCACCACCCTCATCACCAATAATTTCACCCTTCTCTCCAGTCTAAATCTCTGTCTTTTGATTTAAAACCATCCCCCCTTGTCCTGTCCCAACAGACCCTGCTCAAAAGTCCCTCCCCATCCTTCTGACAGGCCCCTTGGAGTCCTGCAAGGCCCCCAGAAGGTCTCCCTGGAGCCTTCTCTTCTCCAGGCTGACCAAGCCCAACTCTTCCAGCCCTTGTCTCATTGCTGGGGCCTCCTCTGGCCCCGCTCCCCCAGCTCCATGGCTCTGCTGTGCTGAGGACTCCAGAGCTGCCCCAGCACTCAGGGGGGTCTCCCCAGGTTGGAGCAGAGGGGCAGGATCCCCTCCCTGCCCTGCTGCCCACGCTGCTGGGGGTGCAAAGGGTGGTGAGACACTGGCAGGAGGCAGAACCGGGCCGGTGCCCGGTCCCCACGGCTCCGTGCCTCAGTTTCCCCTCAGCCGGGGTCCTCCAGCCGCTAGAGGGCGCTGTGTTCTCTGGCTCCATCCCCTCCCCTTCCCGCCCCTCAGAGGCGGGTCCCCTCTAGCCCCGCCCATTGTCTCCTAGCAACACTCCCCGCCCCCCGCGCTGATTGGTCGCCGCCGCCACCGCCGCCATTTTCAAACCGCCGGTTCTCCGCCGCCGCACCCGCCGCCATTTTCCCCTTCAGCGCAAGCGCTGCGGGCTTGACTCGGTCCCCGCCTTCCCTGCCGCGACCTGTCCCCATGGAGGCAGAGCCCGTCAGCCAGAATCCCCCTCGGAGGAGACGGAGCCGGGCCAGTGCCGGGGCCCGCTTCAGCCGCTCGCCCCCGGCCCACAGCGCCCCCGATGTGGCCGCCTCCTGCAGCCGGTAGGAGCCGCGATCCCTCCCTGTCCCCTCCCTGTGTGGGGTTGGAGCCCTCCCACTGACCTGAGGTTCCCTTGGGAGTCCCCTCTGTCTTTTAAAGGGGCCCATTCGGCTGGGGGACCCATCACTCTCCTGCCTTAGAAGGGAAATTCCCTCACTCCGGCTGTACGGGAGCCCCCTCATATCCCATTCGGGTCATTCCTCTCCTTCAGGTTGTAGAAGCCCCCTTGTCCTCCTACCCTATGAGATGAACACTTCTCACCCCCACAGCTTTTAGGGGACACCTCTCTCTGTGTCTTATAAGGGGGAACACCCCTCAACCCACCCCACCCCTCAAGCTTTTCCTCCTGTCTTATGAGGTGAACGTGTCCATGAGTTTAGGGGATCTCAGAGACTCCTGTAATTAGGCAAGGGGTCCACCAATGCTCCATCTTAGACGTTAAAGGTGGGGAAGGGGCGTTCCTCGGGCCATAACTGATTTCCTTGCCCGTTCCTGTCCCATAACGGGTGTTAACAGCTCCCATCCCCACCTCTGTGTTCAAGCTCCCCCTCGGTTATAAACAAAGACTTTCCTCTTCCCCCATCTCTTGTGGGGTTGTCTGGTGGGTCAGTTTGGGAGAAGAGGAGCCTTGTTGGGAATAATTTGGAGCTGGGGGGTCTTTTACATCCCCCGGTGAGATTTTTCTGAGCCTCCAGGATCTCTGCAGGTTATGGGGAGACCCACCTCAGCTCCTGTGTCAGTCCTGGCTGTTATTCTGATTTTTAAATCCCTCTGTGTGTCACCTATTACTGTTATTTTGATACCTTGAACCTGGGAGGCTTTCCCAAGGCCACCCAGTGGAAGAAACTGTCCTTAAGTTACCCTGAAGATCAGCTTATCTGTGTTGACCTCAATAATGATACCTGGATGTGTTTATAAGCAGCTCCTGCCCTATCAGCAGCTGACCCCTGAGTGACCCTTCTCCTGACAAACCCAGATTGATCAGCAGGGGCTTGTGTGTTCTGATGCCCTCAGGGTTAGGAAATAACTTCTCCAAGCATGCAGGTGATGTAGAAACCACCCATTTCTGACAAAAGTGGCTCTTGTTACCTCAGACCAATTTCAACCTCCACATGGATTTGGATTTTGGATGAATTTGGGGAGAGATTGTGGTCAGATCAGGGTCTTTTCCTCCCTGCCCTGTTTCTTTGCAGCCTTTTGCACCCTGACCTGGCATCTACTTAGGTTGAAGTGGTGAGAGATGCTCCTGCTTTTTGTCCAGCTCCATTTGTGCCATGGAAATGAGTGATAGGAAAGTGACTGGGGCAGTGCCTTGTTTTGAAACCTGGTGAAATTCCCCCCAGGCTGGAGTGGATGGTCTTTATTAAACATTGATTAGCTTGGTTTTGGTAACCACTGCGTGTTCTGGATGGCACAATGTTGTAATGAACCTCTAAAAAGAAATGTTTTCATAGAAACATGCTGCAGTATCACTGTGAAAATCAAATTGGAGCTCCCTAATGACTGCACTGTGAAAAACACAGTGTAATTGAAGGCTTTGGTGGTTCATGAGGTGATGAAAAGCTCTGGCTTGGTTTCTGGGATGGTCTCATGTTTCTTTGAGAGGCTTGTCTGTGTGGAGAAGCCCAAGGAATGGTGATAAAACTGGGAAGGGAGTTTCTGCTGATAAGGTGTGTGTGTATTAAACCTTCCTCTGGAGACTTGCAAGCAAGGTGATGGCAGCTTGGCACCTAGATGTGGGCTTGAGGTGTAGATAGAGCACTTCTTGAAGTTGCTGGCTTGAGGTTTGCTCACAGGATAATAGAAAGGTTTAACTGGAAGTGAATTCTGGGAGGTCTCCAGCCCAACACCTGCTCCAAGCAAGGTTGACTTCAGATTTAGGTCAGGGCATTGACCTTGTAGCTTCAGAACCCTCCAAGGACAGAGGTTTTCTGACCTGCTCTGGACTTTGACCACACTTATTGTCTCTCCTCATTCATCCTCTGCTCCATTTCCAGCATCATCTTGTTTGCCCTCAGCTGGACATGCTCCAGTTGACACATCTTGTACTGGGAGGCCCAGTATCCAGATGGGGGGGGATCTCCCAAATATTGACTGGCATTATTTGACCTGCTGCCTGTGCTTTTGTTATGCTGCAAACCAGTAATAGCAGATTTTAAATGCTTTAATCCCTTCAGCTGTTGGGGAAGTGGCAAACTGGGACAGAGGGAGGCTTAAAAACAAACAGAAACCCTGGAAGCATTTTTTTTAAAAACCAAACATGCAAAAATCTGTGGTTTATATTAGAGGGGTCTGGCTGCTGGGCTCAATTCTTGAGCTTTAAGCCAGTCTAACCTTGCATGGGCTGTTACATGATTTTCCCCTTGTTCATGGGGACTGCACAAAGCAAATCCATGAACTTGGGGGTTGAATTGAGCTGGGCCTCCAGGAGAACCTCATGGAGCATTTACACACAAGCCCCTACTCCCTAAACAAGCACGTTAGCACTAGAAAATATATATTTAACCAGATGTCTGATAAATTACCTCCCTCCCCCTCTCAATTGCCTGAACCTCCTGAGTGTGTGTGTGCACATAGGCTTGAAAAAGCTTTTTGTGGCCAGCTCTGAAACCTGACCCTGGAGGAGGAGGAGAAGGAGGAGGAGGATTTCTCAGCTCACCAGCCTGGTTTTAGTCAAATATCTGTGTGCAGAAAGGGGAGGCCTCTGATTTGAGGCACTCTGTGAATGCCCTAAATACATCCAGCAATGTTTGAGGACGAGGTAATCTCCTTTATTAGAGGAGGGATATTTATTGCAGCCCCTGCTTTACTTTTGTACCCTCAGACTCTCATGGCTGCAACATTCCTGAGTGGTCTCAAATCTGCTGTTTGAAGGAGGTTGGGGGGTTTTAAGGGGTTTTTTTAAAGCATCAAGTTTCACTTGTGTGATGCTGGAGAATTCCTGCCCCTTCCAAAAAGGGGGGTGGGTGGCCAGGGAGGTGTGAAGGGATGTGGTTTGGGAGGAGTATTTGTAGTTGGCCTCTTGTCTGTGGAAGGCCAGAGTTGTGTCTAAAAAGGGAGGAGATGGTTGGTAGCATGCTGGAGACAGTGACCTCACACAGCTATGGGGAGGGAATAGTTCCTAGGGGCTGCTTTAACATCTTCTAATTTTCCTTTCATCCCTTTCCCCCCATTAGTGATATCACTGCAGCTCTTGCATGGCAAAGGGAATCGGGTTTAAGGTAGGAACAGGAGAGGGAATTGTTCTGTTCAAGAGAGGGACAGAAGCTAAAGAGTGTGCCCAAAACAGAGCAGTCCTGAGGGGGAGCAAGGGTTGGGTTTACTGAGAAGATATTCACTCTGCCAGCTGGTTTCTGACCCAGAATCACAGAATGGTTTGAGTTGGAAGGGACCTTAAAGATCATCTCATTCCAACCCCCCTGCCATGGGCAGGGACACCTCCTGCTAGACCAGGTTGCTCAAGGCCCCATCCAACCTGGCCTTGACCAATTCAAGTTTTGGGGCATCTACAACCTTCCTGGGCAATCTGTCTCACCACCCTCACAGTGAAAAACTTCTTAATTTCTAACCTAAATCTACCTCTTCCAGTTTAAGACCATGACCCCTCATTCTGTCACTACAAAGCCTTGTAAAAAGTCCCTCCCCATCTTTCTTGTAGGCCCCTTGAAGTCCTGCAAGGCCACCAGAAGGTCTCCCTGGAGCCTTCTCTTCTCCAGGCTGACCTCCCAGGGGATCAGCCCAGGAGGACATTGGCTTTCTGAGTCAGTATTACCAGTTGCTGGATCAGTATTTCTCCAAACTTCAGGTCCCAAGTTCTCTGAGAGAGAAGATGGCAAAAGAAATTGCAGGCAGACTTGTGGGACAGATAAAAGAAACCCTGTTTGGGGCTTGTTTGCTCTGTTACCTTGTCTCCAACCTCATAGTTTATCTAGTCTCAAGGTGAAGCCAGGTGGAGCAGACAGCTCAAGGGCACCTTATCTCTTTTTAAGGTCACACACATAACTACAACAGTCTCCCAGACACTCCATCTAACCCCAGCTTGCACCTTGTGTGTGTCTTTTGCCAAGCTGCAAGAGCCTCTGTGGAGCTTCCTCCAGCTGGGATGGCCCAGCACCCTCCAACCCCAGCAGGCCTGGAGCTTCCAAGCTTTTTATCTTCATCCAGAGCCAACTGTTTGCTGATATCTAGAAACACTTGGTAGCTTTCATGTTGTGGAAGAGCCCCAAGGGGATCACACAGAGTTGGAGTGTTGCTGTGCTGAACTGCTGAGCACAGAGATGGTCTCCTCTCTTCTGGTTGGACTCAATGATCTTCAAGGTCCTTTGCAACCTAAATGATTCTATGGACTGTTGAGCTGCACATCTAATTAAAGCCTCAGCTTCCCCATCTTGAATGTCTGCAGCTTTGGTAGCACAGAGCCACATCTTGGGCTGTGTGGGCAGCAGCAGGGCAGGGAGGGGATCCTGCCCCTCTGCTCCACCCTGGAGAGACCTCCCTGCAGAGCTGGGGCAGCTCTGGAGTCCTCAGCACAGCAGAGCCATGGAGCTGGGGGGGCCAGAGGAGGCCCCAGCAATGGTGGGAGGGCTGGAAGCCTCTGCTGGGAGAGTTGGGCCTGGTCAGCCTGAAGAACCATGGAGTGGCTTTGTACCTCTTCTGTGATCTCTTGGTACTTGCTCAGCACCTGGGGTCCCAGACCTTGTAAAGACAGAGTAGTTCTGAACCAGAGACATCAATATGTCACTTTGGGACAAGCTACCTGTGGTGGGGAGAGTCACAACTGATTGTACATACTCATGTAAATATTTCCATTGTGACCATCACTTCTCAGTAGTTATTCAAATGGGATTAATCCCAATTAACTGGCTGGATTAAAAGAAACTGGTGGTTTTATGTGGGTCACTTGAAGGTAGAAAGTGGAAAAGTTGTCAAGTTGTGCCAACAAGGGTGGTGTCACCCCTGAGCTAGGGGGGGGTCTGAAGCTGGCTGACCAGTGTTGAGAAAACAAAACCAAACAGCTCTCTGACTGGTGGGATCAACAGAAGAGGCTGACAAAGGAGCTGGTGGAGCAGCAGGTGTTGGAGAAGGGCCAAGAGTCTGGTTTGGGGTTTTCTCACAGATGGTGCTGCTCTGAACAGCTGCCAAAGGTGGGGTCTGGGTGCCCCAAACCAGCTCTGCTCCTGCTGCTCTCCTTGCAGCAGTCTCAGGCATGGTGAGTGAACTGGGTAGTTGGTTTTACCCCCTAAAAAAAGTGAATTTTCACACTTAATCAGCAGCTGAGCCACCTTTCCATGGCCACGGGATTGCTGGATTGGGCTGACTGGGAGGGAGGCAGAAAAATGGCCTTTTTGGTGGCAAGTGTAGTGTGAAGCAAGACCCTTCACTGCAGGAGCTTTGTCAAGGAGAGGTTTGTTTCTGGAGCAGAAACAGGAGTAAAAATCTAGTTGTCCACACAAGAATGGGTTTGAAGGAGACATCTGAGAGGGAGAGCCCTTCCTGAATTATGTTTACATGTTATTTTAAAAAGGTTTTTATTTAATCTTTGATCACCCACTTGTTCTGCACAACCTGCAGCACAATCTTCAATTGGCTTTGATTTATTCACTAAGCACTTTTAGACTATTTCAAGGCAGTTGTTTGTTGGCCAGTGACCTCATGCTGTTGTGAAGGCCAAGTTGTTTTTGATGGTGCTGCTCTCTCTTCCCTTTCTTCTCCTTAATTATGGCTTTTCTGTCTGTTTGCTCTTGATCTCTGTTGTGATGAAAGCCTCTGCCCCATTAGACTTTCTTGGGCTGGTTAAAATAGTCCTGGAGAGAGCAAACATGCACTTTTCCTTCCTATTATCACATCAAAGTTACTGCAAATGGAAACTTCTGCTGCACTGAAGAAGGTAGTTATTAAAATGCATCACTTGAACATAATTGGAAGCTGGAGTGTAGCTTTCAGAAAATGTCTAGAGGCTCTCCTATTACCATTTTTTTTTTTATTCCAAAAGCAGGCTGTGAGTGTCTGGCTCTGAATATGTTCAAGGCACAGGTTTATATGTAACCACTTCAGTTGTCCTTTGAACTCAGAGCTCCCAGGAGATGTGAGAGTGGCCATAGTATCCTAAATTGTGTCCATATTTTGGCCTGAAGTCACTGTAAGGAAATACTGATGCTTTGGCAGTTGTTCATAAAAATCCAAGAAGGGTTTGGGGATTTAAGGGTTAAAGCTCTGCTTGTGTACTTTGTCACTTGTGCTTCTCAGCTGTGCTTCCACAAGATCTCCACAATGTTTCAGCAACTGCAAGAGGGTGAGGAGCAAAGTATTCCTAGAACTGAGGGCTTGACACAGCAGTGATCTGGTGACACTGCTGTATCTTCCTCTATAGACTGGTTTTTGGTTAAGTAGTAATGTTTTAAGGTTGTCTTTCCCTACACTTTCACAGAATCTCAGCGTGGTGGGGTTGGCAGGGAGCTCTGGAGATGCTCTGGTGCAACCCCCCTGCTCCAGCAGCTCACCCAGAGCAGGGGGACCAGAGTCCAAAATCTCTCCACACAAGGAGACTCCACAACCTCTCTGGGCAGCCTGGGCCAGGCTCCAACCCCCTCACCCCAAACACCCACCTCCTCCTGCTCACATGGAACCTCCTGGGGTCCACTTGGTGCCCCTTGGCCTGGCCCTGGGCACCACTGACCAGAGTCTGGCCCCAGCCTCTTGCCCCCACCCTTTAGCTCTTGATCAACATTGAGTGTCAGGAGGTTGATTAAAATGCAGTTTATTAAAATCCAGTAAACTGGAACAGAATCTTGTCCTTACTGGACACTCATTAACTTACTGGGCATTGATTAACAACTACTGGTGCAAGGAAACTGGTTTGTACCTGGTGTTTTTCTCCAAGGGACAAAGGTGTGACCAGTCAGTTGCACCACTCTGGAAATACTTCCAGGGGTTTTTTTGCTGGGATGTGGGAAATGTGTTAAAACACAGACAGAATTAATGGAAGTGGCTACACTTCATGTACTGTTGGTGTCCTCCAACCAAGTATCTCTAGGAAATACTGGTAGTGCCTGTGAAATGTTCTTTCAACCCCAGTGCAGCTTGATGTTTGTCAGTGCTTGGAGATGTTGGAAATGAAGTTTCTCACAGGAAAGATGAAATGAGGGTTGGAGGAGGAAGAAAAGATCAGTGAAATCATTCAGAGCTTGCTTTTTCTACCCCACACTGCTGCTGCTTTCCCAACTTAAGTAGCAAGTGCCACCAGCCAGTCATTAAAACCTCTGAAATCCTTCCATGGCTCTCAACATTCCTCTTGGTGAGTGCTGATTGTGGGTAACACCAGCCTCTTAATTACCCTGTGCTGATGATAGCCTGCCTGTTATTGTCTTGTAAAACAGAAGCTTCCCAAATAATTATCATCCCTCACAAATCATTAGCCTCAACATCCAGTTGCTTAAGCCTACCTCTTACTTTTTCAATTAATATTTTCAGGGCCAGCTCATCACAGGTGCCTTGCAGAATGTTCTCTGCAGATAAGTAGCTGGTGGTGGATGAAGGTGGTTCTGCCAAGCCAGCTTCAGTTGTGTGAGTCAAAAGATAAGGAGAGCATCTCCCTTGTAAAAAGGGTCCCTTGATGATAAGAATGAGCCATTTGGTGCTTTTGCAGCTTCATTCTTCCCCATTTCAAGCTGGGGAGAGACTTTTTCTAAGGGCTTGTAGTGATAGCATGAGGGGTGATGGCTTCAAACTGGAAGAGGGGAGATTTAGATCAGGTGTAAGAAGTTCTTCACTCTGAGGGGGGTGAGACCCTGGCACAGGTTGCCCAGGGAAGTTGTGGATGCTCCATCCCTGGAGGTGTTCAAGGCCAGGTTGGATGGGGCTGTGAGCAACCTGGTCTAGTGGGAGGTGTCCCTGCCATGGCAGGGGGTTGGAATGAGATGATCTTAGAATGGCTTGGGTTGGAAGGGACCTCTCAATGATTCTAGGAACCTTGAATGGACCTAGAACCACCCAGTTTCTTACAGACTTTGGCTGTACTCAGAAACTGTCATTACAGTTTGATTTGCTGAGTTGCAAATCCTGCCTTGTTGGGTTTTTCAGCAATGCTTTTCTTTCAAAACATTGTGAAGATTTAAAAGCAATGTGTAGATGAAAATGTGACCTCACTGAAACAGTGAAATTCCCAGGAAATTCACTGATTTTACCACAGTATTCTAGGATTTTCCTCTAGATCATTTTATTCAGTTAATTCAGTTCCATCTCCAGACAACTTGGCAGCCATGGAAACTTCCAGTCTTGACTGACTTGCAAGGATTTCCTCTCTGGATACTGGAAGAACTTCATCCCTACTGTGAACACTCGTTTTCTACCTCTGCTCTCAGTTGGTTAAAGTCATTTGTTGCCTTCTCTCTTTATTTTTTCCTTTTCTCCCCTTCTCTTTTTTTCCTGTCAGATCTGCTGGGGTATTTTATACTTGAATTTCTGCCTCAGCTTTCAATCCTTTATCAGCTGTGGTGTCCCTCTGAAGAAATAGCAGGAAACCTGAGGCCTTCTGGTGAGTGTCAAGCCACCCCAGTGCTGAAACTTGGAGGAAAGTTTTGAAATGAGAAAGAAAAGCAGAGATAATGCAGCCCCAACAGTGATATGTGGAAGGAACATGATAGTGAGAGATGACCAAGGAATGGGTGAGAGAAACAAAAGGATTATATGAAAGTTTCCCTCAAAAATAATTCCTAAGTGGGGAGGAAACAGCTGGTGATGCTGCTGAGGTCAAGCAGTCAATGAGGATGGAAAAGACTCTTCCCCCAGTGTAAACCAGTTGAAGTTTAGGCAGGGGTTAAGCTCTATATGAACAGTTCCCAGGGAAGTGAATGGAGTTGGAGTGCTTGTCTTCCTTGTTTCTGGGCAGTGTTTGGTGGCTTTTTGAGAGTTAAGAGACATAAACATTCAGAATACACTGAATTCTTATTTAAATTTCAACATTCTGCTCAGGAGTAATGAGTATTCATAGAACCATAGAATGGGTTGGGTTGGAAGGGACCTTAAAGACCAGTTCCATGGGCAGGGACACCTCCCACTAGACCAGGTTGCTCCAAGCCCCATCCAACCTGGCCTTGAACACCTCCAGGGATGGAGCATCCACAGCTTCTCCGTGCCAGGGTCTCACCACCCTCAGAGTGAAGAACATCTTCTAATTTCTAATTTCAATCACCCTTCTTGCAGTTTAAAGCCATGTTTGCATCAGATGTTCTTGAAGATAGTGGCTCTTGTATAAAGTGGGTTTGTACTCAGTCCATGATGGTGAAGCTGGTGCCTCCATGCTCTAATTGAAGGGCCCCCTAAAAAACTGAGCTGTAAGTGAATGCAGGAATTGCTTCATCTGCTAATCAAGCAGATGAATATAAGTCTAAAATCCTCCAGATGAAGAAAATGCATCCACTGGACTCTGAAAAAGACTCTGGGCTCATCATTCAGCTGAGGGACCTCATCCCTTTGCTGTGAGAAGTAGAAATCATTCTTCAGCTTGATTAAATGACAGGTTACCAGCCAAGCTGTTTAACTTGGTGGTCCCACAGTTACCACATCCTGGGGAGAGGGGAAGAGCCTCATTAAATGTGCTGGCATCATTGGAAGTAATTATCTGACCAAACCTTCAACTTTACCTGCAAATGGACAGGAAGGGAGGTTTGATCACAGCCCTTCACTTCCCGGTGCCTCCCCCTCCTCAGGCAATTTTCTTTAGGGTTCCTTTGAAGTCTTCCCAGGAATTAAAGCAAGGACAGAAGCCCTCCCAGTAGCCTGAAGAGGGAGGAAAAAGGTGCTGATGAGAATCATAGAATGGTTTTGGTTGGAAGAGACCTTGAAGATCATTGTGTCCAACCGTTAACCCAGCACTGTCAGGGCACCATGTTTATGTCCCTCAGCTCCACATCTTGGAAACTCCTCCAGGGATGGGGACTCCACCACTGCCCTGCCCAGCCTGGCACAGCCCTTCACAGCCCTGCCCACCAAGACATNTGGGAGGGAGGGGCCCAAACCTGCCCCCAGCATTCCAGGTTGTTCCTCCCCAGTGCCCAGCCCAGGGGGACCATCCCTGCCCTGCTCCTGCTGCCCACACTGGTGCTGACACCAGCCAGGCTGCTGGTGGCTTCTTGGCCACCTGGGCACCCTCTGGCTCCTCTCCAGCCCCTGTCCCAACCCACCCAGCTCCTTTTCTGGCAAGCAGATTATTTCAGACCCAACTGTCAGATAGATCCTAGGTGGACAAGGAGATTTCTTTGTTCCTTGAGCAGGACTCTGTGTTTGCCAGGAAGTTCTCTTGGAAGAATCATTTATAGCTTGAAGAGGGCTCTAAAGTCCATCTGTGTAGTCAGGAACCTTCAGGCTCCCTGTTACAAGCACCAGCCTTGCTCCATTTGCATGGGTTGATGCTCACCTTTATTCTTGATCTTTATTTTGGTGAAGGCACCCAAAATGCAGACTGAGCATCAGCAAAAAAAAGGCATAAAGCCAAGAAAGTTGTTAGAATTGCAAACCCAGGTGGGCCCCACCTCATGTGGGGGAGTTGTAACAACCTTGGCTGAAGTTTCCAGCGTGTTTTAACAAGTCATCCCCAGGACAGCCAGTAACAGAGTCTGGGTTCCTGAAGAGATGGATTCTCTGATGTCTTTTTCTCCCCACCTCCACAGTTGAGGTGTAACATAGAATTGTCAGGGTTGGAAGGGACCTCAAAGATCATCCAGTTCCAACCCCCCTGCCATGGGCAGGGACACCTCCCACTAGAGCAGTTACTCACAGCCCCATCCAGCCTGGCCTTCAACATTTCCAGGGATGGGGCTTCCACCACCTCTCTGGACAACCTGGGACAGGGTCTCCCCCCCCTCCTGGGGAAGAACTTCTTCCTAGTGTCTCATCTGAATCTCCCCACCTCTAGTTTTGAGCCATGCCCCCCAGTCCTACCACTACCCCACATCCTAAAAAGTCCCTCCCCAGCTTTCTTGGAGCCCCCTTCAGATCCTGGAAAGCCACAATAGGGTCTGCTCAGAGCCTTCTCCAGGCTGAATATTGCTCAGAGCTCTACAATTTCCCAGTCCCTTTGGGAGCTGCCAAGCTTGCAATGAAATCTTCTCCCTGCAGGTGTCACCACTGGATTAGAAAATGAATCTTTTCCTCCTTTCACCCTATCTTGGAACTTATTATTTACAATAAATTGCTTGGTTAGGCCCCGTTTAGGATTTATTTTGTGTTACTGGCTCCAGTGGATGAAAGGAAATAATTTCTTGAATACAACAGGCTGACTTTTCTCCTTTCCTGCACCAAATTAATATTCTTTGCTGCCATACCCTCTGCTGACCACAACCTTCTCCTAAACCTTTTAAACTCAGCTCAAAGGTGACTTAGGGGGGAACCAAAGCACCTGAACACACGTGGGTGGGCTGGGAGGGTTTGGCACCTGCATCTTCACTTTAAAGCTCTTTTGCAAAGTTCTCTGGGTGTATTTCTGAGAACCCAGAATGTTTTAGTCTTGGGCATCAGAGAGACCACAAAAAGCTCATTGCATGAAGGTACAATTAAGCTGAAATCCCTCCCACACACACCTAAAGGTCTTAAGGCTTTGTAGCTGCTTCCAGATCTTGCTCAGGGAGAAGAGTTGGTTCTGCACTTGGTTTAATTTAACCCTCTAGCTGCAAGGTTTTTCCACAAAGTCATTTAATTCCCATGGGTGACTTTTTTGGGGGGGGGTTTTAATGCCACTTGTGCTCCCAAGTCCCATAAACTGATCTGAAAATATCACCTGGAGCATTACAAAATTAACTAATTAGTGGCCTGAGGAGCTTTACTTGGTTATAACTCTTTTATAGAGGGGTCAGCTTCAAAACTCAGCAGTTAAAGGACAGAAGCAGAAGCATTAACTTGGAGCAAAACATCTATTTAACCACAGGACAGCCTGGCCTCTGCTTCACCCACCTTGGAGGCTGATATGGGGGTGTCATGGCCCCTTCCCTAAGGTGCTTTATATCAGGACAATCCTAAAATGGGCTGAGTTGGAAGGGACCTTAAAGATCATCTAGTTCCAACCCCTCTGCCATGGGCAGCAACACCTCCCACTAGAGCAGGTTGCTCAGAGCCCCATCCAAGGTGTCCTTGAACACCTCCAGGGATGGAGCATCCACAGCTTCTCTGGGCAACCTGTGCCAGTGTCTCCCCACCCTCAGAGTGAAGAATTTCCTCCTAATTTCTAATCTAAATCTCCCCTCTTCCAGTTTGAAGCCATCACCCCTCATCCTATCACTACAAGTCCTCATGAAGTCCCTCCCCAGCTTCCTTGTAGCCCCCTTCAGATACTGGAAGGCTGCAATGAGGTCTCCCTGGAGCCTTCTCTTCTCCAGGCTGAACAACCCCAACTCTCTCAGCCTGGCTTTGCAGGAGAGATGTTCCAGCCCTCTCATCATCTTTGTGGCCTCTTCTGGACCACTCCAACAGCTCGATGTCCTTGTATTGAGGGCTCCAGAGCTAATGAGTCGGTTTAACTTGTGCTGTATCAACAGCTGGGAATAGAAGGTGCCCTCTAAAACAGATGGAGTGTCAAGATACATGATGTCATCAACACAATCATCCTTATCACTGCATCAAGCCACATTTTCTGAACTGGGTTTACACTGATAACGTTTTATCTTGCTGCTTGCCATTTCTGCTGATTAATGCATCTCCCGCTGGGTTTTTGACCTTTATTTTGATTTATCAGTGATTATCTCTTTGCACCGAGCCTCCAACACGTGGTAGCTGCGTGGCTGGAGCTGTTGCAATATTAATTCCTCCACATAAGGGGGCAGGTTTGAGACAGGTCTGGAACCCAACCCGATTTTTCTTTGTGTAAAGAGCTGCTTCGGGGCAATCTTTGGAAGAAACAAGAGTCCTCTTTCTACTAACTGCCCAAGAATGTTCTCTTGAGCACGAACTGGTTGAGCTGAGTGAGTTTTAACGATGGGTTTCCTGCAGACACATCTTTCTTTAAAGACTTTCTGTTCTTTCTAGAGAGGTGCTGCCCTCCCCTCACACTGTGAGGTTTATTTGGTGCGTGGGTGGTTGGTTGGAATCCCTGGAAATGGCTTTAATGCTTTTATTCAAACTCCATTATTACTCTGTTTAGAATTTGAAAATGGTCTTCAGGTGTATTTATACTTCTCCCATGGAAAGAGATGAGAGACCCATGCTGGAGCTCTCCTCCCTTTCTCATAGTTCTGGTTCCTATGTCTTCCTTGGCCCTTGAGCTGCTGCCTTTCCCTGCCAGTCTCTAAAATCAGCCCTGGAGGCAGCAATTCCTCCTGCAGCAACTACATTTCCCTGGATTTCTTAGTCCTTTATCTGCTATTGTTTTGTCTGAGTTTGAAGCTCATGCAGCCCTTTCTTTACTCTGGTCCTTATCTCCTACAACCTCCAAAGCCTCTAAGCTCAGGTAGCCAAACAACAGCCCAGACTGTCAGCCCCATAAAGAGAATTTGGCTTCTAGCCTGAGATCTGACTTGATTTTTACCACCATCCATGTGCAAACTGGGCTAAATTGGCCAGATTGGGAGGATGGAAGGTGTCTCAAACTGGAAGTTGTCCTCTAGGACTTGAAACAAATGGTTTGAGAGCTGATACTCCTCTCATGCTTTCCCACCAGCAGGAGAGAGTGGAGGGTCTCAGTACAAAGCATCATGAGATACATCCTAAACACATGCAGGTGGGCAGAGAGGGCTGAGAAACAATGATGTGCTTTTCTGTTGGGGTTCTGTGACTGCCAGCTTAGATCAGACGTGGGTACCAACCCTTCCTACCAAGAAGAGTGTGCCCAGCAGCTCAAGGGAGGTTCTCCTCACCCTCTACTCTGTCCTAGTGAGGTCACCTCTGGAGTACTGGGTCCAGTGCTGGGCTTCCCATGTCAAGAGAGACAAGGAGCTACTGGAGAGAGTCCAGTGGAGGCTGTGGAGATGCTGAGGGGCCTGGAGCATCTGTGTGCCCAGCACAGGCTGAGAGCCCTGGGGCTGTGGAGCTGCAGAAGAGAAGCCTCAGAGGGGATCTGCTCAATGCTGCTCAAGAGCTAAAGGGTGGGGGCAAGAGGCTGGGGCCAGACTCTGGTCAGTGGTGCCCAGGGCCAGGCCAAGGGGCACCAAGTGGAAGCCAGGAGGTTCCATGTGAGCAGGAGGAGGTGGTTGTTTGGGGTGAGGGTGTTGGAGCCTGGCCCAGGCTGCCCAGAGAGGTTGTGGAGTCTCCTTGTGTGGAGAGATTTTGGACTCTGGTCCCCCTGCTCTGGGTGAGCTGCTGGAGCAGGGGGGTTGGACCAGAGCATCTCCAGAGCTCCCTTCCAACCCCACCATGCTGGGATTCTGTGAGATAACCCAAGCAAGAGCTCAGTTAGGTCTGTGCTCAGTGGAAGACAACACTCCTCTGCTGAGGCTGAACGTGGGCATGTAAAGGGCTATTAAAGATCAACTGGTTGGTTGCTTGCCATAGCACAGGGTTTTTTCTCTCATACAGAACTATTCTGCAGCTCAAGTCTCTCTTAAACCTGGAGGAGGTGAGGGATTTGTAGCAGCAGAGGTCCTGCCATGTGTGTGTTTAGAGGAAACCATCTTGCCCTTTGCTGTAGCATCAGCACAGGGACTCATCAGCACTCAAATAATGTGCTTATAATTACTTATGAATCATAACCCAAACAAAGCAGGCCACGGGACAGCAGGAATCTGAGCCAGCTTTTTTCCTACTGCTTGATTCAGTTCTGCAGAAGGGATGAAATATGGGCTTGGCAGGGGCAGGTCACATCCCTCTTCCTTTGGTGCTTCCACAGCCCCAGGAGGAACACCCAAGGTAAAGAACTGACCTGCAAAAGCTGCCCTGGATGCAAGGTCCACATGGGATCAAGTCAAGACTAGACAAAGCCTTAGGAGAGATTTACTGGTGGCTACTAAGCAGATAAGTTGCAAACTGGTGGTGACTGAGATGGCACAGGAGAAAGAAGCATCATAAATGTCAGTCTTGTTCTTATTTAGCACCCAAATCAGTGTTGGAAGCAGCACGTTGGGTCAGAGAGACCCTTGTTCTGAACCAGTTCTTATGTTCTTAAGAAAGTTCTCCTCCTTCTCATCTATAAAAAGATGCCCTGCACTGCTTTGCAGGCTGAAGGAGATTAACACTTATCCCACACAGGAGAAACAGAAAGAGGGGCAGGGCTGCACTTGGGCAGAGTGGAGTTAAGCCAGCAGCAGCAGTCTAGGAACAGTGGAGGGGAAAAAAAAAAAATGGAGCCGTAGGAAAAACAGAAAAGGAGACAAGAGAAACAAAAATAATCAGAAAATACCAAGGAATCAGGAGCTGGGCAGGAAATGGCTGCAGGGTGGAGCTGGGCAGTGTAATGTCTACACAATTTGAGGGTAAGATGGGAAGAGAAACAGGCCTTGGAAGGTGGGTGGTAAAAGCAGCAGTGAGTGACTTCATATTTTAAATATTTAAACATTACGAGGACTCGAAGGTGTACTTTGCTCTTACAAAAGCCATCGTTTAATGCTTTTACTTTTTTGAAGGCAAAGTCCCTTTTTTGCTTCTCTTGCTGCCTGTGAACAATGAGTAAACACATTTAGTGCTGATAGCCCCAGGAGCTCTGCAAGCCAGCAACAAATGGACCTGCTGGAGGTTGACGTAGGCCAGTGACCACCCCAGGAGCTCCTGTTTCTCAAACAGGGCTGGCACTGCTTTATTAAATCCATTTAAGGCACTTTAACTAGTGTGTCCTCTGTGGCCAGGCAGGAGAACTGGTCCCTTCCACCATGACTACCTTTCTTCACATGATTTTAACCTTCAGACTCCTCCATGGGTTCCTTTTTCATGCACAATTTCAGCCTTGCCCTTTCTGTAACAGCTTCACTAGTGGGGCCCAACTGAAGTTGGCCCATATCACAAAATCCCCTGTCCCTGGGCACCACTGACAAGAGTCTGGCCCCAGCCTCTTGCCCCCACCCTTTAGCTCTTGAGCAGCATTGAGCAGATCCCCTCTGAGGCTTCTCTTGTGCAGCTCAGCAGCCCCAGGGCTCTCAGCCTGTCCTGGGCACACAGATGCTCCAGGCCCCTCAGCATCTCCACAGCCTCCCCTGGACTCTCCCCAGTAGCTCCTTGTCTCTCTTGACCTGGGGAGCCCAGACCTGATCCCAATAATCCTGAGGTGGCCTCATTGGGGCAGAGTAGAGGAGGAGGAGAACCTCCCTCAACCTGCTGCCCACACTCTTCCCTGTGCTCCCCAGGAGTCCATTGACCTTCTTGGCCACGAGGGCCCATTGCTGGCTCATGGGCAACTTCTCCCCCAGCACTCCCAGGTCCTTCTCTGCAGAGCTGCTTCCCAGCAGGTCCACCCCTCCCTTGTCCTGGTCCATGGGGTTATTCCTCTCCAGGTGCAGGACCCTCCACTTGCCCTGGTTGAATTAATCTCACATTTGCTGCAGGGATTCCCCTGGACTCTCAGGATGCTTCAGCTGGGCTCTGGTACCTTCTTGCACCACGTTAACTCCCCATCCCAGCCCTTGAACCCTACAACTGGCACAGCTGCTTTCAAACCAGGGGCTGCACAACAGTTTGCATTCAAAAAAAAAAGAAAAATATACAGCCCAAGTGACTGAGAGTTAAAAAAGAGAAAAGTTTGCCTGTCAGCACTAAAATATCAGTTTTCCTGAGAGCTCTCGTGTGATAACTTCTAATATTTATTGGCTCAAGCTTGGTTCCCACAAGAACTCAAAATAGTTGTCTGGGGTTGAAGTGACACAGTCTCCCCTGGCTGGCATGGCTGCTGAACTTGCTCCCATGGCTTCTGGGCACTTGGAATTCCTCCTTCCCAGCCACCATCCCCTGGGAGCCTCCAAAATAGGTATCACAGGGAAAGGGTCTCGGGGGGGGGGGACCCAGAGTGGAAACAGTGATGTTTAAATCCAACCAGTTTCAGCAGAACTCAGAGATTTTCACTCCCAGCCTGGAAATATTTGGAGAGTTTAAAGTTCACTTTGGAAGCCTCCAGAGTCTGGTTTTGTGGGAATTAAAAAAATTCAGGTGAAGATAATGGGAAAGGGTCAATGGTTCATTAAAGCAGCCAGAGATAGTGGCCTTCACTTGGGAACATAAACCTGCTCTGAAGATGACCTTGTCTTCAAGTCTAGTCTCTGAGACAGAGCTTTTCTTTAAGCACAATTATTGTTTATAGCATTTGCTTCCTCCTTGACTTCAGTCCAGATACCTCAGTGTTTATTCATGGCAGGTTTGGGGCTTGTGCATTATCACCTGGTGATGTAAAGTTTAGTGTCTCTGCCTTGAGAAGTTTGCTTGCTTTTGGTTTTCTTTGAATGGTGGTGGTTTCTCTGCAACATGGCTCATTTCTGACCTTGGGACCAACGTTGCTGAAGAAGATGTGAACTATTTAAATCATAGAATAGAATCATAGAATTGTTTTAGTTCAAAGAGAGCTTTGAGATCATTGAGTCCAACCATTAATCCATCCCTGCCAGGGCACCACTAACCCCTGGCCCTCAGCACCACATCTCCACACCTTGGAAACCCCTCCAGGGATGGGGACTCCACCACTGCCCTGCCCAGCCTGCCACAGCCCACAACAACCCTGCCCACCAAGACATTTCTCCTCATCTCCAACCTCAACCTCCCCTGGAGCAACTTGAGGCCATTTCTTGTGCTGTCCCTTGTTCCCTGGGAGAAGAGCCCGACCCCCCCTGGCTCCAACCTCCTTGCAGGGACTTGTGCAGAGCCACAAGGTCTCCCCTGAGCCTCCTTTGCTCCAGCCTCAACCCCCCCAGCTCCCTCAGCTGCTCCTCACCACACTCCTGCTCTACACCCTTCCCCACCTTCCTTGCCCTTCTCTGGACACACTCCAGCCCCTCCAGGTCCTTCTTGGTGTGAGGGGCCCAAAAGTGACCCCAGGATTCCAGGTTGTTCTTCCCCAGTGCCCAGTACACGATGACAATCACTTCCCTGGCTAAATCTTTCTCTAAGCCTTCAGAGGTACCTGCTACTGACCGTACAGCTCGGGTGACATGATGGAGTGAGTCAAAAATGTCTTTATGAATATTGCATCTGAGCTTTAACCAGAAATTGTGCCAGCTGGTATCTCCTCAGCATTGCACAGGAGATTAATGCCACCTAACTTGGGTCACCTAAAAGCCGATTGCTTAAATCTGAGCCTCACACAAGGTTCCTTTATAGCCTCTGCAGAACGAGAGGCGCCTGGAGGCCAGAGCCAAGGCAGCTTAAAATGCCTGGCTGGAGGTGTCAGCCTCTCTCCAGGAGTGACAGGGCAGCCTGGACAACTGTCTCCCCATCCTGGAGCTGACAGATGAGCTGAGCCCTGGCCTCACACTCTCAGGAGGAAAAGAGGAGCCGAGGTTCAGCATGGGGAGAGGGTGAGGTTTTATTTCTGTTGCTGCTTCTTAATTGTTAGGATTATCTTCTAGCTCATCATTCATGTGTGACCGACAGGGCTGATTGACAAGGGCCTGATGCACGGACCTTGGTGGCTCAAGAGCCTGGTGGGGGGGCATTAGTTGAGCCCCAGGGAGCTGGGCTCCTCTGCCAGAGATGATCCTGCAGCAGTGAGAGCCTTTGCATGGCTGCTGACAGGCTAAATATTTTGTCAGCAGCTGCTGCTCCCTCCACTCCTCCTCCTCCCCCCTCTCCAGCTACAGCATTTACATCATATCTCTGGAAATGGGAGCACAAATAGCTCTGGGAAGTGGGCAGAGTGACTCCACACAGCGTGTGCTTCAGGAGGTGTCAGTCCTGTCAGTAGGTTTCATTTTCTCTTCATGAAAAGAGGAATAAAGGTTTTCTCTTTCTAGTGGTGGATTATCACCATAATCCTCTCTTAGGTGCTCGCAAGAGGAGAACTTCTCCTTGTGCAGCTCTGCCCCTGTGTGCTGTGGAGGAGAGTCAGCTCCATGGAGAGCAGGGATGGAGGCAAGGGAAGGAAACAACTGGAACTCCTGAACAAGCTGGAATGCTGGGGTCAGGTTTGAGCCCCTTACTCCCACAAGGAGCTTGAGGGGCTGGAGCGTGTCCAGAGAAGGGCAAGGAAGGTGGGGAAGGGTGTAGAGCAGGAGTGTGGTGAGGAGCAGC
This sequence comes from Brachypteracias leptosomus, assembly GCA_013401335.1. NCBI lineage: Eukaryota > Metazoa > Chordata > Aves > Coraciiformes > Brachypteraciidae > Brachypteracias > Brachypteracias leptosomus. The sequence goes on along the minus strand of VYZX01020686.1, from coordinate 13,495 downwards.
TGAGGGAGCTGGGGGGGTTGAGGCTGGAGCAAAGGAGGCTCAGGGGAGACCTTGTGGCTCTGCACAAGTCCCTGACAGGAGGTTGGAGCCAGGGGGGGTCGGGCTCTTCTCCCAAGGAAGAAACAACAGGACAAGAAATGGCCTCAAGTTGTGCCTGGAGAGGTTGAGGTTGGAGCTGAGGAGAAATGTCTTGGTGGGCAGGGTTGTTGTGGGCTGTGCCAGGCTGGGCAGGGCAGTGGTGAAGTCCCCATCCCTGGAGGGGTTTCCAAAGTGTGGAGATGTGGTGCTGAGGGCCAGGGGTTAGTGGTGCCCTGGCAGGGATGGATTAATGGTTGGACTCGATGATCTTGAAGGTCTCTTCCAACCAAAACAATTCTATGATTCTGCCCTCTCAGCTTGGGCACAGCCTGGACTCATGGGCTCCTTAAGGCCTCCAGTTTTTCTGTTTCCTTGGCAGCAGAGCTCCTCTGGGATGTTTGTGGTGTTCCCATGAGGGTGGCAGTTGAAGGTGGCTTGTGCAGCTGCAGGGTTATCTCAGCAGGCCAAGCTTGTGAGCAAAGCCAACCAAAGGTTCTCCTCCCCAGCTTTATGTTTGCCACCTGCCAGTTTGGCCAGTGCAGATGTTTGCACAGTCACCTTGTAAACGGAATCCCTGAACTCTTGTAAATAATCTTCACAAGAGGCCATTGTTATTTGGTTGGTTCCAGGGCTCGGTTGTTGGTGATCTTCAGGGCCTTTGAAAAAATGCCACCACGTGCTAAACAGAAACGTTGAAGTGACTTGAATGGTTGGAAAGGGATCAGGGTGGGGAAGAAGGACTAGGGGGACAGGCTCCTATGAGGACAGACTGAGAGAGTTGGGGTTGTTCAGTCTGGAGAAGAGAAGGCTCCCAGGGGACCTTCTTGTGGCCTTCCAGGATCTGAAGGGGGCTACAAGAAAGCTGGGGAGGGACTTTTTTGGATGCGGGGTAGTGGTAGGACTGGGGGGAATGGATCAAAACTAGAGGTGGGGAGATTCAGATGAGCCATTAGGAAGAAGTTCTTCCCCAGGAGGGTGGGGAGACACTGGCCCAGGTTGCCCAGAGCAGTGGTGGAAGCCCCATCCCTGGAGGTGTCCAAGACCAGGTTGGATGGGGCCTGGAGCAACCTGCTCTAGTGGGAGGTGTCCCTGCCCATGGCAGGGGGCTTGGAACTGGATGATCTTTAAGTTCCCTTCCAACCCTGACAATTCTATGATTATGAAGAGGAAACTTGACCATGCTCTCCTGAAAAGTCCTTCTCTTTCTCCTTGCTGAAAGCTCTGCCTTAGCAACAGAGCCTTGTGCTTCCTGAATTTCTCTTGGAGCAGATAACTGTGAGGGGGGAGCATGAAGGCAAAGTGGAAGGAAGAACCTTGGGTCAGAAGGGAAGTGTGTGGTGAGAAGATATCACTTGAATCCTCAGATGGAACGAGCTGTTGCTGCCTTGGCTGTGAGTGTGCAGCTCTGCAGAGGTCAGGAGTGTGATTATTTAAGGCTATCAGTGCATGTTTAATCTCCTCAGGGCTTATCTGCTCGTGGCTGGTGCTGCTGTTGATTCCTTCAGACAAAGAGCTCTAATATTCCACCAAGACCTGTGAGGAGCAACCACCTCTAAACTGGGAAATCGCTCGGGCTGGGCTGAATTTTATAAAACCAGTTAAATTTAGTGTTCTTTGTAGAACTTGAACCTGCCCAGAACGTCTGGAGGCGCTTCCTTTTTGAAGCAGAACTTGCTCCAACACTAAAGAACAAAATAATGACTATTCCAGAGTGTCTGAGGAGCACAAGAAGTTCTCAGCTCAGCAGCAACTCCCCTCGGTCCTCTCCAAGCAGCAGCAAAGTGGTTTTTGATCACTGCTGAACTGGGTTTTTGTGGCTTGGCTCTTTGAAAGCTGAGGCTGCTGGAATCACTGATTGCACCAGCAAACCCTGGTGCTGCCAGAAGGTTATTGCAGCTTTGGAGGCCACATTTCCATGGAGTGACCCATCATTCTTCTGCTCTCTATATAACCAGGGCTCTAAGCATCCTGCACTAAGGAGGGGCAGAATCAGTCTGCAAACTTGACCTCCAGTTCAGCCATTGAAGGCCTCGAGTTCTGCTCCCTTGGAGATGTTTAAAATGTCTCTCAAGAGGTTTTTTCTGCTTTTACCCCAGAGCTTTTCAAGATAAGGAACCCTCACAAGCACTGCCCCAAGTGCCCTTAGGCAGAATTTGTTTGCAGAGCACTTGGGAGGCCTCTTAGGCAGGCAAAAACCTCTGGATATTGGAGTGGAAATATTAACTATATAAGTTAGAAACCCTCTTGGGTTGGGTTGTTTTTTTTTCCTGCAGAAAAGCTTTAAATGAAAATTCAAAAGCCTCTTTGTGGAGCATTTCTGCTCTCCTCATTCCAACCAGGATTCTCCAGCAGGGCTCACTTGTCTGGAGAAAGACTTAGTTTTAATCAGTTCACACTGCTCTAATATTCACCCTCTTCCTACTTAACTGCTGCAAGTGGTTTATATTTAAGAACAGCTTGCTCTGAAAACACACACACAAAAAAAAACCCCAAGAAGGGGGTTGGAAGTCAGAGGGGAAGGAAACCCAGACTTGCTGCCCAGCCTGAAGAATGTATTTTGGAGCTCTCACAAGTTCAGGGAACTGCCAGATCAAAGCATTTCTGCAGTTTCCTGGATAAGTCATCAAAACTAAGGCCAAAAAAGAGTGCAGACTGTCGAATGATGCTGACTAGGCTGTGCAGATTTACAGGAAAAAGGGAGAAAATGTCTCAAAGAACATTAATGGGAACTTGCTTCAACCCGATGAGTGAAGCTCTTCTCTGCTTCATCCTCCAGTCTGACTAATGGGAAGGAGCACAAGGCCCTTTGTGGGGTTTTGCTGACCCCAAAATCTTATTTATGGCTTTTTTTATTTTTAAAGTCAACATAAAAAAAACCCCCAACAGTCTGTGGGGACAAGCAATCAAAAGATGCTTAAGAAGCAAGGCAGGATTTGCTGGATAAACTGATTTAAGGTGAGGTGTGACTTTTCACTGCTGGTTTTCACCCTCCCTTTCTGACCTCCAGCTCTGAAGGGGAATCACCAAGCTTGAAATGAAATCTCTGAGGACAAACTTGGCCAAGTGCTCCCTACCACTGCCACCTCTCTCCCATCCTGTGCTGGTGCCAGGCCCCTGATGTTTATTCAAGGAAGGCTCTGAACAATGACTGTTTCCTTAGCTTGCCTTCACTGTGAAACAATTACCCCCAGCCCACTTGCCTTTATCAATTTGTTATCTCCTAAATTACCCAAACTTCCTCTATTAAGATGATTGGGGCCCCAGCTCCTCTCCTGCTATGCTGCCCAACAGGTTTTGTGCTCAGGACTTCTCCTGCCTCTCTCCACTCTTGGGAACTGGTTTTTCTAAACCTGGTTGCCAGCCAACTTGAAACTACAAATGACACGTGCTCTTTAAGGTTAAAAAAACCTTCCCTAGCTAATCTCTCTCTGGAGTGGCAATCTCTATTTTAACAGGCTCTGGAAAATAAAGATTTGCTCTTGGCAAGCCTGGCAGGATCATCATTTTGCTGGTAAGCAGCCTGGAACATTCATTTCTTGAAGCAAACAGAGGCTCCCAAAACAGAAAGTGTTTGTTCTTGCTGCACAACCTCAACAAGGTGGCTCCTAGTTTGGAGATATCAGCTTCACCAGCGTGGTGCCACAACATTTTACATCTCAAAACTGATTTTTGCCTGTTTACATCATCATCTTTGTGACCCTGAAGTTCTTAATCACTCTGGAATGGGTTTCAACTTTGGGATGGGTTTCAACTTTGGGATGGGTTTCAACTTTGGGATGGGTTTCAACTTTGGGATGGGTTTCAACTTTGGGATGGGTTTCAACTTTGGGATGGGTTTCAACTTTGGGATGGGTTTCAACTTTGGGATGGGTTTCAACTTTGGGATGGGTTTCAACTTTGGGATGGGTTTCAACTTAGAAATGGGTTTCAACCTTGAAATGGGTTTCAACTTAGAAATGGGTTTCAACTTAGAAATGGGTTTCAACTTAGAAATGGGTTTCAACTTAGAAATGGGTTTCAACCTTGAAATGGGTTTCAACTTAGAAATGGGTTTCAACTTAGAAATGGGTTTCAACTTAGAAATGGGTTTCAACTTAGAAATGGGTTTCAACCTTGAAATAGGTTTCAACCTTGAAATGGGTTTCAATTTTTAAATGGGTTTCAATTTTTAAATGGGTTTTCCTTTGGAATAGGTTTCAACCTTGAGATGGGTTTCAGTTTTGAAGTGAGTTTCCAAGCTCCATGAATCAGCCCCCTATAATTAACCCTTTTCTGCTTGTCTCAGGCCTGGTAAGATAAGGGAAGAGTCTGTCTCTGCTCACCCTGCCTTAACTAAGGAAATTATGCCTGAGATAATCTATGGAGGAGAATCTTTTCCAAGGAAGTGACTAAACACACCTCTAGACTTTCCATGTGGGTGACAAAGCCACCATATCTCTGCATGTCCACCTGGGTTGGGCTCTTGCAGCAGCTTGGAGGCAAACACAGCAATTCACTCCAGCCAACTGCTGCCTTCAGCTACTAAAACATCCCACCCAGGCTGCTCTGCTTTTTCTCATCTTGTCTTCTGCAGGTAGAACTTCCAGGATTGCTTTTATGGTCATCACTGAGCTGTAAGTCACCAGTGTTGCCTTCAGCTTCTTGAGGGACCTTGCAAGGGTTGCCCAAGTGAGCCCTGAGATGGTGACTGACTGGTGGTAATCATGTAGGTGACTAAAATTGGCTTTGGAAGAGCTTTGCAGGCTCTAGCAGAGCTTCTGCAGGCAATCATCCCAGTGATCACTGCTGGATTGGGAGCACGTCAAGGCTTGGTTAGCAAACAGTGGGGACACCAGGATGAAGCTTGGAGGTGACAGGGGCTGCTTTCCCAAAGGTCTTTTTTCCACCTAGCACAAGATGCTGCTCCCTTCCATGTCTGTCCTGAAGGCTCCTGGCAGATCTCAGCTCCTCATTCTTGGCCAAAGAACTTGAACTGGAAGGAGGATCAGTAAAGATCTCTTTACACCACAAAAGGCTCGTTCCTATTAACAAAACATTGCTCAGGAAATGTCTGTGATACCAAGATCTAGAACAAATAAGAACATGAAGATAAACTTGTTTGGTGTGAGGGTGTCCAAGCTTGGCCCAGGCTGCCCAGAGAGGTTGTGGAGTCTCCTGCTCTGGAGAGATTCCAAAGGGGCCTGGATATGATCCTGCTCTGGGTGAGCTGCTGGAGCAGGGGGGTGGGATCAGATCATCCCCAGAGGTCCCTTCTAACTCCAGCCATGCTGTAATTCCTATTCCCAGGACACTGCTGATGTGAGTAGAAGCAGTTTCTGATCTCTCCTTTGCCCTCTTCTCTTGATTGAGTTCTCTTACCAGGCCACTGAAGAGGAGGGAAGAGCAGCTGGTCTATAAGAGGCTCAGCTGTTGCAGAAGACCCATGTTGGGTGTCCCATGGGCAGGGTGGCACCACTCCAGCTGCACCCAGCACCCCAGCCAATGCAGCTGGGGCAGCTACATCCACCCTGGCATGACTGAGAGTCACTCTGAACAGTTTGCAAGCCTCGTGTGGCTTCCAGGCCACAACTTGGCAGCACTTCTGGTGTCAGAGATCAAGATTCATGGAATCAAATTGTGCTGCTCTTTCCCAGCATGAAGGCTCCTGCCTGTCCTAGAGACTGAGGCTCCAGCCACTCTGGTAGCTCCTTCTAACTGTACATGGCAGAGTTTGCAGACCATTAATTATCTCTTTTCTTTTCTATCTGTAGTCAAGGAAGGTTTAATCAAACTCATAAATTTCAGGCTGGGCAGTCAAGCAGGTTAGAAAGTTGGGATGAAAGACTGAGGATTTTTCTTTCTCACGAGAAAAAAGTGGCTCTAGTTTAAATTTCAAAGAAATCTGATGCTCCTTCCCAGATTTTCTGCCCGAGCAGTATGTACTCTTACAAATCCCAAAGAATGTTCCCTTCCAGAAGGTTCTGCTCCCTCACTAACAATCACTGGTATGTACTTCTTGGAAATGCCACTTTCCTTTCTGGAGCAGCATCACGGATGTTGGGATTGTATTGAAAGGCTTTGGCTGCTCCACATGGACCTGGAGGTCGTGTGGGCTGAGGAGCAGCTTCCTCTGATTTTACATAAGGCATAATTCATGGGTTTGGTACTTTGAACAAGCTGATTTCTTATATTTCTATATTTTAGGGGGTTATTTTTGATATCTATAGGTTTAGGTATCAAAGCCTATGTGTGTATCTATAACATAGGTGGCATATTTGCTCAGGGGAGACTTCTGGCTCTGCACAAGTCCCTGCAAGGAGGTTGGAGCCAGGGGGGGTTCGGGCTCTTCTCCCAAGGAACAAGGGACAGCACAAGAGGAACCAGCCTCAAGTTGTCCCAGGGGAGGTTGAGGTTGGAGCTGAGGAGAAATGTTTTGGTGGGCAGAGTTGTTGTGGGCTGTGCCAGGCTGGTCAGGGCAGTGGTGGAGTCCCCATCGCTGGAGGAGTTTCAAAGCTCTGGAGATGTGGTGCTGAGGGCCAGGGGTTAGTGGTGCCCTGGCAGGGATGGGAGAACAGTTGGACTCCATGATCTTGAAGGTCTTTTCCAACCAAAAGGATTCTATGATTCTATGGCAGGTGCCTTTCCTGAACCCTTCAAGCATGTAAAATACCCCTTAAACTGGTCCCAAGGGGACTTCAGCCCCCCCAGAAGCTGCAGGGAAGTGTTGCTTCTATTCCATGGGACATACTAAGGTGGCCAAACAGCTCTCACTCCCTGTAGGGTTAAAAATGCATCATTTTCTGCTATGGCTGCTTCAGCCTTCTATGTGTATCAGACACATTCCTTCACCACAAACAGGGAATGAAGCAAATATGCTCTTCTTGCACATGGTGGTCTTGTCTTTTTGGTTCCCAGTGCCATTTGGAGACAGTCCAGTAGCAAAGGCTGTGAAGATGCTGGTGGGACTGGAGCATCTGAGAGCCCTGGGGCTGCTGAGCGGCACAAGAGAAGCCTCAGAGGGGATCTGCTCAATGCTGCTCAAGAGCTAAAGGGTGGGGGCAAGAGGCTGGGGCCAGACTCTGGTCAGTGGTGCCCAGGGCCAGGCCAAGGGGCAGCGGGCACCAAGTGGAGCCCAGGAGGTTCCAGGTGAGCAGGAGGAGGTGGGTGTTGGGGGTGAGGGTGTTGGAGCCTGGCCCAGGCTGCCCAGAGAGGTTGTGGAGTCTCCTTGTCTGGAGAGACCTGGACATGTTAAGCAAAGGGCCAGCACAGAAATATCTCTGGAGGACAAGTGCTAGTTGCTCCATAACCCCTTTCCCTCACCACCAAAAGCCTCTTGTGTCCCTTCACATCTTGCTTCCACCAAGGTGTGCTTCAGAAAACCTTTATCTTGCTACTTCCCATTGCCTGACAGAAATGTAAAAGCACTTTCTAGGGGATTGACTTTTCCAAATACCATCCCAGGACACCCCACCCTTCCCAAACCTTTTACAGACAGATTTCCAGGTCTTTTTATAATCCTGTGGGATCTTAGGGCATAGAAGAAAAGTGAAGCTGGTGAGGAGATGCCTTTTCTGCCAGAATTTGTGGCAGCAACCAGGAGATCTTCTCCCCATTAGCTGATGGAAAAAAAAGTTGTGTGGCCCTTTGGGGACTAAAACTCTCCATCCAACGACAGGCAAAAATGTTTCTCCATCCTAGAGCCAGAATAAGCTTGAAAAAAAAAAAATGATTGCTGGAAACATACCTTGAGCCCAGCAGACAGTGAAAGCTGGAACGGGGCTTGTTTGCTTAACTCGGTGGAGCACAGTAAATGACTTGCATAAGGCAATTGGTTCCCCTTTGTTCCAAGAGGGAGGGTTGTACAAACGGCCCCATTGTTCAGCAGGTCCTGGTGGTTGAAGGTTCTTGGGTGGAGAATGACTCCATGAGAGACCAGGACTCAAGCTGTGCTTGGGGTTTCCTGGGAACTGACAAGGCTGTGTGGTCAAAGGGGTTGTGGCCTCCTCTCCTTGCAGCTTTCTTGAATTATTGTGGTGATTACTATTGTTTTATCTTTCCTCCTGGACAGCTTGGGAGGTTCACAGGCAAAAAGAGATTTTTGCAGAAAATGGGCCAGGCTCCAACACCCTCACCCCAAACACCCACCTCCTCCTGCTCACATGGAACCTCCTGGCTTCCACTTGGTGCCCCTTGGCCTGGCCCTGGGCACCACTGACCAGAGACTGGCCCCCGCCTCTTGCCCCCACCCTTTAGCTCTTGAGCAGCACTGGGCAGATCCCCTCTGAGGCTTCTCCTGTGCAGCTCCACAGCCCCAGGGCTCTCAGCCTGTGCTGGGCACACAGATGCTCCAGGCCCCTCAGCATCTCCACAGCCTCCACTGGCCTCTCTCCAGTAGCTCCTTGTCTCTCTTGACCTGGGGAGCCCAGCACTGGACCCAATACTCCTCATTGCCAACGTTCCCCACAACAACTGCAGGTGTTAGATTAAAACCCCTGTTTCTACAATAAAAGGTTCAGTGCCACGGAGGTGGGCAAAAAAACCTCCTACTGAGCCCTTCAGCCCACTCTGGAAGAAAACCAAGAGAAGAACAGGCTGGAGAGACTCTGGTCAGTGGTGCCCAGGGCCAGGACAAGAGATAATGGGCACCAAGTGGAAGCCAGGAGGTTCCATGTGAGCAGGAGGAGGTGGGTGTTTGGGGTGAGGGTGTTGGAGCCTGGCCCAGAGAGGTGGTGGAGTCTCCTTGTGTGGAGAGCTTCCAAAGGGGCCTGGACACGCTGCTGGGCCCCCTGCTCTGGGTGAGCTGCTGGAGCAGGGGGGTTGCACCAGATCATCTCCAGAGCTCCCTTCCAACCCCACCATGCTGGGATTCTGGGATCCTTTTGGTCTCTCCTTCCCAAAGCTTGTGCCTCATCATCTTCACAACCTTTGTGCCAAGAGCTGAAGATGTAGGATACCATCAGAGCTGTGCAACTCAGATGTAGTTTATTCATTGCTGTTGCAGCCTGGAAGATCTTTACCTTTCTCCTTTCTTTCTGCTCCCAGGTACCCTCTCAGACGAGGCAGCTCTTTCACCTTCCTGACTCCAGGACAGCACTGGGACTTCACCCTGGTGAGTAAAACCTCTAGTGGGTGCATATAGCCAAAGACATACAAACAAAAGCAGAAATTCAAAGGGAAAGGTCCCTCAGCCTCAAAGAGAAACAACATCCACACATTCTTCTCTACCTAGCTAGACACTTTCTGAGCCATTGAAGCTTCTGAGCTTTAGCTGGAGAGTCCTTTTAGCACACAGGGATTAAGAGAGGCAGGATAGCATAGAATGGGTTGGGTTGGAAGGGACCTTAAAGATCATCTAGTTCCAACCCCCCTGCCATGGCAGGGACACCTCCCACTAGACCAGGTTGCTCCAAGCCCCGTCTTTGAACCTCATCTTGGACACCTCCAGGGATGGAGCATCCACAACTTCCCTGGGCAACCTGTGCCAGTGTCTCACCACCCTCAGAGTGAAGAAGTTCTTCCTCATTTCTAATCTGAATCCACTCTCTTCCACTTTAAAGCCATCACCCCTCATCTTATCACTCCAAGCCCTCGTGAAAAGTCCCTCCCCAGCTTTCTTGCAGGCCCCCTTCAGATACTAGAAGGTTGCAACAAGGTCTCCCTGGAGTCTTCTCCAGACTGAGCAACCCCAACTCTCTCAGCCTGGCCTTGCAGGAGAGATGTTCCAGCCCTCTCATCATCTTTGTGGCCTCTTCATTTTAGAAATAAACCTTTTTTTGGAGGAGCTGATCCAGCTCGAGCTGTGTGAAGCTCTATGGTGGCACAAGAAAGAATGTGAGAAGAGTCTGGAGGTGGGGAAAAGGACAGAACTACCTTTTAGGAAGGAAACCCCATCTAAAATCAGCTGGAGCTTCATGTCCACATTTAGCCAGGCACTTTGGCTGTGTCTTGAAGGGCCACCACGTGCACCTCTGAGGTTGCCCAAACACCCAACCAGTGTGGGAGTGGATGAAACAAAACCACAACCTCTTGTAGATTTTTCTTTTGCTTCATTTCAGCCACTTTCATCTGGTGGCTCCAGCTGCATTCCACATTTACATGTGAATATTACCAAGCCCTAGAAATTATATTCTTTCAGATTTGAAAATATGGAGCTCTTAACATCACAAATGGGATTGAGTGTCCAGTTATTCCTGTTCTTTACATGGCTTTTAATCTGCTTTTCTTTAGCTACCTGCATATTCAGTTGAACTCTCAATTACAGTTAGAGCTCATTGTATGTTATGATAGTCTGCAAAAACCAAAGGGGTTGTTTCTGAAGGACTTCATTGCTTATCTCCATTCCTCCACCATGTCCCTCATCACCCTGGTCCATCACCACTTCTCCCTTCAAGCCCAAGGAGCTTCATTTGCAGCTACAGATGATGAGCACCCCTGAACTCCAGCCCTTCTCTGGAGATCAAAGCTTTCCTGTAACCACCTAGAGGTTACTCCTGGACTGATACACCTAATTCTGGAAGAGAAGCAAAGACAGGAGGGAATAATGAAGGAGAGCACAGAGCTGAGCAGTGCAGTTGCCCAGCAGACAGACCCTTACTGCATGGCCAAGGACCAGGTCTCCACTTAGAGGCTTTGCCAATGTAATTATGCTGACATACAGTGACCAGAGCACTGAAGTTTGGCAGCAGCCCATAGGAGAGCAGGAGCTTGTGTTTCATGTGTTGGATTAAGTGTGTCACACAGGCTTATTTTTTCCCCATGACCAGCAAGAGCTCATAGAATCATTTTGGTTGGGAGAGACCTGTTAGATCATTGAGTCCAACCATTCCCCCATCCCTGCCAGGGCACCACTAACCCCTGTCCCTCAGCTCCACATCTCCACACCTTGGAAACCCCTCCAGGGATGGGGACTCCACCACTGCCCTGCCCAGCCTGCCACAGCCCACAACAACCCTGCCCACCAAGACATTTCTCCTCAGCTCCAACCTCAACCTCCCCTGGGACAACTTGAGGCCATTTCTTGTGCTGTCCCTTGTTCCTTGGGAGAAGAGCCCGACCCCCCCTGGCTCCAACCTCCTTGCAGGGACTTGTGCAGAGCCACAAGGTCTCCCCTGAGCCTCCTTTGCTCCAGCCTCAACCCCCCCAGCTCCCTCAGCTGCTCCTCACCACACTCCTGCTCTACACCCTTCCCCACCTTCCTTGCCCTTCTCTGGACACGCTCCAGCCCCTCCAGGTCCTTGTGGGAGGGAGGGGCTCAAACCTGCCCCCAGCATTCCAGGTTCCTCCCCAGTGCCCAGCCCAGGGGGACCATCCCTGCCCTGCTCCTGCTGCCCACACTGCTGCTGACACCAGCCAGGCTGCTGGTGGCTCCTTGGCCACCTGGGCACCCTCTGGCTCCTCTCCAGCCCCTGTCCCCGACCCCCCCAGGTCCTTTCCCTCAGGCACTTTCCAGCCTGGAGCCTTCAGGGGGTTGGTGTGATGATGCCAGTCACAAACATCTCTCCATGCCCTACTTTGTGCAGCTGTTTGGCCAAAACTCTAAAATGTACCTGGCCTGAGCCTGGGGGAAGTGGTGACTAAGCCAAGAGCCCATTTCATTCCTGCAGAGAGCTGGGATGGCTTTAAAGGGAAGGACCAGTGCATGTTCTGCATAGTTCTGAGAAAAGACTCATAGAGTTTGGGTTAAAACATCCTCTGGATGGCTTCTGACTGGACGGAAGGTTCCTCCTGGTCTGTTTTCCTTTCCTTTTTCATTAAGGAGGATTCATTTATGGGAAACAGGCCCTTGATCTTTGTTGACTTAACGGTCCTGAAGCACATTCCTCACCTGCAGCCTTATTGGGGTTTTATGACTCCAGGTGGGCAATAAGCAGCAAAAACCAGACAGATCCCTCAAGAAGAAAATATCCTGGGTTTAGGCAAAAAACCCCTTAGTAGGGGAGAGGAAAACTGGATGACTAGAATTGTTTTGAGATTGAAAACCAGCAACCTCTTCAAACTCATTCCTGGCGCTTTAATCGGAATCCTTGAAATGTAATTAACCTTCCTGCTCACTACATTGTTTAGATCATGAAATAAAGTCACAAAATATTTAGATTCCCCTTTTACAACCCCCTCTCAGAGCCTAAACCAGGTCCCACAGTTTTTACAGCTCACAGGCATCACTTTTTCCACACGACTCGGGTTTCGTGAGAAGGTTTGATGTGTGTCAGATCCCCAGGATCACCTCAAAAACTGGGACAAAAAGCTACCAGAGCAGCTGCTTTTCTAGCGTGGGGCTTTAAACTCCCAGATTTGAGCCATTTTCTTGGAACCCCTTCCAGTTCTGGCACCAGGGAGGAATGATACAAGCTGGCTCCAGAGGGAAACGTTTTAGTATGAAACTATATTGGGCAAAGGAAATGGGGGCCCAGCCAGCACGATACTTATTGCATAAGTCTAGCCAGTTTCAAAACAAATCTTTGGCTTTCCTCTCACGTCTGGGTTTGGTCTGGAGCTGTATGTTCAGGACTTTAATATACTTGACTCCATAAGGAACGAATAATACTCGGCCCCAAAAGGCGTGGTGGTGTCTTTGTCTTCATGGCAAGCTGTTAACTAGATGCTAATATCCTCGACTTACATCTGGGAGAAATAAGCTGCAGCCCCAAAAGGTGTGGTTGGAGCCTGCTTGTTATTGAGGGGGTTGATAAATAACCCACCCTGAATATTTTAGGCAACCCAAAAAAGCCCCGATGTCTGCGCTGGGTTCTGGAGGCTGCCAAAGGTCTGCTCGAGGAGTGTGGAGTGTGCTGGGGCATTAATTCAGTGTCAGAGCTATAAATATGGGTGAGACATCATGTCTAATGTGAGAATTCTTTCCTCTCTACTTAGCAAGTCTCTGTGCTGCCAGCTCTCTTCTTCCTCAGGCCAGCACCAAGCTCAGCAACATCCCCTCAGCACAACTTCACCTTTTATTCTTCATCTGTTTGCTCTTCTCCATCTCAAATCAGCCAAGGGGAACACAGCACTGAGAGAGAGCTCAGCAAGTGCCCCCAACATGAAGCTCCTCTGACTGGTCCCAACAGGAACTCTCTTCAAACTGATCAGTTCCTTATTGCTTCTCTCAAACTGGCTGGTTCCTGGTTGATAGAGCTCTAGCCTCACCCACCACCCCAACCATGATCATCTGGGTCTCACACAGCCGGGCAGGTTCTGCCTCTGGGGAACCACTTGGGGACCAAAAACCTGTTGCTTGGTTGGGACTCATCCATAGGTCAACTCCAACTCAGAGCCCACAGCCCAGGCCCCAGCACTTTGGTCTCTCAGCAAAAGGACTCACGTGGCAGAGTCAGGGTCTTGTCTTTGCATATATAGAAAAAAAATTCAGGAAGACTGAAATCAGTGGGGAATTTAGGGGCTGGTTGGGGAAGGTGAGGAGCTGACCTCCTGGAAAGCAGCT
>VYZX01020685.1:0-13219 GCA_013401335.1 Brachypteracias leptosomus | reverse complement strand
TCCCTGCAGCCGGAGACCTGAAATCCATTAGATTTTCTATTTATAGACAGCTAAATAACTCCACATTTTTCATTTTCACTTTGGAAATCAGTTAAAAATATTTCTGGCAGAACAAAAAGCTCTTCTTTACCTACCAATATTAAAAAATTTAGAAGACAACATTTATCTCAAAAAAAGAATTGTAGTAAGGTGTCCTGAAAGCCCATGCAACTACGGTTGGTCTCTATGAACAGCCTATTAAGCCTAGATTAATTTTTCCTGACCCTCTAGTGAAGCCTCTGACTAGAAAATGCCTGACCTTGCCAGAGGAAAGGCTTCATACCTCTTTTTAAAATTTTACTTGAATACACTCTCCGCTTACCCTTTGCAATAAATATATTAATGTCCATATAGAACAAATATTTGCAGTAACCCTTCCAGAGATTTCCTGTCTTTTATTTTGTATATTGATCTTGGTTTATAAATGCAGTAATAACCCCCTCCAATAATGTATTTTTAACAGGTGAAGCCTCAAGTATAAACTCACACCCTGTGTTTTTATCTCAGAACTGCAAATCTTGTCAGAGGGATGAATTTAGACATTTTGCAGTAGTGTTTGCTTAAAAACACATACTACTTTGGGTTTAAAACAAGACTTATGCAACACTTATATAGCTCCACAGTTTTGCTCTGCAAAGACTTGACTAATGGACACAAACTCCCGTCTCATGCCAATGTCCTGTTCCTTAGGTAGAAGGCAGGTGCTCATCCCAATTGCATGGAAGAATATCCTTTCTATGCATCCTTCTGCACTCCAGAACATGAGAGTCAGGTAACATCCACATTCCAAATCCCCATTTTTTGTCTCAATGGCAATTTTCAACTACTTCCTATTTGGCCAGTTCCAGGCTAAAATTATCAGATCAAGTAAAATTGTCTGTTATCACAATTCAACTAAACACCATAGATTTCTCACCTACTGTAGAACTGCCATAAGGAAGAAGTGAAGTGCACTTAAATGCTAAATTCAATTTCTATCCATGCACTTCAATGATATCCACTCTATTATCCACGTATTTAGGAAAATCTAACTGATCTATCTATTCTTTAACATGCTGTCATTCTCTGTCCCCCAAATGAATACTGCAGGTCTACTATAAAAGTACAAGTTCATATAAAAAAATGCCAGTATGTATCAGAAAGATTTTGGGCTTTGAGTACAAGTGTCAATGGTATTTAGTCAAGAGAGTAGTGTTCCTGTGCTCTGTTGAACAGTGAGGACTAAACAGAAAACAATTCTGTATCTTGTAATCCTAGAAATCACTGAGATTGTACTATTTATCTTGAAAAAAGTACAATGTATAAAACATTTCCCTTTCAAACATATGAAAAGTAGATACAAAGCTATTTAAAAGTATAGTTCTCCAATTGAAAACCAAAGATCTTTATTCCTGGTTACAATACCTGCAACTGCATTATAGCCTAATCCTAAATCTGCCATAGATCAAGGATGAAATAGCCATTCATTCCTCTAGTGCTCAAAAGCATTAAGATAAAAGCATAAAAGATATATAGTGAAACACTCAAAACACATGGTTAAAAGCAGTAATTGGCAGTGCAAAGAACATGCAAAGCCTTGCAGTTGATGTAAAATGTTACAAATATCCAGAATATAAACTAGAGCTTGGAAATGATATGATGGCTGAATTCCATCTAGGTAATCTAGCTGCAGCACTTGGAATTAATTGCAACATATTCGGACTCATGTTCTATTTAAGAGCAAGACATTGTGGCTATGGCAGAGGTATAGATCAGCATCAGATCACTAACGACTGCAAGATCCCTGGGACTGATTCCTGCAAACTGCTGAGCACCAACCTTAGTGAGGTTATTCACGTGGGTAACACTGTTTACAAGACCAGATCCATAGAGGCTGCAAGAATAGTCTGTGTCTAAAAAGAAATGTAGTAACAACACAATTTAAAATACTCTAGGCTATGGGTCTAATTATTTCAAAAAAGTTACAGAAATAAATGTATTTTGCCTTGCACAGCAGGTAGCATGCAGTTCCTCTTCTTGCAGCTATGGACGAACACATTCAGCATATCTGGTTGCCAGTGTCTATCAAATTTGCAGAAAAAATGTCTCTGTATAAGTAAAAGAAATTACGATACAAAGAAATAATTGCAATTAAAAGGTCCACCAATTAATTTGCTTCCCTCAAATGAGTGCAGTGCAGAGAAATGGCAGAATCATGGAAGCTTGAGCTTCAACTGCTTAGAGACCATAGAGCAAAAAAAAATAATATATATTTATATAAATAAAAAAGTAAGCAAGGATAAATAAAGATTGCACTTTTCATATGCATTTATTCTCACCTGTGTATTGCTAACTCTCCAAACTACACCGCAATGCACAAGTCCAGAATAATATGACAGAGAGCCCTTTTTTTCCTACTACCTAAGCACAGGCTAATAAGGAGATAGGGAAGCACTGTACATTGCAACATTTCTTGTTCTGCTGTTATGTCTTTAATTTCAAGGATTTATAATTATGCACAAATTAAAAAAAAAGTCATCATCACCAAAGACTGGGCCCTTCCCCCACGCCTGGATTATTTAAAATATGCAAGGAAGGAAATTGTGTTTGCTTTGCTGTGGAAAGCTGATTAGTTTGTTAAGAATTTAGGCTTTAAAACTCAATCTCATAAAGAAACTATGAATAAAAAGAAGAGCACTTCCACGGTTTATAAAAAAAATTAATTCTAAAGCTATACCAAGTAACTAATCGTATTGGGCATTTAAAGATACTGTATCTAGACGACAAATTCAAATTATGACTCTCTTCAGGTGAGGGTTACATCANTAGAGAGTAACGGCTTTGCTGCTTTTGCTTTGCGCGCGTGTGGCCTTGCTTTCTCTGCTGTTTATTAAACTACTTCTTATCATAACCCACGGGTTCTTCTTTTCCATCTTTCTCCCTCCCCGCTTGCCTTGCTGACAAAGGTTTGGGGGTGGGGGGATAGTGATAGAGGGACTAGGAGTGGGCACCGGGCACCCAGCCAGGGTAAACCCACCACATGCATAACTAAACTTTGAAAAAAAATTCCAGGGATTTTATTTAGCCCAGATTATCCCGTGTGTAAGCTTCACAGAAAAAAACTTTTTGTTTAACAACTTCTGCATTCTATCCTGCAACACATTTTCATTAGATGCTTTCTTTTAACAAAACAATATCCCCATAAGAAACCTGAAGGAGTTGTTCAATGTCCAACTCTTGTCCAACATTGTATTTCACAGAATCATACCCAGATTTATCACTGAATCCTAGTGTTACTTACAGACACATAAAAGTATGCAAATTGCAACCAAAAAACCCAGAATATGATTCAGGATGAACATTAAAAAATGGATGTAGCTTCTACAGGTAGACTGGCAATGCCATTTTCTAACTTCAGAAGAACTTTCTGTGAGGTAGGACAACTAGATGATATTCTAGGAAAAAAAGCAGAAAAAATTTCTTCCCCAGAAGAGGTGTTAAAGTGGTGTTCCCTTCCTCTTACTGGCTACAATGGCCCACGTCACCTACACTTAATATGCTGTGTGTGCAGACACAAACCAAACCTGTTCAGCTCCTAAGCACTAGGAAAATACATATAATGGCAAGTCAAATAAAATCTAAATGCCAGGAACTGGTAGAGAGAAAATACATCATTTGTCATATGTCACTTTTCTTAGAAGTTTGTAACAGGCTTGTATATAAAGTATATATTTATATATAGTCATATTCAAACTATTTTACACAAGGCAGTTGCAGACAAGATTAACCTAAGCCGACAGCTATGCTTTAAATGCTTAGGCACTCTGTAGGAGGAAAAGACTATTCCCAGAACAAATGCAGCCTCATATTTCACCATACCTTTGAAATTGCAGCTATCTCCCAAGACAAAAGCTTCTTCAGTAAAGCAATACTATTGTGGTGGTTTGCTTCACGTGTATGAATTTGGGTTAGGAACTGGAGAGTCTCTTCTTCAAAAGCTACCGACAATAGTTAGGAAACAGAAAAAAACTAACACCACTCAGACCCTGTTTCATAGAATTATAGAATGGTTTGGGTTGGAAGGACCTCAAAGATCATCTAGTTCCAACCCCCTGCCATAGCAGGGACACCTCCCTCTAGACCAGGTCACTCAAGGCCCCATCCAACCTGGCCTTGAACACCTGCAGGGATGGAACATCCACAGCCCCCCTGGGCAACCTGTTCCAGTGTCTCACCACCCTCACATTGAAGAAATTCCTTCTAATTTCCAATCTAAATCTCCCCTCTTCCAGTTTGAGCCCATTACCCCTTGGTCCCATCACTACAGGCCTTTGTAAACAGGCAGCCTTCTTGTAGGTCCTCTTCAGCCTACTGGTAGGTCTCCCCAGAGCCTTCTCTTCTCCAGGCTGAACAACCCCAATTCTCTCAGCCTGTCTTCTTCCCTTCATAGAGTAGGAAACTCATAACACAACTCCCAGAAACAGTCTGGGAAGCCCTTTCCATCCTCCAATTGTGTGAGAGTAGAGGGAAAAACCAGACTGAATGGACAGAGAATTCAGTCCTGTGCTATGTCTAAACCAAAGCAATCCGTACAGCAATAAGATGAGAACTAATAAGATGGCGAATACCAGCTTGGCTTCAAGATATTCAGGCACAATGAAATAAAAGATAGAAGAGGGGAATAGGAATAAGCAGACAAAAAGGAATTACAGAAAGAGAGGAGGTGGAATGACTAACAGCAGGAACACAGCAAAATGGGGGATGCCATAGTCCAAAAGGAAGAGGAGGCAGCAGGATAGTATTTCTGCTCAGCATCGAAATAGCAATTGGATTCTTGTGATAAGGATCACTGGCCAATAGTGACCACAACACCCTGTATTCTGCATTGGGGTTTCTATGTTGCATTTTTGAAAGTTTTCTTCCTCCTTCTCTCACATAGAAGTTGAAAGAGTAAAGGTCTTCAATACTCTATAAATAGAAAGTGAAGGAATCTCTTCTGTTAGCTTCATTATATTCCACCTAGTCTCACAGATTGACCTGGCTTCCCTGTTTTTCTTCCTAACAATATTAATACAGAGAAATGTAGGAAACTTTCCTGAGCTGAGTTAATGTCTGGGGAATTAGTATCTTTCATATGAACAGTTCAGTGAGTTCAGCAAGTCTCTAGACAATTGCCTTCAGCAACACTTCTAACTCTTCTCTCCTGAGTCTCTAACATTAAGAGCATAATTTTGTATTTTGATTTCTAAAACAGTTCTTTTATTCCCAGAGTTTCCAGGCACACATACACAATCACTACACACTACTGAAACAGATCCCAAAATTATAATGCTGGATTTCTCTTTTTTAAAAAATCCAGTCAGGTACCAAAAATATATTAAAATAAAATAGAGAGAAGGAAAAGGTTACATCTCCAAACCTTCAGAACTGCATTTTTACTATATCAGAGTACTTTATTCACATTACAAACACCTGCAATATCTTTTGTTGTACGGTGCAGTTAGACATACTAAACCTCATCATTTAGCATGATTATAATTTATCGCTGATTATAACCATTACTAAAACAACTTAGAACATTATCAATTGTTTTGACAAAAGCAGATGCCTTTCTTTGCCTGAACATCCCAACACCTTGGTATTTATTTTTGGAAACACTTCTCTGAAAAACTGTAAGTTATTTTAATCCATATCGTCTTGTACAATATCTCCCTATTTGGCTGTCAGATTTTCTGTAAGTGAAACCCAGAAAAATACCACTGTATTGCATTCAGGATAGAAACATCTGAGTTTGATCAGATTAACACGGTACTACAATTACATAAACCATGGAATTTTTAAACTACCTTTATTTATTTGGAGATGTGTTCCCAGATTCTGTTTCACAACAAAGATTTTAGTAGGCACTCTAAAAGCTGCACACATATTATATCTGGTTTATATGTCAATAATCTATATTGGCATTGAGAAGTACTTACCACTAACTACAAACTTAAATGCAAGTATCCAGTTTTTCTTGGTTGTAATCGTAAATTCTGAGGGGTTTATACACTTTTTGAAAATCCTCTACTTATTTCTCAAATAAATTAAGAGAGAGAAGAAGAATCACATCAGGACAGACCAAAGATATCTCTAATTTAATATCTTGTCACCAATACTGACAGATCTTTTCAAGGTTATTAAAACCATCTCATGAAAGATGCTGGAAAAATAACCATTTCCTAACAAAATTTCTTTTTCCTCCTACCTCCTTTTTTGTTTTTTTTCTTTTCAATTTTATTTAAAGAATGGGGGACCTGTATTCCCTTCCATTTTCACATTTCATCTCCTATAATTACAGATCTAAAGAAAGAGATGCTCTGATTTTTCTTTAATCATGCTCTTGGCCTCAGTGGTATTCTGTCATACTGAATTATCCATGACTGCAAGCTCCTTCTCTCAGTTTTAGATGTCGTGTCCTTCAGTTCCAATGACTGTCATTCACTGCTGGATCCAAACAACTTTAAAACAGTCCTAATTGCTCTAACTTGGTGGGGGAGAGTAGAAGCCCTCATTATTTATGGGGAAGAGAATAGACTTTTTTGTCCCATATGTCTTTAATAAAAAACACACGAAAGCCTTTTCACATCTAAAATTACATTCAAGACTTTTCTCACCTTGCACGCATCTTTTATGGACTCAAAAACTGTTAGCAAAAGCCTTTTAGAGAAATCAGGACTAAAAACATAATTCATATATCTACATAAATGAGCAATGGTATCAACCAGGACACACTTAAGAAGGTTGGTAATGGAGTTTTTGCAGTAGTTCCTGCAGTACTGTATATTTTAAAATGTTTAGAATTTTAAAATCTACTGTACTTCTATTTATCTTAACCAGAGAATTACCATGTTTTCAATACAAGTGTGTCACCTTTTTGCATTTTCTTTGTTTGTTCTCAGAAAGAAATTCATGAGGATATAAAAATGTTTTCAACATTATGAATTTCCACAAGGCTATCTAGATCTTTTCCACCCATGGCTTGTTTATGCAAGTATACATGCACACCATACTGTCAAAGGATAGGATACAGACTTCAGGATAACCGATTTGCCATGGATGGATTTTACCATATAATTTTAATTTACTTAGACCTAAAAATTTACATGTCAATAGATTAGTATAAATTAAAAAAGGAAAAAAAAATAATCTAGAAGACACATAATCAATTATTCAAATTAATTATTCATGCAACTACAATGTGATTAGATAAACCCTCTTTACAGCTCATTAAGACCTGAACCAACTTGAAAAATTCTTCTTTTGTTTTCCGTTTTTGCATAAAGCATTAATAAAACCTGATCAAGATCACAATGAGAAATGAACTGTCCAAAGTGGGGTTTAGGTGATTTTTCTAATGGAGAACATCACCTCACTCACACAAAAGTTCTCCAGGGGAATACAGTTGGGCTTCTCATACAAACTTGTGAGCAAGACAAATGTATGAAAATTTCTTGCAACATTGCTCAGCAAGCTCTTCATCAATCACGGCTGATGGAAATTTGGAAGTTTTGCTTCTCTGCTCTCTCATCAAGATATGCATTCTTGTAAGAACAGAAACTAGTGTTTCCCGGAAGCTCTAACAAACAAGCAGCATAAAAGACAAACCTCTGATTTACTTCTAAGTAACCAATCCTCAGGAAGCAAACCCAACAATTCATTTAAGAAGAGATTGAGAAAATTGTAGTAGAACTCAATAAAAAGTGTTGTTAGATTTTATCTCCATATACACTAACTACAAATAGTTAGCTTTTAGCCATTGTACAATTTTTTCAGACAGCAGAGGCTGCAAGAAAATTACTTGATCACACTGTTAAAAAATAAATAATTACAAAGTTCCCATTTCTTGGAAGTATGATGTACCACTTGATCACGTTATGTGCCAGAATGATTTTACCAGTAATTAATCATCTTCATTAATTTCAGAAGAATACTGGGATACATCATGCTCTAGGGAGGCAGGACTGGGTAGTAAGTATGGTCTTGGTCTCTGGCTCAGTAGAAAATAAACCAGTGTCTTTACAAGTTACACCATTCTCCATTGTAAACAGTAAAAACAAATAACCATAAAATCCGAACTTACTCATTTTCCTTCTACACTGCAGAATAACCATGTAGGTTTTTCCAGCTTCTCATCAATACTTTGTACCAAGTCAATGCCCTACAGAACTTCATTACATCAGCCAAATTTGTAATATCATAAAAATGATATCAAGCTAATTTGACAAGGTCTGTTTTCCATAAACCCATGCTGATTAGCAATAATTATATTACCCTTGTTTAATTCTTTATTAATTGAGTCCTTTAGAAACCATTCCATTATTTTGCCTGAGATCAATGTCAGGCTGACAGACTTATAATTATCTGGGTCGTCCCATTTAGCCTTTTATTTGCACAACATTAGATTTCTTCCCGTCATCTGGAACTTCCCCAATATTCTATGACTTACTAAAACTCCACAGTAATGACTCAGAGAATGACTCAAGCAGATTTTTTAAAACTCTTAGGGACTTGTAATTCAGACCTGTTGACTGCAAGATGCTGAGCATTACTATCCATTATTAAGTATCCTTAGTTACTGCTGTAATAAAATTGTCATGCTCTTCTTTCTTTTCCAAATACAGAACATCAATACTTGCCCAAAATTTCCAAAATTTATCATTTCAAACTCTTCTATTTTTCATTTCTATGGCGTTATTGAAAACTTTTCCATTCTCACTACTAACGTAGTAATCCTACTTCAAGGTTTTCTTTATATATATATAATTTTTCTATATAATATTCTAGTACAATTTTTAAAAATTACAATGTTGATTCTACCTCACCATTTAGGAGTTTATATACTATATATGTGATATATAATAAATATGTGTATTATATATACATATATATGTGTTTGTGTGTACATACACACACTCCTCAGTAGCTTTCTGCAACTTCTAGATTCCGATTCATAATCACTAACATGAACTTTGCTTTTTCTTGGTTGGCTTATTTTAGCCACTCTCCCTTGCCCTCAGTGAGTTCTCTTTTTAATCAGAAGTTTCACAATTATCCTCAAAAGCTGCGACACACACACATTTTCTAAAGTCATTCTTGCAGCTCTGAATTTAGCTAACTCAGGTTCTTTTTTACCTTGGTTAATTACTCCCTTTGGTACTTAAGCCATCAGTAATTTTGTCTTCATTTGTGAAGATGAAGCCCAACACAGAATTCTGTCAAAGTCAGATTTTGTAGAAGGAAATTAATCACTTACATTTATGTACATTAGCGACATATATATTTTTAAAGAAATTCAAACAGTGCTGTTAGAAGGCAGTGTGACTCCAGTAACATCATACAAATTGAAGCCTCCCACAATAGGGATTTTTCTTCTACACATCCCAGGAGGCTTTTAAGGAGCTGAGCACGATGCTCTCTGCTGGTGGCCTACTGCACACCGTGAATTAGATCCTTATTTTGCATTATATATATTAGAAAGTGGAGCTGGGAGTTATTCAAGAGAATTACTTCATAAATCATTATGATCATTATGAACACAGAAAAATTCCACATATTTGAGCCACCACTTCTGCTCTTCTTTCCTCTCAGTGCTATTTAAATATGTTTTCAGCCTTTCAATCATTTGAATTTTCCCATTAGACTACATTATTAGCAACCTGTTCAAATTTATTACAAATGAGGGATTTCTTTACTTCTTATTTATTGCAGGCACTTAACATTTGCACAAAGGCAAAACATTCCTTCTTTTCATCTTCTTTGATGTATTGATTAATGTTGTTTTCCCATATCTTGACTTTGTGCTAAATTAATGTTTTTTCTCCCTTTGCATCCATTCTTTTCACTGTGCCCTTTGCCATGTTCTCCTTTCTAAAAGACCAATTCTTCTTATAATACCATGCAGTAAAACTCCTTCCAGCAAAAAGAAGTCCTACAACACACCTCAAATCCTGTATCTTAAAATATTGTCCCGGATGACAGTTCATGTCAAGAATCGCTCTTTACCCACAGGACAAAAGGTCCGTTGGATGCTACTTTCCAAGTTCTATGTGGATTTGCTTAAGTGAATAATTCACCAATATGGCAGGATAAAAAAAGTACAATCTTGGTATCCTAAAAGCCCAGGGAAGACAGAAATTTAGGAAAGGATCAGTTAATAGCTCTGAATGTGACTAAGCAAGATAGATAGATGAGGAAGACAAAGCAGATAAATAAATTGCTAAAAGCAGCTCATTAAACATTCCAGTAACATAGTGAAGAGAAGGGCCATTTTAGGTGAAAAAATGATGAGTTAGTCCTATATGAAGCAGTTCAAGGATACAAAATAAAAGGGGAAATAGAAGTTTGATGGAAAAGACATCCTTTGAAGTTTTTTTAAGATGATGGGATAGTTTTTATGGAAAAAATCAGGTGAAAAGCTAGTGAATGGCTAAATACATGTCTAAGACTGGGACATGGTGACACTTTGGGCAAACAAGATTAAATAAATTCAGAAGAACATTGATAAAACTTTGCCTACAACTGCACTAGTAAATGAAGTGGTACAATGGGAGCAGATTTCAGGAGGCCTTTCTCTGGGTTAAAAGTAGTCTTCTCCCACCACAGAAGAAGGGTGTATGGTCTATCGGAGCAGATTAGGATGCACCCAAAGGGAGGTCACTTGAAAACTACTCTAACATGAATGAACACATGGCAAGTGGAGATGACCAAAAGGCTGACTTCAGAACTGTACCCCCAATCCATGCTAAAACGGTTGATCATGCTGATCAAGCTAAAAGCATGATAGGCCCCACAGCACACAGCCAAAAGATTCCAAGCCTATTGTGGATGGAAAGTGTTTAACGCCATGACAACAATGTTAGCTTAAGTCAGTTTCTACTTCACAGATTTTAATTGTATGAGGCCTTTGAAATTAATAATTTGCATGCAAAGGGATGCTGACATTTTCAGTCCACTCTCAAGTCTTCTGTTTTGACAGTGCAGTCAAGTGAATGAGTGGTATTTATAAGCAGGATACAAATGCCACAAAAACATCACAGTGCCAGAAAACACATCAGTCGTACAACACAAATTAAGACGGATAAACGCACAACAGCTCCTAGTGCCCAGTGCTCCTAACAAATATCTTAAACGCCTCCCTGTACTACCTTCCCCATCAACAGAGAAATACCTTAAGGGTATCCAGCCCATCTGTTTCAAAGGCTGCTCCTTGAAGACTAGAAAAATATATATTGATTGGAAAAGAAATAGCTTAATTTTTCTTTGATAACTTTACAAAATAAAGTTTGTGATATATGCTGAGATTAACACATGGAGATAGTTTCTCCACAAACTTCAGATGCTGTTACATGATTTGTGTTTGTCTGTTAAGCAAAATAATTGCTTATAAAGTAACACTTTTCATCATATTAGCTGTTCCTGCTAAGATTTGGTACTTCTCACCAACTGCACCAATTGAAACACTGCATCTTTTCGTGGAACATTAAGCCTTCAGTATTTGATATTGCCAGACAGATTCAATTTCATGACGTTTTCAAAAAGCAAATGCCTTTTACACCTTTCTTCACTTGTTTTCCCACAGTGCAGGAAACTTCAGCCATAGGCATAATTGTGTTAAAGAACCAATCCCATTGATAACTAAACCAGGAGAAAGACTGCAAAACCAGCACCAAACACAGCCTGCATTAAGCAGATTAAAACACACTCTTAGCAACTTAACAAACTCTTTGTGATACAGTGTCACAGGTGGTTTTATGCCATGAGTTTCATATTTTTCCTGGAAACAGAAAGAAAAATTCCTACACGTGAACTATTCTATTTTGATATTAAGAAATGAGTTGTGGTGCCCAGTAGAAATAATGATTTGGACATTAGCATACAGGCACTAATCTTCTTTCTTGTTATCAGTGCAGCCACTTCAAGCTTTATTCAGGCATTCAAAATTGCTGGGTAAGCACTTTGAGACCAGAAAAGTCCAGGTTGTATGAGGATAACAAGGCACACGCTTGGAAAAAACAGTGCTATCTCATTAAACCACACTCAAAAAAAGATAAACCCATTCACACACTTCAGCGAAAAGCTATGACACACTGCAAATAATCGCATATCCAATCAGGGTTTTGCCAAACCATTTTAAATTTAGAATACAGCCAGCATAATTTACTTAGATAAAACCTAAGGCAGGAAAACTGTATTATAAAAATAGTACTCCTGGGAAATTGGGGAGTTTATTATTAACATATATAGAGAGGGAGCCTTCAAGGTGCTGCAGAAATTCTTTTTCTTCTTATATTGCTTTGTTGAGTGGTAGCTAAGGGTGCGTTTTGCTTTCAAGTAGTCATTTTCTTTGCAGAACTTTAGGTTTACTTTATAGTTCATTTGAGAAACTGATCTTTAAAACAAAACAAAACCAAAATCACCCAAATTCTTAATGGCAGATCCTATACTAAGAGGAAAAAAAACCATAATTCATATCTGGGCAAGATTTTCATTACAGACATTGCATAAATGTGCTTGTTTATCCCCTGTAAATAAACAGGCTATGAAATCAAATCATTATTTAACTGCAAAAACAGTCTATTTGGCCTCTGGGCTATACAGATGTATTTCAAATGTTCTTTTCTATTCTGGACTCAATACATTCTGTACCTATCTTAAATTCTGCTATTTTCACAGAAAAGTTAATGCTACCTAAAAATTATTATTTATCATGAATGTTCTTAGTTTTGTCTTTTTAACTGTAAAATATTTATACATTTTTATTCCCTGCTATTGAGAAGGTCTGTACAAACATAACCATGTACGTGCCTTGTTCACTTCCACTTTAAATCTACCATTTTATCCATGCAAACACAACCTTACTCAGCAGTGGTAGAATCAGAACTACTCAGATGAAATAAAGAAAATCCAATCTTAACAGTTTTCCTGGATATAAATGTATATGATGTATGTACATGTATATATTACAGGATATGGAACAAGGCCTGAAGATACATAAATCCTGTATATCTGTGCTGTACCCAAATCAACTATAACCAGGGAATAATTGTTTTAAAAACATGAATGACATGAAGAGGATGAACAGGAAGCAGTTGCCCACTATTCTAACAGAAGAACCACTGATCAGTTAATGACATTAGCATTAGATCAGTTTAAGACCCTG